>JANJGN010000017.1:107405658-107543158 GCA_026770705.1 Isurus oxyrinchus
CAGTATCTGAGCACACAGAGGACACAACAACTGCATACCGTATCTGCACACACATACAGGACACAACTGTGTACAATATCTGAGCAGACATACGCATACAGGACACAACAACTGTGTACAATATCTGAGCTCACACAGAGGACACAACAACTGTATACAGTATCTGAGCAAACACAGGACACATCAACAGTTTACAGTATCTGAGCACACACACAGGACACAACAACTGTGTACACTATCTGAGCACACCCAGACAAAACTGTGTACAGTATCTGAGCACACACAGCGGACACAACTGTGTACAATATCTGTGCACACACACACACACATACAGAACACAACAACTGTGTACTGTATCTGAATACACACACAGAGTACACAGCAACCGTATACAGTACCTGAGCATATGCACACATAGGATACAATTGTATACAATATTTGTGCGCACAGACAGGGCACAACTGTGTAGAGTACCTCAGCACACACACACACAGGACACAAAAACTGCATACCATATCTGAGCACACACACACCGCACACAGAGAACACAACTGTGTACACTATCTGTGCACACAACCACACACACACAGGACACAACAACTGTGTGTAGAATCTGAGCACACACACACAGGACACACCAACTCTGTACCGTATCTGACCACACACACAGGACACACCAACTGTGTATGGTATCTGACCACACACACACACAGGATACAACTGTGTACAGTATCTGAGCACACACAGAGGACACAACAACTGTAAACAATATCTGAGCACACACAGAACACAACAGCTGTTTACAGTATCTGAGCACAGCAGGACACAACTGTGTACAATATCTGAGCACACACACACACACACACACACACACACACACACACACACACAGGACACAACAACTGTACAGTATTGTGCAAACACACAGACGTGGCACAACATCTGTTTACAGTATCTGAGCACACATACAGGCCACAACAACTGTGTACAATATCTGAGCGCACACACACACAGGACGCAACAACTGTGTACAATATCTGAGCACACACACACACACATAGGAGACAACAACTGTGTACAGAATCTGAGCACACACACACACAGAATACATTGTGTACACTATCTGAGCACACACTCAGGACACAACTGTGTACAGTATCTGACCACACACACAGGACACAACAACTCTGTACAGTATCTGCGCACAAAAACAGGACACAACTGTGTAAGTATCAGAGCACACACATGGGACACAGCTGTGTACTGTATCTGAGCACACACAGGACACAACAACTGTGAATGATATCTAAGGAAACACAAAGGAAACAACTGTGTACAGTATCTGAGCACACACACAGAGAACACAACAATCATGTACAGGATCTGAGAAGACACACACAGGACACAACGGTGTACCATATCTGATCACACACAGGACACAACTGTGTACAATATCTGAGCACACACAGAGGACACAACTGTATACAGTATCTGGGAACACACAGGACACATCAGCTGTTACTGTATCTGAGCACACACACAGGGCACAACTGTATACAGTATCTGAGAACACACAGGACACATAAGCTGTTTACAGTATGTGAGCACACACACAGGATACAAAAAATGTGTACAGTATCTGAGCACAGCAGGACACTACTGTGTACAATATCTCAGCACACACACACACACACACACACACAGAGGAGACAACAACTGTGTACAGTATCTGAGAACACACACACACACACATACTGCACACAACAACTTTGTACAGTAGCTGAAAACACACACAGAGGACACAACAACTGTGTACAGATTCTGAGCATAAGCACACATAGGATACAATTGTATACAATATCTGTGCACACACAGAGGACACAACTGTATACAGTATCTGGGAACACACAGGACACATCAGCTGTTACTGTATCTGAGCACACACACAGGGCACAACTGTATACAATATCTGAGAACACACAAGACACATAAGCTGTTTACAGTATGTGAGCACACACACAGGACACAAAAAATGTGTACAGTATCTGAGCACAGCAGGACACTACTGTGTACAATATCTCAGCACACACACACACACACACACACACACACACACACACACACACACACACACACAAACACACACACACATACAGAGGAGACAACAACTGTGTACAGTACCTGAGAACACACACACACACATACCACACACAACAACTTTGTACAGTAGCTGAAAACACACACAGAGGACACAACAACTGTGTACAGATTCTGAGCATAAGCACACATAGGATGCAATTGTATACAATATCTGTGCACACACACAGGACACAACTGCGTACAGTATGACAGCACACACACACACAGGACACAACAACTGTTGTGCAAACACACAGACATGACACACGCACTACACACAGGCCACAAAAGCTGTGTCCAGTATGTGAGCACACATACAGGACATCTGTGTACAGTACCTGAGCTCACAGGACACAAATTTGTACTGTATCTGACCACCCGTACACACAAGAGACAACTGGTTACAGTATCCGAGCACACACACACATCGCACACTCAGGACACAACAACTGTGTACAGTATCTGAGCACACACACAGAGAACACAACAATCGTGTACAGGATCTGAGCAGACACACACAGGACACAACGGTGTACTGTATCTGAGCACACACACACAGGACCCCACAACTGTGTACAGTATCTGAGCACACACAGGACACAACTGTGTACAATATCTGAGCACACACAGAGGACACAACTGTATACAGTATCTGGGAACACACAGGACACATCAGCTGTTACTGTATCTGAGCACACACACAGGGCACAACTGTATACAGTATCTGAGAACACACAGGACACATAAGCTGTTTACAGTATGTGAGCACACACACAGGACACAAAAAATGTGTACAGTATCTAAGCACAGCAGGACACTACTGTGTACAATATCTCAGCACACACACACACACACACACACACACACACACAGAGGAGACAACAACTGTGTACAGTATCTGAGAACACACACACACACATACTGCACACAACAACTTTGTACAGTAGCTGAAAACACACACAGAGGACACAACAACTGTGTACAGATTCTGAGCATAAGCACACATAGGATATCAATTGTATACAATATCTGAGCACGCACAGAGGACACAACTGTATACAGTATCTGGGAACACACAGGACACATCAGCTGTTACTGTATCTGAGCACACACACAGGGCACAACTGTATACAGTATCTGAGAACACACAAGACACATAAGCTGTTTACAGTATGTGAGCACACACACAGGACACAAAAAATGTGTACAGTATCTGAGCACAGCAGGACACTACTGTGTACAATATCTCAGCACACACACACACACACACACACACACACACACACACACACACACACACACAGAGGAGACAACAACTGTGTACAGTATCTGAGAACACACACACACACACACACATACTACACACAACAACTTTGTACAGTAGCTGAAAACATACACAGAGGACACAACAACTGTGTACAGATTCTGAGCATAAGCACACATAGGATACAATTGTATACAATATCTGTGCACACACACAGGACACAACTGCGTACAGTATGACAGCAGACACACACGCAGGACACAACAACTGTTGTGCAAACACACAGACATGACACACGCACTACACACAGGCCACAAAAGCTGTGTCCAGTATGTGAGCACACATACAGGACATCTGTGTACAGTACCTGAGCTCACAGGACACAAATTTGTACTGTATCTGACCACCCATACACACAAGAGACAGCTGGTTACAGTATCCGAGCACACACACACATCGCACACTCAGGACACAACAACTGTGTACAGTATCTGAGCACACACACACAATGTACACTCAGGACACAGCAACTGTGTACAATATCTGAGCACACATGCCACACCCATAGAACACAACAACAGAGTACGGGATCTGACCACAGACACACACACACACACACACACACGCGCACGCGCACACACACACACACACACACACACACACACACACACACACAGGATAAAACTGTGTACAGTATCTGAGCACACAAGCACACACACAGGAAACAAAAACTGTGTATAGAATCTGAGCACACACATACACAGGACACATCAACTGTGTACCTTATCTGAGCACACACACAGGACACAGCAACTGTATCAAGTATCTGAGCACAAACACAGGACACAACTGTGTACAGTAACTGAGCACACACGCAGGATACAACTGTGTACAGTATCTGAGCACAAACACAGGACACAGCTGTGTACAGTATCTGAGCACACGCAAAGGAAACAACTGTGTACATCATCTGAGCACAAACACAGGACACAACAATGGTGTACAGGATCTGAGCACACACACACACAGGACACAATGGTGCACTGTATCTGAGCACACACACAGGACACAACAACTGTGTACAGTATCTGAGCACACACACCACACACACTGGACACACCAAAGGTGGATGTTCTCTGAACACACACGGAGGACACAACAACTGTGTACACTATCTTTCCACACACAGATAGGACACAACAACTGTGTAAAATATCTGTGCCTCCACAGGACACAACTGTGGACAGTACCTGAGCACACATACTACACACACAGTACACTCCAACTGTGTACAGCATCTGAGCACACACGCAGAGGACACAATAACTGTGTGGAGTATCTGAGCACACAAGCAGGGCACAATAACTGCTCACAGTATCTGAGCACACACAGAGGACACAACAACTGTGTACACTATCTTTCCACACACACACAGGACACCACAACTGTGTACACTATCTTTCCACACACTCAGGTACACCACAGCTGTGTACAGTATCTGAGCACACACACCACATACACAGGACACACCAAATGTATAGAGTATCTGAGCACACACAGAGGACACAACAACTGCGCACAGTATCTGAGCACAAACAGAGGACATAACAGCTGTGTAAATTATCTGAGCACACAGAGGACACACCAAATGTATACAGTATCTGAGCACACACAGAGTACACAACAACTGCGTATGGTATCTGAGCACACATACAGGACACAACAGCTGTGTACAGTATCTGAGCATATGCACACATAGGATATAGTTGTATACAATATTTGTGTGCACAGACAGTACTCAACCGTGTACAGTATCTCAGCATACACACACAGAACACAACTGTACAGTATTGAAAAAACACACAGACATGGCACAACATCTGTTTACAGTATCTGAGCACACATACAGGACACAACAACTGCGTACAGTATTTGAGCACATTCACAGAGGACACAATAACTGCATACAGTGTCTGAGCACACACACAGAGGCACAGGGACTGTGTGCAGTATCTGAGCACACACACAGAGGACAGAACAACGGCGCACAGTATCTGAGCACACACCAATGACATACCAACTGTGTACAATATCTGAGCACACACAGGACACAACTATTTACAGTATCTGAGCACACACACAGTACACAAAAACCGCGTATGGTAACTGAGCACACATACAGGACACAACTGTGTCCAATATCTGAGCACACACACAGTACACAACAACTGAGTACGGTATCTGAGCACACATACAGGACACAACTGTGTGCAATATCTGAGCACACACACAAGACACAACAACTGTGTACTGTATCTGAGCACAGCAGGACACAACTGTGTACAATATCTGAGCACACACCCATGCACACACACACACACACACACAGACACACACACACATAACAGCAACTGTGTGCAGTATCTGAGACCACACACACAGACATATGGGACAAAAGAACTTGTGCAGTATTTGAGCACACACATACAGGACACACACATAATGGACACAACAGTTGTGTACAGTAGCTGAAAACGAACACAGAGGACACAACACATGTGTACAGTATCTGAGCATTCGCACATATAGGATACAATTGTATACAATATCTGTGAACACACACAGGACAAAACTGTGTACAGTATTGAGCAAACACACGGACATTGCACAACATCTGTTTACAGTATCTGAGCCCACATACAGGCCACAACAACTGTGTACAATATCTGAGCACATACACACACACAGGACGCCAGAACTGTGTACAATATATGAGCACTCACACACATACATGGGAGTCAACAACTGTGTACTGAATCTGAGCACATGCTTACACAGAATACAATTGTATACACTATCTGAGCACGCACACAGGACACAACTGTGTACAGTACCTGAGCACACACACAGGACAGAACTGTGCACAGTATCTGAGCATACGCACCACACACGGGGCACAACAACTGTGTACAGTACCTGAGCACACACACAGAGGATACAACAACTGTCCACAATATCTGAGCACACACACAGGACACAACAACTGTGCACAGTATCTGAGAACACATACTACACACAGGACACAAAAACTGTGTACAGCATGTGAGCACACACACACAGGACAACTGTGTATAGTATCTGAGCTTACAGGACTCAACTGTGTACATTATCAGAGCTCGCACACACACAGGACACAGCAACTGTGTACGGTATCTGACCACATGCAAACACAAAGGATACAATTGTGTACAGTATATGAGCACACACATCGCACACAGAGGACACAACAACTGTGTACACTATCTGAGCACACACAGGATACAAATGTGTACAGTATCTGAGTACGCACACAGGACAGAACAACTGTGAGTAGCATCTGAACACACACACAAAGGACAGAACAACTGTGAACAGCATCTGAACAAATACACCACACAGGGGACACAACAACTGGGTACAGTATTTGAGCACACACACAGGATGAAAGTGTACAGTATCTGAGCGCAAAGGAAACAACTGTTTTAATTATTGGAGCGCACACACACACAGGACACAACAACTATGTACAGTATCTGAGCACACATACAGAGGACACAACAACTATGTACAGTATCTGAGCACACACACAGAGGACACAACAACTGTGTACAGTATCTGAGCACACACACAGGACACAACTGTGCACAGTATCTGAGCACAGTAGGACACAACTGTGTACAATATCTGAGCACACACACACACACACACACACACACACACACACACACACACACACACACAGGAAACAACAACTGTACAGTATTGTGCAAACACAAACATGTGGCACAACATCTGTTTACAGTATCTGAGCACACATACAGGCCACAAAAACTGTGTAAACTATCTGAGCGCACACACACAGGACGCAACAACTGTGTACAATATCTGAGCGCACACACACACACATAGGAGACAACAACTGTGTACAGAATACAATTGTGTACACTATCTGAGCACACACTCAGGACACAACTGTGTACAGTATCTGAGCTCACGCACAGGACACTACAACTGTGTACAATATCTGAACATACGAAGGACACAACTGTGTACAATATCTGAGCACACACAGGACAGAACTGTGCACAATATCTGAGCACACACACCACACACAGGACACAACAACTGTGTACAGTATCTGAGCCCACACAAAGGAAACAACTGTGTACATTATCTGAGCACACACACAGAGGACACAACAATGGTGTACAGGATCTGAGCACACACACACAGGACACAAATGTGCACTTTATCTGAGCACACACACAGGCCACAACAACTGTGTACAGTATCTGAGCACAAACAGAACACAACTGTGTACAATATCTGAGGACACACAGAACACAACTCAGTACAGTATCTGAGCACACACACTGCACACACAAGACACACCGAAGGTGTACAGCATCTGAGCACAAACAGAGGACACAACAACTGTGAATACTATATTACCACACACAGACGGGACACAACAACTGTGTACAACATCTGCACACCCACAGGTCACAACTGTGTACAGTATCTGAGCACACATACCACACACACAGGACACACCAACTGTGTACAGTATTTGAGCACACACACACAATAGGAGACAACAACTGTGTACAGAATCTGAGCACACGCACACACAGAATGCAATTGTGTACACTATCTGAGCACACACACAGGACACAACTGTATACAGTATCTGAGAACACACGCAGGATACTACAACTGTGTACAATATCTGAGCACACACAGGACAGAACTCTGTACAGTATCTGAGCAAACTCACCACACACAGGACACAACAACTGTGTACAGGATCTGAGCACACACATACAGGACACAACTGCCCACTGTATCTGAGCACACACACAGGACACAACAACTGTGTACATTATTTGAGCGCACACAGAACATAACTGTGTACAATATCTGAGGACACACAGGACTCAACTCAGTACAGTATCTGAACACACACACCACACACACAAGACACAACAAAGTTTTACAGCATCTGAGCACCAACAGTGGACACAACAACTGTGTATGCTATCTTACCACACACAGACAGGACACAAAAACAGTGTACAATATATGCGTGCCCACAGAACATAACTGTGTACAGTATTTGAGCGCACACAGAACATAACTGTGTACAATATCTGAAGACACACAGGACTCAACTCAGTACAGTATCTGAGCACACATACCACACACACAGGACACACCAACTGTGTACAGTGTCCGAGCACACACACAGAGGACACCATAACTGTGTGCAGTATCTGAGCAAACAAAAGGACACAACAACTGTGCACAGTATCTGAGCACATACAGAGGACATAACAGCTGTGTACACTATCTGAGCACACAGAGGACACAACTGTTTACAGTATCTGAGCACACACACAGTACACAAAAACTGTGTATGGTATCTGAGCACAGATAGAGGGCATAACTGTGTACAATATCTGAGCACACACGCACAGGAAACAACAGCTGTGTGCAGTATATGAGCAGACACACACATACAGGACATAGCAACTGTGCACAACATCTGAGCACACACACAGGACACAACAACTGTTTACAGTATCTGAGCACACACAGAGGACACAACAACTGTGTACACTATCTGAGCACACACACAGGAGACAACAACTGTGCACAGTATCGGAGCACACACACTACACACAGGACACAAGTACTGTGTACAGTATGTGAGCACACACATAGGACAACTGTGTACAGCATCTGAGCTCACAGGACTCAACTATGTACATTATCAGAGAGCACACACACAGGGCACAGCAACTGTGTAAGGTATTTGAGCACACACTGAGCACACAGGACACAACTGTGTACATTATCGGAGCACACACACACAAGACACAACAACTGCATACGATATCCGACCACTCACACACACAGGACACAACTGTATATGGTATCTGAACACAGACACACCGCATACACAGGACACAACAACTGTGTACAGTATCTGAGCACACACACCACACTTATAGGGCACAACAACTGTGTATGGTATCTGACCACACACACAGGACACAAAAACTGTGTACAACATCTGAGCATTAAAACAGGACACAACGGGGTAGAGTATCTGAGCACACACACAGGACACAAATGTGTACAGTATCTGAGAACACACTCCACACACACAGGACACACCAGCTATGTACGGGATCTGACCATAAACATACAACATAACAAGTGTTGTATCTGAGCACAAACAGTGGACACAACTGTGTACACTATCTGAGCACACACACAGGACACAACTGTGTACACTATCTGAGCACACACACAGGACACAACTGTGTACAGTATCTAAGCACACAGGGGACACAACAAATGTGTACCGGATCTGAGCGGACACAAAGGAAACAATTGTGTACAGCATCAGTGCACAGTGGACACAACAACGGTGTAGATTATCTGAGCATACACATACAGGACACAACTGTGTACTGTATTTGAGCACAAACACAGGGCACAAGAACTGTGTACAATATCTGAGCACACACAGGACACAACAGTGCACTGTATCTGAGCAGAAACAGACAGGACATATCAACTGTTTACAGTATCTGAGCACACCCGGGACACAACTGTGTACAATATCTGAGCACACACACAGGACACAACAGCTGTGCACACTATCTCAGCACCCATGCACAGAACACAACAAGGGTGTACAATATCTGAGCATACACAGAGGACACAGCAACTATCTACAGTATCTGAGCACCCACACATTACACAACAACTCTTCAAAGTATCTGAGCACACGCACACATACAGGACACAACATTCATTTGCAATAACTGAGCATACACACAGGATGCAATAACTATGTACAGGATCTGAGCAAACACGGACATACAGGTCTCAACAACAGTGTACAATATCTGAGCACATACGGAGGACACAGCAACTATCTAGAATATCTGAGCACACACACATTACACAACAACTCTGTACAGTATCTGAGCACACACACCAAACACAGGACACAACAACTGTGTACAGTATTTGAGCACACACATACAGGATACAACTGTGCACTGTATCTGAGCACACACATAGAGGACACAACAACTGTTTACAGTATCTGAGCACACACACAGAGGACACAACAACTGTGTACAGTATCTGAGCACACACACAGGACACAAGAATTGTGCACAGTATCGGAGCACACACACTACACACAGGACACAAATACTGTGTACAGTATGTGAGCACACACATAGGACAACTGTGTACAGCATCTGAGCTCACAGGACTCAACCGTGTACATTATCAGAGCACACACACACAGGGCACAGCAACTGTGTAAGGTATCTGACCACACACTGAGCACACAGGACACAACTGTGTACATTATCTGAGCACACACACAGAGGACACAACAATGGTGTACAGGATCTGAGCACACACACACAGACACAAATGTGCACTTTATCTGAGCACACACACAGGACACAACAACAGTGTACAGTATCTGAGCACAAAAAGAACACAACTGTTTACAATATCTGAGGACACACAAGACACAACTCAGTACAGTATCTGAGCACACACACCACACACACAAGACACACCGAAGGTGTACAACATCTGAGCACAAACAGAGGACACAGCATCTGTGAACACTATATTACCACACACAGACAGGACACAACAATTGTGTACAATATCTGCGCGCCCACAGGTCACAACTGTGTACAGTATCTGAGCACACACACCACACACACAGGACACAACAAAGGTGTACAGCATCTGAACACCAACAGTGGACACAACAACTGTGAACACTATATTAAAACACACAGACAGGACACAACAACTGTATACAATATCTGCGCACCCACAGGTCACAACTGTGTACAGTATCTGAGCACACATACCACACACGCAGGACACACCAACTGCGTATAGTATCTGAGCACACATACACACATAGGAGACAAGAACTTTGTACAGAATCTGAGCACAAATAGTACACAACTGTATACAATATCTGAGGACACACAGGACACAACTCAGTACAGTATCTGAGCACACACACCACACACACAAGACATGTCGAAGGTGTACAGCATCTGAGCACAAACAGAGGACACAACAACTGTGAACACTATATTACCACAAACAGACAGGACACAACAACTGTGTACAATATCTGCGCACCCACAGGTCACAACTGTGTACAGTATCTGAGCACACATACCACACACACAGGACACACCAACTGTGTATGGTTTCTGAGCACACATACACACATAGGAGACAACAACTGTGTACAGAATCTGAGCACACGCACACACAGAATACAATTGTGTACACTATCTGAGCACGCACACAGGACACAACTGTGTACAATATCTGAGCACAAACGCAGGACACTACAACTGTGTACAATATCTGAGCACACACAGGACATAAGTGTGTACACTATCTGAGCACACACAGGATCACAGGACACAACAACTGTGTTCAGGATCTGAGCACACACATACAGGACACAACTGTGCACTGTATCTGAGCACACACACAGAGGACAAAACAACTGTTTACAGTATCTGAGCACACACACAGTGGACACAACAACAGTGTACAGTAACTGAGCACACACACAGCACACAACAACTGTGCACTGTATCGGTGCACACAGACTACCCACAGGACACAAATACTGTGTACAGTATGTGAGCGCACACTTAGGACAACTGTGTACAGCATCTGAGCTCACAGGACTCAACTGTGTACATTATCAGAACGCACACACACAGGGCACAGCAACTGTGTAAGGTATCTGACCACACACTGAGCACACAGGACACAACTGTGTACATTATCGGAGCACACACACACAAGACACAACAACTGCATACGATATCCGACCACTCACACACACAGGACACAACTGTATATGGTATCAGAACACAGACAAACCGCATACATAGGACACAACAACTGTGTACAGTATCTGAGCACACACACCACACTTACAGGGCACAACAACTGTGTACAGTATCTGACCACACACACAGGACACAAAAACTGTGTACAACATCTGAGCACTGAAACAAGACACAACGGTGTAGAGTATCTGAGCACACACACAGGACACAAATGTGTACAGTATCTGAGAACACACTCCACACACACAGGACACACCAACTGTGTGCGGGATCTGACCATAAACATACGACATACCAACTGTGTACTGTATCTGAACACAAACACTGGACACAACTGTGTACACTATCTGAGCACGCACACAGGACACAACTGTGTACAGTATCTAAGCACACAGAACACAACAAGTGTGTACAATATCTGAGCGGACACAAAGGAAACAATTGTGTACGGCATCAGAGCACACACACAGTGGACACAACAACGGTGTAGATTATCTGAGCATACACATACAGGACACAACTGTGTACAGTATCTGAGCACAAACACAGGGCACAAGAACTGTGTACAATATCTGAGCACACACAGGACACAACTGTGTACTGTATCTGAGCAGAAACAGACAGGACATATCAACTGTTTACAGTATCTGAGCACACCCGGGACACAACTGTGTACAATATCTGAGCACACACACAGGACACAACAGCTGTGCACACTATCTCAGCACCCATGCACAGAACACAACAAGTGTGTACAATATCTGAGCATACACAGAGGACACAGCAACTATCTACAGTATCTGAGCACCCACACATTACACAACAACTCTTCAAAGTATCTGAGCACACGCACACATACAGGACACAACATTCATTTGCAATAACTGAGCATACACACAGGATGCAATAACTATGTACAGGATCTGAGCAAACACGGACATACAGGTCTCAACAACAGTGTACAATATCTGAGCACATACGGAGGACACAGCAACTATCTAGAATATCTGAGCACACACACATTACACAACAACTCTGTACAGTATCTGAGCACACACACCAAACACAGGACACAACAACTGTGTACAGTATTTGAGCACACACATACAGGATACAACTGTGCACTGTATCTGAGCACACACATAGAGGACACAACAACTGTTTACAGTATCTGAGCACACACACAGAGGACACAACAACTGTGTACAGTATCTGGGCACACACACAGGTCACAAGAATTGTGCACAGTATCGGAGCACACACACTACACACAGGACACAAATACTGTGTACAGTATGTGAGCACACACATAGGACAACTGTGTACAGCATCTGAGCTCACAGGACTCAACCGTGTACATTATCAGAGCACACACACACAGGGCACAGCAACTGTGTAAGGTATCTGACCACACACTGAGCACACAGGACACAACTGTGTACATTATCTGAGCACACACACAGAGGACACAACAATGGTGTACAGGATCTGAGCACACACACACAGACACAAATGTGCACTTTATCTGAGCACACACACAGGACACAACAACAGTGTACAGTATCTGAGCACAAAAAGAACACAACTGTTTACAATATCTGAGGACACACAAGACACAACTCAGTACAGTATCTGAGCACACACACCACACACACAAGACACACCGAAGGTGTACAACATCTGAGCACAAACAGAGGACACAGCATCTGTGAACACTATATTACCACACACAGACAGGACACAACAACTGTGTACAATATCTGCGCACCCACAGGTCACAACTGTGTACAGTATCTGAGCACACACACCACACACACAGGACACAACAAAGGTGTACAGCATCTGAACACCAACAGTGGACACAGCAACTGTGAACACTATATTAAAACACACAGACAGGACACAACAACTGTATACAATATCTGCGCACCCACAGGTCACAACTGTGTACAGTATCTGAGCACACATACCACACACGCAGGACACACCAACTGCGTATAGTATCTGAGCACACATACACACATAGGAGACAAGAACTTTGTACAGAATCTGAGCACAAATAGTACACAACTGTATACAATATCTGAGGACACACAGGACACAACTCAGTACAGTATCTGAGCACACACACCACACACACAAGACATGTCGAAGGTGTACAGCATCTGAGCACAAACAGAGGACACAACAACTGTGAACACTATATTACCACAAACAGACAGGACACAACAAATGTGTACAATATCTGCGCACCCACAGGTCACAACTGTGTACAGTATCTGAGCACACATACCACACACACAGGACACACCAACTGTGTATGGTTTCTGAGCACACATACACACATAGGAGACAACAACTGTGTACAGAATCTGAGCACACGCACACACAGAATGCAATTGTGTACACTATCTGAGCACGCACACAGGACACAACTGTGTACAATATCTGAGCACAAACGCAGGACACTACAACTGTGTACAATATCTGAGCACACACAGGACATAAGTGTGTACACTATCTGAGCACACACAGGATCACAGGACACAACAACTGTGTTCAGGATCTGAGCACACACATACAGGACACAACTGTGCACTGTATCTGAGCACACACACAGAGGACAAAACAACTGTTTACAGTATCTGAGCACACACACAGTGGACACAACAACAGTGTACAGTAACTGAGCACACACACAGCACACAACAACTGTGCACTGTATCGGTGCACACAGACTACCCACAGGACACAAATACTGTGTACAGTATGTGAGCGCACACTTAGGACAACTGTGTACAGCATCTGAGCTCACAGGACTCAACTGTGTACATTATCAGAACGCACACACACAGGGCACAGCAACTGTGTAAGGTATCTGACCACACACTGAGCACACAGGACACAACTGTGTACATTATCGGAGCACACACACACAAGACACAACAACTGCATACGATATCCGACCACTCACACACACAGGACACAACTGTATATGGTATCAGAACACAGACAAACCGCATACATAGGACACAACAACTGTGTACAGTATCTGAGCACACACACCACACTTACAGGGCACAACAACTGTGTACAGTATCTGACCACACACACAGGACACAAAAACTGTGTACAACATCTGAGCACTGAAACAAGACACAACGGTGTAGAGTATCTGAGCACACACACAGGACACAAATGTGTACAGTATCTGAGAACACACTCCACACACACAGGACACACCAACTGTGTGCGGGATCTGACCATAAACATACGACATACCAACTGTGTACTGTATCTGAACACAAACACTGGACACAACTGTGTACACTATCTGAGCACGCACACAGGACACAACTGTGTACAGTATCTAAGCACACAGAACACAACAAGTGTGTACAATATCTGAGCGGACACAAAGGAAACAATTGTGTACGGCATCAGAGCACACACACAGTGGACACAACAACGGTGTAGATTATCTGAGCATACACATACAGGACACAACTGTGTACAGTATCTGAGCACAAACACAGGGCACAAGAACTGTGTACAATATCTGAGCACACACAGGACACAACTGTGTACTGTATCTGAGCAGAAACAGACAGGACATATCAACTGTTTACAGTATCTGAGCACACCCGGGACACAACTGTGTACAATATCTGAGCACACACACAGGACACAACAGCTGTGCACACTATCTCAGCACCCATGCACAGAACACAACAAGTGTGTACAATATCTGAGCATACACAGAGGACACAGCAACTATCTACAGTATCTGAGCACCCACACATTACACAACAACTCTTCAAAGTATCTGAGCACACGCACACATACAGGACACAACATTCATTTGCAATAACTGAGCATACACACAGGATGCAATAACTATGTACAGGATCTGAGCAAACACGGACATACAGGTCTCAACAACAGTGTACAATATCTGAGCACATACGGAGGACACAGCAACTATCTAGAATATCTGAGCACACACACATTACACAACAACTCTGTACAGTATCTGAGCACACACACCAAACACAGGACACAACAACTGTGTACAGTATTTGAGCACACACATACAGGATACAACTGTGCACTGTATCTGAGCACACACATAGAGGACACAACAACTGTTTACAGTATCTGAGCACACACACAGAGGACACAACAACTGTGTACAGTATCTGAGCACACTCACAGGACACAAGAATTGTGCACAGTATCGGAGCACACACACTACACACAGGACACAAATACTGTGTACAGTATGTGAGCACACACATAGGACAACTGTGTACAGCATCTGAGCTCACAGGACTCAACCGTGTACATTATCAGAGCACACACACACAGGGCACAGCAACTGTGTAAGGTATCTGACCACACACTGAGCACACAGGACACAACTGTGTACATTATCTGAGCACACACACAGAGGACACAACAATGGTGTACAGGATCTGAGCACACACACACAGACACAAATGTGCACTTTATCTGAGCACACACACAGGACACAACAACAGTGTACAGTATCTGAGCACAAAAAGAACACAACTGTTTACAATATCTGAGGACACACAAGACACAACTCAGTACAGTATCTGAGCACACACACCACACACACAAGACACACCGAAGGTGTACAACATCTGAGCACAAACAGAGGACACAGCATCTGTGAACACTATATTACCACACACAGACAGGACACAACAACTGTGTACAATATCTGCGCACCCACAGGTCACAACTGTGTACAGTATCTGAGCACACACACCACACACACAGGACACAACAAAGGTGTACAGCATCTGAACACCAACAGTGGACACAGCAACTGTGAACACTATATTAAAACACACAGACAGGACACAACAACTGTATACAATATCTGCGCACCCACAGGTCACAACTGTGTACAGTATCTGAGCACACATACCACACACGCAGGACACACCAACTGCGTATAGTATCTGAGCACACATACACACATAGGAGACAAGAACTTTGTACAGAATCTGAGCACAAATAGTACACAACTGTGTACAATATCTGAGGACACACAGGACACAACTCAGTACAGTATCTGAGCACACACACCACACACACAAGACATGTCGAAGGTGTACAGCATCTGAGCACAAACAGAGGACACAACAACTGTGAACACTATATTACCACAAACAGACAGGACACAACAACTGTGTACAATATCTGCGCACCCACAGGTCACAACTGTGTACAGTATCTGAGCACACATACCACACACACAGGACACACCAACTGTGTATAGTATCTGAGCACACATACACACATAGGAGACAACAATTGTGTATAGAATCTGAGCACACACACACACAGAATGCAATTGTGTACACTATCTGAGCACGCACACAGGACACAACTGTGTACAATATCTGAGCACACACAGGACATAAGTGTGTACACTATCTGAGCACACACAGGATCACAGGACACAACAACTGTGTTCAGGATCTGAGCACACACATACAGGACACAACTGTGCACTGTATCTGAGCACACACACAGAGGACAAAACAACTGTTTACAGTATCTGAGCACACACACAGTGGACACAACAACAGTGTACAGTAACTGAGCACACACACAGCACACAACAACTGTGCACTGTATCGGTGCACACAGACTACCCACAGGACACAAATACTGTGTACAGTATGTGAGCGCACACTTAGGACAACTGTGTACAGCATCTGAGCTCACAGGACTCAACTGTGTACATTATCAGAACGCACACACACAGGGCACAGCAACTGTGTAAGGTATCTGACCACACACTGAGCACACAGGACACAACTGTGTACATTATCGGAGCACACACACACAAGACACAACAACTGCATACGATATCCGACCACTCACACACACAGGACACAACTGTATATGGTATCAGAACACAGACAAACCGCATACATAGGACACAACAACTGTGTACAGTATCTGAGCACACACACCACACTTACAGGGCACAACAACTGTGTACAGTATCTGACCACACACACAGGACACAAAAACTGTGTACAAAATCTGAGCACTAAAACAAGACACAACGGTGTAGAGTATCTGAGCACACACACAGGACACAAATGTGTACAGTATCTGAGAACACACTCCACACACACAGGACACACCAACTGTGTGCGGGATCTGACCATAAACATACGACATACCAACTGTGTACTGTATCTGAACACAAACACTGGACACAACTGTGTACACTATCTGAGCACGCACACAGGACACAACAGCTGTGCACACTATCTCAGCACCCATGCACAGAACACAACAAGGGTGTACAATATCTGAGCATACACAGAGGACACAGCAACTATCTACAGTATCTGAGCACCCACACATTACACAACAACTCTTCAAAGTATCTGAGCACACGCACACATACAGGACACAACATTCATTTGCAATAACTGAGCATACACACAGGATGCAATAACTATGTACAGGATCTGAGCAAACACGGACATACAGGTCTCAACAACTGTGTACAATATCTGAGCACATACGGAGGACACAGCAACTATCTAGAATATCTGAGCACACACACATTACACAACAACTCTGTACAGTATCTGAGCACACACACCAAACACAGGACACAACAACTGTGTACAGTATTTGAGCACACACATACAGGATACAACTGTGCACTGTATCTGAGCACACACATAGAGGACACAACAACTGTTTACAGTATCTGAGCAAACACACAGAGGACACAACAACTGTGTACAGTATCTGAGCACACACACAGGACACAAGAATTTTGCACAGTATCAGAGCACACACACTACACACAGGACACAAATACTGTGTACAGTATGTGAGCACACACATAGGACAACTGTGTACAGCATCTGAGCTCACAGGACTCAACCGTGTACATTATCAGAGCACACACACACAGGGCACAGCAACTGTGTAAGGTATCTGACCACACACTGAGCACACAGGACACAACTGTGTACATTATCTGAGCACACACACAGAGGACACAACAATGGTGTACAGGATCTGAGCACACACACACAGACACAAATGTGCACTTTATCTGAGCACACACACAGGACACAACAACAGTGTACAGTATCTGAGCACAAAAAGAACACAACTGTTTACAATATCTGAGGACACACAAGACACAACTCAGTACAGTATCTGAGCACACACACCACACACACAAGACACACCGAAGGTGTACAACATCTGAGCACAAACAGAGGACACAGCATCTGTGAACACTATATTACCACACACAGACAGGACACAACAACTGTGTACAATATCTGCGCACCCACAGGTCACAACTGTGTACAGTATCTGAGCACACACACCACACACACAGGACACAACAAAGGTGTACAGCATCTGAACACCAACAGTGGACACAGCAACTGTGAACACTATATTAAAACACACAGACAGGACACAACAACTGTATACAATATCTGCGCACCCACAGGTCACAACTGTGTACAGTATCTGAGCACACATACCACACACGCAGGACACACCAACTGCGTATAGTATCTGAGCACACATACACACATAGGAGACAAGAACTTTGTACAGAATCTGAGCACAAATAGTACACAACTGTATACAATATCTGAGGACACACAGGACACAACTCAGTACAGTATCTGAGCACACACACCACACACACAAGACATGTCGAAAGTGTACAGCATCTGAGCACAAACAGAGGACACAGCATCTGTGAACACTATATTACCACAAACAGACAGGACACAACAACTGTGTACAATATCTGCGCACCCACAGGTCACAACTGTGTACAGTATCTGAGCACACATACCACACACACAGGACACACCAACTGTGTATGGTTTCTGAGCACACATACACACATAGGAGACAACAACTGTGTACAGAATCTGAGCACACGCACACACAGAATGCAATTGTGTACACTATCTGAGCACGCACACAGGACACAACTGTGTACAATATCTGAGCACAAACGCAGGACACTACAACTGTGTACAATATCTGAGCACACACAGGACATAAGTGTGTACACTATCTGAGCACACACAGGATCACAGGACACAACAACTGTGTTCAGGATCTGAGCACACACATACAGGACACAACTGTGCACTGTATCTGAGCACACACACAGAGGACACAACAACTGTTTACAGTATCTGAGCACACACACAGTGGACACAACAACAGTGTACAGTAACTGAGCACACACACAGCACACAACAACTGTGCACTGTATCGGTGCACACAGACTACCCACAGGACACAAATACTGTGTACAGTATGTGAGCGCACACTTAGGACAACTGTGTACAGCATCTGAGCTCACAGGACTCAACTGTGTACATTATCAGAACGCACACACACAGGGCACAGCAACTGTGTAAGGTATCTGACCACACACTGAGCACACAGGACACAACTGTGTACATTATCGGAGCACACACACACAAGACACAACAACTGCATACGATATCCGACCACTCACACACACAGGACACAACTGTATATGGTATCAGAACACAGACAAACCGCATACATAGGACACAACAACTGTGTACAGTATCTGAGCACACACACCACACTTACAGGGCACAACAACTGTGTACAGTATCTGACCACACACACAGGACACAAAAACTGTGTACAACATCTGAGCACTAAAACAAGACACAACGGTGTAGAGTATCTGAGCACACACACAGGACACAAATGTGTACAGTATCTGAGAACACACTCCACACACACAGGACACACCAACTGTGTGCGGGATCTGACCATAAACATACGACATACCAACTGTGTACTGTATCTGAACACAAACACTGGACACAACTGTGTACACTATCTGAGCACGCACACAGGACACAACTGTGTACAGTATCCACGCACACAGGGGACACAACAAATGTGTACCGGATCTGAGCGGACACAAAGGAAACATTTGTGTACAGCATCAGAGCACACACACAGTGGACACAACAACGGTGTAGATTATCTGAGCATACAAATACAGGACACAACTGTGTACAGTATCTGAGCACAAACACAGGGCACAAGAACTGTGTACAATATCTGAGCACACACAGGACACAACTGTGTACTGTATCTGAGCAGAAACAGACAGGACATATCAACTGTTTACAGTATCTGAGCACACCCGGGACACAACTGTGTACAATATCTGAGCACACACACAGGACACAACAGCTGTGCACACTATCTCAGCACCCATGCACAGAACACAACAAGTGTGTACAATATCTGAGCATACACAGAGGACACAGCAACTATCTACAGTATCTGAGCACCCACACATTACACAACAACTCTTCAAAGTATCTGAGCACACGCACACATACAGGACACAACATTCATTTGCAATAACTGAGCATACACACAGGATGCAATAACTATGTACAGGATCTGAGCAAACACGGACATACAGGTCTCAACAACAGTGTACAATATCTGAGCACATATGGAGGACACAGCAACTATCTAGAATATCTGAGCACACACACATTACACAACAACTCTGTACAGTATCTGAGCACACACACCAAACACAGGACACAACAACTGTGTACAGTATTTGAGCACACACATACAGGATACAACTGTGCACTGTATCTGAGCACACACATAGAGGACACAACAACTGTTTACAGTATCTGAGCACACACACAGAGGACACAAGAACTGTGTACAGTATCTGGGCACACACACAGGACACAAGAATTTTGCACAGTATCGGAGCACACACACTACACACAGGACACAAATACTGTGTACAGTATGTGAGCACACACATAGGACAACTGTGTACAGCATCTGAGCTCACAGGACTCAACCGTGTACATTATCAGAGCACACACACACAAGGCACAGCAACTGTGTAAGGTATCTGACCACACACTGAGCACACAGGACACAACTGTGTACATTATCTGAGCACACACACAGAGGACACAACAATGGTGTACAGGATCTGAGCACACACACACAGACACAAATGTGCACTTTATCTGAGCACACACACAGGACACAACAACAGTGTACAGTATCTGAGCACAAAAAGAACACAACTGTTTACAATATCTGAGGACACACAAGACACAACTCAGTACAGTATCTGAGCACACACACCACACACACAAGACACACCGAAGGTGTACAACATCTGAGCACAAACAGAGGACACAGCATCTGTGAACACTATATTACCACACACAGACAGGACACAACAACTGTGTACAATATCTGCGCACCCACAGGTCACAACTGTGTACAGTATCTGAGCACACACACCACACACACAGGACACAACAAAGGTGTACAGCATCTGAACACCAACAGTGGACACAGCAACTGTGAACACTATATTAAAACACACAGACAGGACACAACAACTGTATACAATATCTGCGCACCCACAGGTCACAACTGTGTACAGTATCTGAGCACACATACCACACACGCAGGACACACCAACTGCGTATAGTATCTGAGCACACATACACACATAGGAGACAAGAACTTTGTACAGAATCTGAGCACAAATAGTACACAACTGTATACAATATCTGAGGACACACAGGACACAACTCAGTACAGTATCTGAGCACACACACCACACACACAAGACATGTCGAAGGTGTACAGCATCTGAGCACAAACAGAGGACACAACAACTGTGAACACTATATTACCACAAACAGACAGGACACAACAACTGTGTACAATATCTGCGCACCCACAGGTCACAACTGTGTACAGTATCTGAGCACACACACCACACACACAGGACACACCAACTGTGTATGGTTTCTGAGCACACATACACACATAGGAGACAACAACTGTGTACAGAATCTGAGCACACGCACACACAGAATGCAATTGTGTACACTATCTGAGCACGCACACAGGACACAACTGTGTACAGTATCTGAGCACAAACGCAGGACACTACAACTGTGTACAATATCTGAGCACACACAGGACATAAGTGTGTACACTATCTGAGCACACACAGGATCACAGGACACAACAACTGTGTTCAGGATCTGAGCACACACATACAGGACACAACTGTGCACTGTATCTGAGCACACACACAGAGGACACAACAACTGTTTACAGTATCTGAGCACACACACAGTGGACACAACAACAGTGTACAGTAACTGAGCACACACACAGCACACAACAACTGTGCACTGTATCGGTGCACACACACTACCCACAGGACACAAATACTGTGTACAGTATGTGAGCGCACACTTAGGACAACTGTGTACAGCATCTGAGCTCACAGGACTCAACTGTGTACATTATCAGAACGCACACACACAGGGCACAGCAACTGTGTAAGGTATCTGACCACACACTGAGCACACAGGACACAACTGTGTACATTATCGGAGCACACACACACAAGACACAACAACTGCATACGATATCCGACCACTCACACACACAGGACACAACTGTATATGGTATCAGAACACAGACAAACCGCATACATAGGACACAACAACTGTGTACAGTATCTGAGCACACACACCACACTTACAGGGCACAACAACTGTGTACAGTATCTGACCACACACACAGGACACAAAAACTGTGTACAACATCTGAGCACTAAAACAAGACACAACGGTGTAGAGTATCTGAGCACACACACAGGACACAAATGTGTACAGTATCTGAGAACACACTCCACACACACAGGACACACCAACTGTGTGCGGGAAATGACCATAAACATACGACATACCAACTGTGTACTGTATCTGAACACAAACACTGGACACAACTGTGTACACTATCTGAGCACACACACAGGACACAACTGTGTACAGTATCTAAGCACACAGGGGACACAACAAATGTGTACCGGATCTGAGCGGACACAAAGGAAACAATTGTGTACAGCATCAGAGCACACACACAGTGGACACAACAACGGTGTAGATTATCTGAGCATACACATACAGGACACAACTGTGTACAGTATCTGAGCACAAACACAGGGCACAAGAACTGTGTACAATATCTGAGCACACACAGGACACAACTGTGTACTGTATCTGAGCAGAAACAGACAGGACATATCAACTGTTTACAGTATCTGAGCACACCCGGGACACAACTGTGTACAATATCTGAGCACACACACAGGACACAACAGCTGTGCACACTATCTCAGCACCCATGCACAGAACACAACAAGTGTGTACAATATCTGAGCATACACAGAGGACACAGCAACTATCTACAGTATCTGAGCACCCACACATTACACAACAACTCTTCAAAGTATCTGAGCACACGCACACATACAGGACACAACATTCATTTGCAATAACTGAGCACACACACAGGATGCAATAACTATGTACAGGATCTGAGCAAACACGGACATACAGGTCTCAACAACAGTGTACAATATCTGAGCACATACGGAGGACACAGCAACTATCTAGAATATCTGAGCGCACACACATTACACAACAACTCTGTACAGTATCTGAGCACACACACCAAACACAGGACACAACAACTGTGTACAGTATTTGAGCACACACATACAGGATACAACTGTGCACAGTATCTGAGCACACACACAGAGGACACAACAACTGTGTACAGTATCTGAGCACACACACAGGACACAAGAATTGTGCACAGTATCGGAGCACACACACTACACACAGGACACAAATACTGTGTACAGTATGTGAGCACACACATAGGACAACTGTGTACAGCATCTGAGCTCACAGGACTTAACCGTGTACATTATCAGAGCACACACACACAGGGCACAGCAACTGTGTAAGGTATCTGACCACACACTGAGCACACAGGACACAACTGTGTACATTATCTGAGCACACACACAGAGGACACAACAATGGTGTACAGGATCTGAGCACACACACACAGACACAAATGTGCACTTTATCTGAGCACACACACAGGACACAACAACAGTGTACAGTATCTGAGCACAAAAAGAACACAACTGTGTACAATATCTGAGGACACACAAGACACAACTCAGTACAGTATCTGAGCACACACACCACACACACAAGACACACCGAAGGTGTACAACATCTGAGCACAAACAGAGGACACAGCATCTGTGAACACTATATTACCACACACAGACAGGACACAACAACTGTGTACAATATCTGCGCACCCACAGGTCACAACTGTGTACGGTATCTGAGCACACACACCACACACAAGGGACACAACAAAGGTGTACAGCATCTGAACACCAACAGTGGACACAACAACTGTGAACACTATATTAAAACACACAGACAGGACACAACAACTGTATACAATATCTGCGCACCCACAGGTCACAACTGTGTACAGTATCTGAGCACACATACCACACACGCAGGACACACCAACTGCGTATAGTATCTGAGCACACATACACACATAGGAGACAAGAACTTTGTACAGAATCTGAGCACAAATAGTACACAACTGTATACAATATCTGAGGACACACAGGACACAACTGTGTACAGTATCTGAGCACACACACCACATACACAGGACACACCAAATGTATAGAGTATCTGAGCACACACAGAGGACACAACAACTGCGCACAGTATCTGAGCACAAACAGAGGACATAACAGCTGTGTACATTATCTGAGCACACAGAGGACACACCAAATGTATACAGTATCTGAGCACACACAGAGTACACAACAACTGCGTATGGTATCTGAGCACACATACAGGACACAACAGCTGTGTACAGTATCTGAGCATATGCACACATAGGATACAGTTGTATACAATATTTGTGTGCACAGACAGTACTCAACCGTGTACAGTATCTCAGCATACACACACAGAACACAACTGTACAGTATTGAAAAAACACACAGACATGGCACAACATCTGTTTACAGTATCTGAGCACACATACAGGACACAACAACTGCGTACAGTATTTGAGCACATTCACAGAGGACACAATAACTGCATACAGTGTCTGAGCACACACACAGAGGCACAGGGACTGTGTGCAGTATCTGAGCACACACACAGAGGACAGAACAACGGCGCACAGTATCTGAGCACACACCAATGACATACCAACTGTGTACAATATCTGAGCACACACAGGACACAACTATTTACAGTATCTGAGCACACACACAGTACACAAAAACCGCGTATGGTATCTGAGCACACATACAGGACACAACTGTGTCCAATATCTGAGCACACACACAGTACACAACAACTGAGTACGGTATCTGAGCACACATACAGGACACAACTGTGTGCAATATCTGAGCACACACACAAGACACAACAACTGTGTACTGTATCTGAGCACAGCAGGACACAACTGTGTACAATATCTGAGCACACACCCATGCACACACACACACACACACACACAGACACACACACACGTAACAGCAACTGTGTGCAGTATCTGAGACCACACACACAGACATATGGGACAAAAGAACTTGTGCAGTATTTGAGCACACACATACAGGACACACACATAATGGACACAACAGTTGTGTACAGTAGCTGAAAACGAACACAGAGGACACAACACATGTGTACAGTATCTGAGCATTCGCACATATAGGATACAATTGTATACAATATCGGTGAACACACACAGGACAAAACTGTGTACAGTATTGAGCAAACACACGGACATTGCACAACATCTGTTTACAGTATCTGAGCCCACATACAGGCCACAACAACTGTGTACAATATCTGAGCACATACACACACACAGGACGCCAGAACTGTGTACAATATCTGAGCACTCACACACATACATGGGAGTCAACAACTGTGTACTGAATCTGAGCACATGCTTACACAGAATACAATTGTATACACTATCTGAGCACGCACACAGGACACAACTGTGTACAGTACCTGAGCACACACAAAGGACAGAACAACTGTGAACAGCATCTGAACAAATACACCACACAGGGGACACAACAACTGGGTACAGTATTTGAGCACACACACAGGATGAAAGTGTACAGTATCTGAGCGCAAAGGAAACAACTGTTTTAATTATTGGAGCGCACACACACACAGGACACAACAACTATGTACAGTATCTGAGCACACACACAGAGGACACAACAACTATGTACAGTATCTGAGCACACACACAGAGGACACAACAACTGTGTACAGTATCTGAGCACACACACAGGACACAACTGTGCACAGTATCTGAGCACAGTAGGACACAACTGTGTACAATATCTGAGCACACACACACACACACACACACACACACACACACACACACACACACACACACACACACACACACACACACAGGAAACAACAACTGTACAGTATTGTGCAAACACAAACATGTGGCACAACATCTGTTTACAGTATCTGAGCACACATACAGGCCACAAAAACTGTGTAAACTATCTGAGCGCACACACACAGGACGCAACAACTGTGTACAATATCTGAGCGCACACACACACACATAGGAGACAACAACTGTGTACAGAATACAATTGTGTACACTATCTGAGCACACACTCAGGACACAACTGTGTACAGTATCTGAGCACACACACTGCACACACAAGACACACCGAAGGTGTACAGCATCTGAGCACAAACAGAGGACACAACAACTGTGAACACTATATTACCACACACAGACGGGACACAACAACTGTGTACAACATCTGCACACCCACAGGTCACAACTGTGTACAGTATCTGAGCACACATACCACACACACAGGACACACCAACTGTGTACAGTATTTGAGCACACACACACAATAGGAGACAACAACTGTGTACAGAATCTGAGCACACGCACACACAGAATGCAATTGTGTACACTATCTGAACACACACACAGGACACAACTGTATACAGTATCTGAGAACACACACAGGATACTACAACTGTGTACAATATCTGAGCACACACAGGACAGAACTCTGTACAGTATCTGAGCAAACTCACCACACACAGGACACAACAACTGTGTACAGGATCTGAGCACACACATACAGGACACAACTGCCCACTGTATCTGAGCACACACACAGGACACAACAACTGTGTACATTATTTGAGCGCACACAGAACATAACTGTGTACAATATCTGAGGACACACAGGACTCAACTCAGTACAGTATCTGAACACACACACCACACACACAGGACACAACAAAGTTGTACAGCATCTGAGCACCAACAGTGGACACAACAACTGTGTATGCTATCTTACCACACACAGACAGGACACAAAAACAGTGTACAATATCTGCGTGCCCACAGAACATAACTGTGTACAGTATTTGAGCACACACAGAACATAACTGTGTACAATATCTGAAGACACACAGGACTCAACTCAGTACAGTATCTGAGCACACATACCACACACACAGGACACACCAACTGTGTACAGTGTCCGAGCACACACACAGAGGACACCATAACTGTGTGCAGTATCTGAGCAAACAAAAGGACACAACAACTGTGCACAGTATCTGAGCACATACAGAGGACATAACAGCTGTGTACACTATCTGAGCACACAGAGGACACAACTGTTTACAGTATCTGAGCACACACACAGTACACAAAAACTGTGTATGGTATCTGAGCACAGATAGAGGGCATAACTGTGTACAATATCTGAGCACACACGCACAGGAAACAACAGCTGTGTGCAGTATATGAGCAGACACACACATACAGGACATAGCAACTGTGCACAATATCTGAGCACACACACAGGACACAACAACTGTTTACAGTATCTGTGCACACACAGAGGACACAACAACTGTGTACACTATCTGAGCACACACACAGGAGACAACAACTGTGCACAGTATCGGAGCACACACACTACACACAGGACACAAGTACTGTGTACAGTATGTGAGCGCACACATAGGACAACTGTGTACAGCATCTGAGCTCACAGGACTCAACTATGTACATTATCAGAGAGCACACACATAGGGCACAGCAACTGTGTAAGGTATCTGACCACACACTGAGCACACAGGACACAACTGTATACATTATCGGAGAACACACACACAAGACACAACAACTGCATACGATATCCGACCACTCACACACACAGGACACAACTGTATACGGTATCTGAACACAGACACACCGCATACACAGGACACAACAACTGTGTACAGTATCTGAGCACACACACCACACTTACAGGGCACAACAACTGTGTACAGTATCTGACCACACACACAGGACACAAAAACTGTGTACAACATCCGAGCACTAAAACAGGACACAACGGGGTAGAGTATCTGAGCACACACACAGGACACAAATGTGTACAGTATCTGAGAACACACTCCACACACACAGGACACACCAGCTATGTACGGGATCTGACCATAAACATACAACATAACAACTGTTGTATCTGAGCACAAACAGTGGACACAACTGTGTACAGTATCTGAGCACACACACAGGACACAACTGTGTACACTATCTGAGCACACACACAGGACACAACTGTGTACAGTATCTAAGCACACAGGGGACACAACAAATGTGTACCGGATCTGAGCGGACACAAAGGAAACAATTGTGTACAGCATCAGTGCACAGTGGACACAACAACGGTGTAGATTATCTGAGCATACACATACAGGACACAACTGTGTACTGTATCTGAGCACAAACACAGGGCACAAGAACTGTGTACAATATCTGAGCACACACAGGACACGACTGTGTACTGTATCTGAGCAGAAACAGAGAGGACATATCAACTGTTTACAGTATCTGAGCACACCCGGGACACAACTGTGTACAATATCTGAGCACACACACAGGACACAACAGCTGTGCACACTATCTCAGCACCCATGCACAGAACACAACAAGTGTGTATAATATCTGAGCATACACAGAGGACACAGCAACTATCTACAGTATCTGAGCACCCACACATTACACAACAACTCTTCAAAGTATCTGAGCACACGCACACATACAGGACACAACATTCATTTGCAATAACTGAGCATACACACAGGATGCAATAACTATGTACAGGATCTGAGCAAACACGGACATACAGGTCTCAACAACAGTGTACAATATCTGAGCACATACGGAGGACACAGCAACTATCTAAAATATCTGAGCACACACACATTACACAACAACTCTGTACAGTATCTGAGCACACACACCAAACACAGGACACAACAACTGTGTACAGTATTTGAGCACACACATACAGGATACAACTGTGCACTGTATCTGAGCACACACATAGAGGACACAACAACTGTTTACAGTATCTGAGCACACACACAGAGGACACAACAACTGTGTACAGTATCTGAGCACACACACAGGACACAAGAATTGTGCACAGTATCGGAGCACACACACTACACACAGGACACAAATACTGTGTACAGTATGTGAGCACACACATAGGACAACTGTGTACAGCATCTGAGCTCACAGGACTCAACCGTGTACATTATCAGAGCACACACACACAGGGCACAGCAACTGTGTAAGGTATCTGACCACACACTGAGCACACAGGACACAACTGTGTACATTATCTGAGCACACACACAGAGGACACAACAATGGTGTACAGGATCTGAGCACACACACACAGACACAAATGTGCACTTTATCTGAGCACACACACAGGACACAACAACAGTGTACAGTATCTGAGCACAAAAAGAACACAACTGTGTACAATATCTGAGGACACACAAGACACAACTCAGTACAGTATCTGAGCACACACACCACACACACAAGACACACCGAAGGTGTACAACATCTGAGCACAAACAGAGGACACAGCATCTGTGAACACTATATTACCACACACAGACAGGACACAACAACTGTGTACAATATCTGCGCACCCACAGGTCACAACTGTGTACAGTATCTGAGCACACACACCACACACACAGGACACAACAAAGGTGTACAGCATCTGAACACCAACAGTGGACACAACAACTGTGAACACTATATTAAAACACACAGACAGGACACAACAACTGTATACAATATCTGCGCACCCACAGGTCACAACTGTGTACAGTATCTGAGCACACATACCACACACGCAGGACACACCAACTGCGTATAGTATCTGAGCACACATACACACATAGGAGACAAGAACTTTGTACAGAATCTGAGCACAAATAGTACACAACTGTATACAATATCTGAGGACACACAGGACACAACTCAGTACAGTATCTGAGCACACACACCACACACACAAGACATGTCGAAGGTGTACAGCATCTGAGCACAAACAGAGGACACAACAACTGTGAACACTATATTACCACAAACAGACAGGACACAACAACTGTGTACAATATCTGCGCACCCACAGGTCACAACTGTGTACAGTATCTGAGCTCACATACCACACACACAGGACACACCAACTGTGTATGGTTTCTGAGCACACATACACACATAGGAGACAACAACTGTGTACAGAATCTGAGCACACGCACACACAGAATGCAATTGTGTACACTATCTGAGCACGCACACAGGACACAACTGTGTACAGTATCTGAGCACAAACGCAGGACACTACAACTGTGTACAATATCTGAGCACACACAGGACATAAGTGTGTACACTATCTGAGCACACACAGGATCACAGGACACAACAACTGTGTTCAGGATCTGAGCACACACATACAGGACACAACTGTGCACTGTATCTGAGCACACACACAGAGGACAAAACAACTGTTTACAGTATCTGAGCACACACACAGTGGACACAACAACAGTGTACAGTAACTGAGCACACACACAGCACACAACAACTGTGCACTGTATCGGTGCACACACACTACCCACAGGACACAAATACTGTGTACAGTATGTGAGCGCACACTTAGGACAACTGTGTACAGCATCTGAGCTCACAGGACTCAACTGTGTACATTATCAGAACGCACACACACAGGGCACAGCAACTGTGTAAGGTATCTGACCACACACTGAGCACACAGGACACAACTGTGTACATTATCGGAGCACACACACACAAGACACAACAACTGCATACGATATCCGACCACTCACACACACAGGACACAACTGTATATGGTATCAGAACACAGACAAACCGCATACATAGGACACAACAACTGTGTACAGTATCTGAGCACACACACCACACTTACAGGGCACAACAACTGTGTACAGTATCTGACCACACACACAGGACACAAAAACTGTGTACAACATCTGAGCACTAAAACAAGACACAACGGTGTAGAGTATCTGAGCACACACACAGGACACAAATGTGTACAGTATCTGAGAACACACTCCACACACACAGGACACACCAACTGTGTGCGGGAAATGACCATAAACATACGACATACCAACTGTGTACTGTATCTGAACACAAACACTGGACACAACTGTGTACACTATCTGAGCACACACACAGGACACAACTGTGTACAGTATCTAAGCACACAGGGGACACAACAAATGTGTACCGGATCTGAGCGGACACAAAGGAAACAATTGTGTACAGCATCAGAGCACACACACAGTGGACACAACAACGGTGTAGATTATCTGAGCATACACATACAGGACACAACTGTGTACAGTATCTGAGCACAAACACAGGGCACAAGAACTGTGTACAATATCTGAGCACACACAGGACACAACTGTGTACTGTATCTGAGCAGAAACAGACAGGACATATCAACTGTTTACAGTATCTGAGCACACCCGGGACACAACTGTGTACAATATCTGAGCACACACACAGGACACAACAGCTGTGCACACTATCTCAGCACCCATGCACAGAACACAACAAGTGTGTACAATATCTGAGCATACACAGAGGACACAGCAACTATCTACAGTATCTGAGCACCCACACATTACACAACAACTCTTCAAAGTATCTGAGCACACGCACACATACAGGACACAACATTCATTTGCAATAACTGAGCACACACACAGGATGCAATAACTATGTACAGGATCTGAGCAAACACGGACATACAGGTCTCAACAACAGTGTACAATATCTGAGCACATACGGAGGACACAGCAACTATCTAGAATATCTGAGCGCACACACATTACACAACAACTCTGTACAGTATCTGAGCACACACACCAAACACAGGACACAACAACTGTGTACAGTATTTGAGCACACACATACAGGATACAACTGTGCACAGTATCTGAGCACACACACAGAGGACACAACAACTGTGTACAGTATCTGAGCACACACACAGGACACAAGAATTGTGCACAGTATCGGAGCACACACACTACACACAGGACACAAATACTGTGTACAGTATGTGAGCACACACATAGGACAACTGTGTACAGCATCTGAGCTCACAGGACTTAACCGTGTACATTATCAGAGCACACACACACAGGGCACAGCAACTGTGTAAGGTATCTGACCACACACTGAGCACACAGGACACAACTGTGTACATTATCTGAGCACACACACAGAGGACACAACAGTGGTGTACAGGATCTGAGCACACACACACAGACACAAATGTGCACTTTATCTGAGCACACACACAGGACACAACAACAGTGTACAGTATCTGAGCACAAAAAGAACACAACTGTGTACAATATCTGAGGACACACAAGACACAACTCAGTACAGTATCTGAGCACACACACCACACACACAAGACACACCGAAGGTGTACAACATCTGAGCACAAACAGAGGACACAGCATCTGTGAACACTATATTACCACACACAGACAGGACACAACAACTGTGTACAATATCTGCGCACCCACAGGTCACAACTGTGTACGGTATCTGAGCACACACACCACACACAAGGGACACAACAAAGGTGTACAGCATCTGAACACCAACAGTGGACACAACAACTGTGAACACTATATTAAAACACACAGACAGGACACAACAACTGTATACAATATCTGCGCACCCACAGGTCACAACTGTGTACAGTATCTGAGCACACATACCACACACGCAGGACACACCAACTGCGTATAGTATCTGAGCACACATACACACATAGGAGACAAGAACTTTGTACAGAATCTGAGCACAAATAGTACACAACTGTATACAATATCTGAGGACACACAGGACACAACTCAGTACAGTATCTGAGCACACACACCACACACACAAGACATGTCGAAGGTGTACAGCATCTGAGCACAAACAGAGGACACAGCATCTGTGAACACTATATTACCACAAACAGACAGGACACAACAACTGTGTACAATATCTGCGCACCCACAGGTCACAACTGTGTACAGTATCTGAGCACACATACCACACACACAGGACACACCAACTGTGTATGGTTTCTGAGCACACATACACACATAGGAGACAACAACTGTGTACAGAATCTGAGCACACGCACACACAGAATGCAATTGTGTACACTATCTGAGCACGCACACAGGACACAACTGTGTACAGTATCTGAGCACAAACGCAGGACACTACAACTGTGTACAATATCTGAGCACACACAGGACATAAGTGTGTACACTATCTGAGCACACACAGGATCACAGGACACAACAACTGTGTTCAGGATCTGAGCACACACATACAGGACACAACTGTGCACTGTATCTGAGCACACACACAGAGGACAAAACAACTGTTTACAGTATCTGAGCACACACACAGTGGACACAACAACAGTGTACAGTAACTGAGCACACACACAGCACACAACAACTGTGCACTGTATCGGTGCACACACACTACCCACAGGACACAAATACTGTGTACAGTATGTGAGCGCACACTTAGGACAACTGTGTACAGCATCTGAGCTCACAGGACTCAACTGTGTACATTATCAGAACGCACACACACAGGGCACAGCAACTGTGTAAGGTATCTGACCACACACTGAGCACACAGGACACAACTGTGTACATTATCGGAGCACACACACACAAGACACAACAACTGCATACGATATCCGACCACTCACACACACAGGACACAACTGTATATGGTATCAGAACACAGACAAACCGCATACATAGGACACAACAACTGTGTACAGTATCTGAGCACACACACCACACTTACAGGGCACAACAACTGTGTACAGTATCTGACCACACACACAGGACACAAAAACTGTGTACAACATCTGAGCACTAAAACAAGACACAACGGTATAGAGTATCTGAGCACACACACAGGACACAAATGTGTACAGTATCTGAGAACACACTCCACACACACAGGACACACCAACTGTGTGCGGGATCTGACCATAAACATACGACATACCAACTGTGTACTGTATCTGAACACAAACACTGGACACAACTGTGTACACTATCTGAGCACGCACACAGGACACAACTGTGTACAGTATCTAAGCACACAGGGGACACAACAAATGTGTACCAGATCTGAGCGGACACAAAGGAAACAATTGTGTACAGCATCAGAGCACACACACAGTGGACACAACAACGGTGTAGATTATCTGAGCATACACATACAGGACACAACTGTGTACAGTATCTGAGCACAAACACAGGGCACAAGAACTGTGTACAATATCTGAGCACACACAGGACACAACTGTGTACTGTATCTGAGCAGAAACAGACAGGACATATCAACTGTTTACAGTATCTGAGCACACCCGGGACACAACTGTGTACAATATCTGAGCACACACACAGGACACAACAGCTGTGCACACTATCTCAGCACCCATGCAGAGAACACAACAAGTGTGTACAATATCTGAGCACACACAGAGGACACAGCAACTATCTACAGTATCTGAGCACCCACACATTACACAGCAACTCTTCAAAGTATCTGAGCACACGCACACATGCAGGACACAACATTCATTTGCAATAACTGAGCACACACACTGGACGCAATAACTATGTACAGGATCTGAGCAAACACGGACATACAGGTCTCAACAACAGTGTACAATATCTCAGCACACACACAGGACACAATTATGTAGAATATCTGAGCACATACAGAGGACACAGCAACTATCTAGAATATCTGAGCACACACACATTACACAACAACTGTGTACAGTATCTGAGCACACACACAGGACACAACAACTGTGCACTGTATCGGAGCACACACACTACCCACAGGACACAAATACTGTGTACAGTATGTGATCGCACTCATAGGACAACTGTGTATAGCATCTGATCTCACAGGACTCAACTGTGTACATTATCAGAACGCACACACACAGGGCACAGCAACTGTGTAAGGTATCTGACCACACACTGAGCACACAGGACACAACTGTGTACATTATCGGAGCACACACACACAAGACACAACAACTGCATACGATATCCGACCACTCACACACACAGGACACAACTGTATATGGTATCAGAACACAGACAAACCGCATACATAGGACACAACAACTGTGTACAGTATCTGAGCACACACACCACACTTACAGGGCACAACAACTGTGTACGGTATCTGATCACACACACAGGACACAAAAACTGTGTACAACATCTGAGCACTAGAACAGGACACAACGGGGTAGAGTATCTGAGCACACACACAGGACACAAATGTGTACAGTATCTGAGAACACACTCCACACACACAGGACACACCAGCTATGTACGGGATCTGACCATAAACATATGACATAACAACTGTGTACCGTATCTGAGCACAAACAGTGGACACAACTGTGTACACTATCTGAGCACACACACAGGACACAACTGTGTACACTATCTGAGCACACACACAGGACACAACTGTGTACAGTATCTAAGCACACAGGGGACACAACAAATGTGTACCAGATCTGAGCGGACACAAAGGAAACAATTGTGTACAGCATCAGTGCACACACACAGTGGACACAACAACGGTGTAGATTATCTGAGCATACACATACAGGACACAACTGTGTACTGTATTTGAGCACAAACACAGGGCACAAGAACTGTGTACAATATCTGAGCACACACAGGACACGACTGTGTACTGTATCTGAGCAGAAACAGAGAGGACATATCAACTGTTTACAGTATCTGAGCACACCCGGGACACAACTGTGTACAATATCTGAGCACACACACAGGACACAACAGCTGTGCACACTATCTCAGCACCCATGCACAGAACACAACAAGTGTGTACAATATCTGAGCATACACAGAGGACACAGCAACTATCTACAGTATCTGAGCACCCACACATTACACAACAACTCTTCAAAGTATCTGAGCACACGCACACATACAGGACACAACATTCATTTGCAATAACTGAGCATACACACAGGATGCAATAACTATGTACAGGATCTGAGCACACACGGACATACAGGTCTCAACAACAGTGTACAATATCTCAGCACACACACAGGACACAACTGTGTACAATATCTGAGCACATACGGAGGACACAGCAACTATCTAAAATATCTGAGCACACACACATTACACAACAACTCTGTACAGTATCTGAGCACACACACCAAACACACAGGACACAACAACTGTGTACAGTATTTGAGCACACACATACAGGATACAACTGTGCACTGTATCTGAGCACACACATAGAGGACACAACAACTGTTTACAGTATCTGAGCACACACACAGAGGACACAACAACTGTGTACAGTATCTGAGCACACACACAGGACACAAGAATTGTGCACAGTATCGGAGCACACACACTACACACAGGACACAAATACTGTGTACAGTATGTGAGCACACACATAGGACAACTGTGTACAGCATCTGAGCTCACAGGACTCAACCGTGTACATTATCAGAGCACACACACACAGGGCACAGCAACTGTGTAAGGTATCTGACCACACACTGAGCACACAGGACACAACTGTGTACATTATCTGAGCACACACACAGAGGACACAACAATGGTGTACAGGATCTGAGCACACACACACAGACACAAATGTGCACTTTATCTGAGCACACACACAGGACACAACAACAGTGTACAGTATCTGAGCACAAAAAGAACACAACTGTGTACAATATCTGAGGACACACAGGACACAACTCAGTACAGTATCTGAGCACACACACCACACACACAAGACACACCGAAGGTGTACAACATCTGAGCACAAACAGAGGACACAGCATCTGTGAACACTATATTACCACACACAGACAGGACACAACAACTGTGTACAATATCTGCGCACCCACAGGTCACAACTGTGTACAGTATCTGAGCACACACACCACACACACAGGACACAACAAAGGTGTACAGAATCTGAACACCAACAGTGGACACAACAACTGTGAACACTATATTAAAACACACAGACAGGACACAACAACTGTATACAATATCTGCGCACCCACAGGTCACAACTGTGTACAGTATCTGAGCACACATACCACACACACAGGACATACCAACTGCGTATAGTATCTGAGCACACATACACACATAGGAGACAAGAACTTTGTACAGAATCTGAGCACAAATAGTACACAACTGTGTACAATATCTGAGGACACACAGGACACAACTCAGTACAGTATCTGAGCACACACACCACACACGCAAGACATGTCGAAGGTGTACAGCATCTGTGCACAAACAGAGGACACAACAACTGTGAACACTATATTACCACACACAGACAGGACACAACAACTGTGTACAATATCTGCGCACCCACAGGTCACAACTGTGTACAGTATCTGAGCACACATACCACACACACAGGACACACCAACTGTGTATAGTATCTGAGCACACATACACACATAGGAGACAACAACTGTGTACAGAATCTGAGCACACGCACACACAGAATGCAATTGTGTACACTATCTGAGCACGCACACAGGACACAACTGTGTACAGTATCTGAGCACAAACGCAGGACACTACAACTGTGTACAATATCTGAGAAGCACACAGGACATAAGTGTGTACACTATCTGAACACACACAGGATCACAGGACACAACAACTGTGTTCAGCATCTGAGCACACACATACAGGACACAACTGTGCACTGTATCTGAGCACACACACAGAGGACACAACAACTGTTTACAGTATCTGAGCACACACACAGAGGACACAACAACAGTGTACAGTAACTGAGCACACACACAGGACACAACAACTGTGCACTGTATCGGTGCACACAGACTACCCACAGGACACAAATACTGTGTACAGTATGTGAGCGCACACTTAGGACAACTGTGTACAGCATCTGAGCTCACAGGACTCAACTGTGTACATTATCAGAGCGCACACACACAGGGCACAGCAACTGTGTAAGGTATCTGACCACACACTGAGCACACAGGACACAACTGTGTACATTATCGGAGCACACACACACAAGACACAACAACTGCATACGATATCCGACCACTCACACACACAGGACACAACTGTATATGTTATCAGAACACAGACAAACCGCATACATAGGACACAATAACTGTGTACAGTATCTGAGCACACACACCACACTTACAGGGCACAACAACTGTGTACAGTATCTGACCACACACACAGGACACAAAAACTGTGTACAACATCTGAGCACTAAAACAGGACACAACGGTGTAGAGTATCTGAGCACACACACAGGACACAAATGTGTACAGTATCTGAGAACACACTCCACACACACAGGACACACCAACTGTGTGCGGGAAATGACCATAAACATACGACATACCAACTGTGTACTGTATCTGAACACAAACACTGGACACAACTGTGTACACTATCTGAGCACACACACAGGACATAACTGTGTACAGTATCTAAGCACACAGGGGACACAACAAATGTGTACCGGATCTGAGCGGACACAAAGGAAACAATTGTGTACAGCATCAGAACACACACACAGTGGACACAACAACGGTGTAGATTATCTGAGCATACACATACAGGACACAACTGTGTACAGTATCTGAGCACAAACACAGGGCACAAGAACTGTGTACAATATCTGAGCACACACAGGACACAACTGTGTACTGTATCTGAGCAGAAACAGACAGGACATATCAACTGTTTACAGTATCTGAGCACACCCGGGACACAACTGTGTACAATATCTGAGCACACACACAGGACACAACAGCTGTGCACACTATCTCAGCACCCATGCACAGAACACAACAAGTGTGTACAATATCTGAGCACACACAGAGGACACAGCAACTATCTACAGTATCTGAGCACCCACACATTACACAGCAACTCTTCAAAGTATCTGAGCACACGCACACATACAGGACACAACATTCATTTGCAATAACTGAGCACACACACTGGACGCAATAACTATGTACAGGATCTGAGCACAAATGGACATACAGGTCTCAACAACAGTGTACAATATCTCAGCACACACACAGGACACAACTGTGTACAATATCTGAGCACATACAGAGGACACAGCAACTATCTAAAATATCTGAGCACACACACATTACACAACAACTCTGTACAGTATCTGAGCACACACACCAAACACACAGGACACAACAACTGTGTACAGTATTTGAGCACACACATACAGGACACAACAGTGCACTGTATCTGAGCACACACATAGAGGACACAACAACTGTTTACAGTATCTGAGCACACACACAGAGGACACAACAACTGTGTACAGTATCTGAGCACACATACCACACACACAGGACACACCAACTGTGTATAGTATCTCTGCACACATACACACATAGGAGACAACAACTGTGTACAGAATCTGAGCACACGCACACACAGAATGCAATTGTGTACACTATCTGAGCACGCACACAGGACACAACTGTGTACAGTATCTGAGCACAAACGCAGGACACTACAACTGTGTACAATATCTGAGAAACACACAGGACATAAGTGTGTACACTATCTGAACACACACAGGATCACAGGACGCAACAACTGTGTTCAGCATCTGAGCACACACATACAGGACACAACTGTGCACTGTATCTGAGCACACACACAGAGGACACAACAACTGTTTACAGTATCTGAGCACACACACAGAGGACACAACAACAGTGTACAGTAACTGAGCACACACACAGGACACAACAACTGTGCACTGTATCGGTGCACACAGACTACCCACAGGACACAAATACTGTGTACAGTATGTGAGCGCACACTTAGGACAACTGTGTACAGCATCTGAGCTCACAGGACTCAACTGTGTACATTATCAGAGCGCACACACACAGGGCACAGCAACTGTGTAAGGTATCTGACCACACACTGAGCACACAGGACACAACTGTGTACATTATCGGAGCACACACACACAAGACACAACAACTGCATACGATATCCGACCACTCACACACACAGGACACAACTGTATATGTTATCAGAACACAGACAAACCGCATACATAGGACACAACAACTGTGTACAGTATCTGAGCACACACACCACACTTACAGGGCACAACAACTGTGTACAGTATCTGACCACACACACAGGACACAAAAACTGTGTACAACATCTGAGCACTAAAACAGGACACAACGGTGTAGAGTATCTGAGCACACACACAGGACACAAATGTGTACAGTATCTGAGAACACACTCCACACACACAGGACACACCAACTGTGTGCGGGAAATGACCATAAACATACGACATACCAACTGTGTACTGTATCTGAACACAAACACTGGACACAACTGTGTACACTATCTGAGCACACACACAGGACACAACTGTGTACAGTATCTAAGCACACAGGGGACACAACAAATGTGTACCGGATCTGAGCGGACACAAAGGAAACAATTGTGTACAGCATCAGAACACACACACAGTGGACACAACAACGGTGTAGATTATCTGAGCATACACATACAGGACACAACTGTGTACAGTATCTGAGCACAAACACAGGGCACAAGAACTGTGTACAATATCTGAGCACACACAGGACACAACTGTGTACTGTATCTGAGCAGAAACAGACAGGACATATCAACTGTTTACAGTATCTGAGCACACCCGGGACACAACTGTGTACAATATCTGAGCACACACACAGGACACAACAGCTGTGCACACTATCTCAGCACCCATGCAGAGAACACAACAAGTGTGTACAATATCTGAGCACACACAGAGGACACAGCAACTATCTACAGTATCTGAGCACCCACACATTACACAGCAACTCTTCAAAGTATCTGAGCACACGCACACATACAGGACACAACATTCATTTGCAATAACTGAGCACACACACTGGACGCAATAACTATGTACAGGATCTGAGCACAAATGGACATACAGGTCTCAACAACAGTGTACAATATCTCAGCACACACACAGGACACAACTGTGTACAATATCTGAGCACATACGGAGGACACAGCAACTATCTAAAATATCTGAGCACACACACATTACACAACAACTCTGTACAGTATCTGAGCACACACACCAAACACACAGGACACAACAACTGTGTACAGTATTTGAGCACACACATACAGGACACAACAGTGCACTGTATCTGAGCACACACATAGAGGACACAACAACTGTTTACAGTATCTGAGCACACACACAGAGGACACAACAACTGTGTACAGTATCTGAGCACACACACCACACACACAGGACTCAACAAAGGTGTACAGCATCTGAACACCAACAGTGGACACAACAACTGTGAACACTATATTAAAACACACAGACAGGACACAACAACTGTATACAATATCTGCGCAACCACAGGTCACAACTGTGTACAGTATCTGAGCACACATACCACACACGCAGGACACACCAACTGCGTATAGTATCTGAGCGCACATACACACATAGGAGACAAGAACTTTGTACAGAATCTGAGCACAAATAGTACACAACTGTATACAATATCTGAGGACACACAGGACACAACTCAGTACAGTATCTGAGCACACACACCACACACACAAGACATGTCGAAGGTGTACAGCATCTGAGCACAAACAGAGGACACAACAACTGTGAACACTATATTACCACAAACAGACAGGACACAACAACTGTGTACAATATCTGCGCACCCACAGGTCACAACTGTGTTCAGGATCTGAGCACACACATACAGGACACAACTGTGCACTGTATCTGAGCACACACACAGAGGACAAAACAACTGTTTACAGTATCTGAGCACACACACAGTGGACACAACAACAGTGTACAGTAACTGAGCACACACACAGCACACAACAACTGTGCACTGTATCGGTGCACACACACTACCCACAGGACACAAATACTGTGTACAGTATGTGAGCGCACACTTAGGACAACTGTGTACAGCATCTGAGCTCACAGGACTCAACTGTGTACATTATCAGAACGCACACACACAGGGCACAGCAACTGTGTAAGGTATCTGACCACACACTGAGCACACAGGACACAACTGTGTACATTATCGGAGCACACACACACAAGACACAACAACTGCATACGATATCCGACCACTCACACACACAGGACACAACTGTATATGGTATCAGAACACAGACAAACCGCATACATAGGACACAACAACTGTGTACAGTATCTGAGCACACACACCACACTTACAGGGCACAACATCTGTGTACAGTATCTGACCACACACACAGGACACAAAAACTGTGTACAACATCTGAGCACTAAAACAAGACACAACGGTGTAGAGTATCTGAGCACACACACAGGACACAAATGTGTACAGTATCTGAGAACACACTCCACACACACAGGACACACCAACTGTGTGCGGGATCTGACCATAAACATACGACATACCAACTGTGTACTGTATCTGAACACAAACACTGGACACAACTGTGTACACTATCTGAGCACGCACACAAGACACAACTGTGTACAGTATCTAAGCACACAGGGGACACAACAAATGTGTACCGGATCTGAGCGGACACAAAGGAAACAATTGTGTACAGCATCAGAGCACACACACAGTGGACACAACAACGGTGTAGATTATCTGAGCATACACATACAGGACACAACTGTGTACAGTATCTGAGCACAAACACAGGGCACAAGAACTGTGTACAATATCTGAGCACACACAGGACACAACTGTGTACTGTATCTGAGCAGAAACAGACAGGACATATCAACTGTTTACAGTATCTGAGCACACCCGGGACACAACTGTGTACAATATCTGAGCACACACACAGGACACAACAGCTGTGCACACTATCTCAGCACCCATGCAGAGAACACAACAAGTGTGTACAATATCTGAGCACACACAGAGGACACAGCAACTATCTACAGTATCTGAGCACCCACACATTACACAGCAACTCTTCAAAGTATCTGAGCACACGCACACATGCAGGACACAACATTCATTTGCAATAACTGAGCACACACACTGGACGCAATAACTATGTACAGGATCTGAGCAAACACGGACATACAGGTCTCAACAACAGTGTACAATATCTCAGCACACACACAGGACACAATTATGTAGAATATCTGAGCACATACAGAGGACACAGCAACTATCTAGAATATCTGAGCACACACACATTACACAACAACTGTGTACAGTATCTGAGCAGACAAACAGGACACAACAACTGTGCACTGTATCGGAGCACACACACTACCCACAGGACACAAATACTGTGTACAGTATGTGATCGCACTCATAGGACAACTGTGTACAGCATCTGATCTCACAGGACTCAACTGTGTACATTATCAGAACGCACACACACAGGGCACAGCAACTGTGTAAGGTATCTGACCACACACTGAGCACACAGGACACAACTGTGTACATTATCGGAGCACACACACACAAGACACAACAACTGCATACGATATCCGACCACTCACACACACAGGACACAACTGTATAAGGTATCAGAACACAGACAAACCGCATACATAGGACACAACAACTGTGTAAAGTATCTGAGCACACACACCACACTTACAGGGCACAACAACTGTGTACGGTATCTGACCACACACACAGGACACAAAAACTGTGTACAACATCTGAGCACTAGAACAGGACACAACGGGGTAGAGTATCTGAGCACACACACAGGACACAAATGTGTACAGTATCTGAGAACACACTCCACACACACAGGACACACCAGCTATGTACGGGATCTGACCATAAACATATGACATAACAACTGTGTACCGTATCTGAGCACAAACAGTGGACACAACTGTGTACACTATCTGAGCACACACACAGGACACAACTGTGTACACTATCTGAGCACACACACAGGACACAACTGTGTACAGTATCTAAGCACACAGGGGACACAACAAATGTGTACCAGATCTGAGCGGACACAAAGGAAACAATTGTGTACAGCATCAGAACACACACACAGTGGACACAACAACGGTGTAGATTATCTGAGCATACACATACAGGACACAACTGTGTACTGTATTTGAGCACAAACACAGGGCACAAGAACTGTGTACAATATCTGAGCACACACAGGACACGACTGTGTACTGTATCTGAGCAGAAACAGAGAGGACATATCAACTGTTTACAGTATCTGAGCACACCCGGGACACAACTGTGTACAATATCTGAGCACACACACAGGACACAACAGCTGTGCACACTATCTCAGCACCCATGCACAGAACACAACAAGTGTGTACAATATCTGAGCATACACAGAGGACACAGCAACTATCTACAGTATCTGAGCACCCACACATTACACAGCAACTCTTCAAAGTATCTGAGTACACGCACACATACAGGACACAACATTCATTTGCAATAACTGAGCATACACACAGGAAGCAATGACTATGTACAGGATCTGAGCACACACGGACATACAGGTCTCAACAACAGTGTACAATATCTCAGCACACACACAGGACACAACTGTGTACAATATCTGAGCACATACGGAGGACACAGCAACTATCTAAAATATCTGAGCACACACACATTACACAACAACTCTGTACAGTATCTGAGCACACACACCAAACACAGGACACAACAACTGTGTACAGTATTTGAGCACACACATACAGGATACAACTGTGCACTGTATCTGAGCACACACATAGAGGACACAACAACTGTTTACAGTATCTGAGCACACACACAGAGGACACAACAACTGTGTACAGTATCTGAGCACACACACAGGACACAAGAATTGTGCACAGTATCGGAGCACACACACTACACACAGGACACAAATACTGTGTACAGTATGTGAGCACACACATAGGACAACTGTGTACAGCATCTGAGCTCACAGGACTCAACCGTGTACATTATCAGAGCACACACACACAGGGCACAGCAACTGTGTAAGGTATCTGACCACACACTGAGCACACAGGACACAACTGTGTACATTATCTGAGCACACACACAGAGGACACAACAATGGTGTACAGGATCTGAGCACACACACACAGACACAAATGTGCACTTTATCTGAGCACATACACAGGACACAACAACAGTGTACAGTATCTGAGCACAAAAAGAACACAACTGTGTACAATATCTGAGGACACACAAGACACAACTCAGTACAGTATCTGAGCACACACACCACACACACAAGACACACCGAAGGTGTACAACATCTGAGCACAAACAGAGGACACAGCATCTGTGAACACTATATTACCACACACAGACAGGACACATCAATTGTGTACAATATCTGCGCACCCACAGGTCACAACTGTGTACAGTATCTGAGCACACACACCACACACACAGGACACAACAAAGGTGTACAGCATCTGAACACCAACAGTGGACACAACAACTGTGAACACTATATTAAAACACACAGACAGGACACAACAACTGTATACAATATCTGCGCACCCACAGGTCACAACTGTGTACAGTATCTGAGCACACATACCACACACACAGGACATACCAACTGCGTATAGTATCTGAGCACACATACACACATAGGAGACAAGAACTTTGTACAGAATCTGAGCACAAATAGTACACAACTGTGTACAATATCTGAGGACACACAGGACACAACTCAGTACAGTATCTGAGCACACACACCACACACGCAAGACATGTCGAAGGTGTACAGCATCTGAGCACAAACAGAGGACACAACAACTGTGAACACTATATTACCACACACAGACAGGACACAACAACTGTGTACAATATCTGCGCACCCACAGGTCACAACTGTGTACAGTATCTGAGCACACATACCACACACACAGGACACACCAACTGTGTATAGTATCTGAGCACACATACACACATAGGAGACAACAACTGTGTACAGAATCTGAGCACACGCACACACAGAATGCAATTGTGTACACTATCTGAGCACGCACACAGGACACAACTGTGTACAGTATCTGAGCACAAACGCAGGACACTACAACTGTGTACAATATCTGAGAAACACACAGGACATAAGTGTGTACACTATCTGAGCACACACAGGATCACAGGACACAACAACTGTGTTCAGCATCTGAGCACACACATACAGGACACAACTGTGCACTGTATCTGAGCACACACACAGAGGACACAACAACTGTTTACAGTATCTGAGCACACACACAGAGGACACAACAACAGTGTACAGTAACTGAGCACACACACAGGACACAACAACTGTGCACTGTATCGGTGCACACAGACTACCCACAGGACACAAATACTGTGTACAGTATGTGAGCGCACACTTAGGACAACTGTGTACAGCATCTGAGCTCACAGGACTCAACTGTGTACATTATCAGAGCACACACACACAGGGCACAGCAACTGTGTAAGGTATCTGACCACACACTGAGCACACAGGACACAACTGTGTACATTATCGGAGCACACACACACAAGACACAACAACTGCATACGATATCCGACCACTCACACACACAGGACACAACTGTATATGGTATCAGAACACAGACAAACTGCATACATAGGACACAACAACTGTGTACAGTATCTGAGCACACACACCACACACACAGGACACAAAAACTGTGTACAACATCTGAGCACTAAAACAAGACACAACGGTGTAGAGTATCTGAGCACACACACAGGACACAAATGTGTACAGTATCTGAGAACACACTCCACACACACAGGACACACCAACTGTGTGCGGGAAATGACCATAAACATACGACATACCAACTGTGTACTGTATCTGAACACAAACACTGGACACAACTGTGTACACTATCTGAGCACACACACAGGACACAACTGTGTACAGTATCTAAGCACACAGGGGACACAACAAATGTCTACCGGATCTGAGCGGACACAAAGGAAACAATTGTGTACAGCATCAGAACACACACACAGTGGATACAACAACGGTGTAGATTATCTGAGCATACACATACAGGACACAACTGTGTACAGTATCTGAGCACAAACACAGGGCACAAGAACTGTGTACAATATCTGAGCACACACAGGACACAACTGTGTACTGTATCTGAGCAGAAACAGACAGGACATATCAACTGTTTACAGTATCTGAGCACACCCGGGACACAACTGTGTACAATATCTGAGCACACACACAGGACACAACAGCTGTGCACACTATCTCAGCACCCATGCAGAGAACACAACAAGTGTGTACAATATCTGAGCACACACAGAGGACACAGCAACTATCTACAGTATCTGAGCACCCACACATTACACAGCAACTCTTCAAAGTATCTGAGCACACGCACACATACAGGACACAACATTCATTTGCAATAACTGAGCACACACACTGGACGCAATAACTATGTACAGGATCTGAGCACTAATGGACATACAGGTCTCAACAACAGTGTACAATATCTCAGCACACACACAGGACACAACTGTGTACAATATCTGAGCACATACGGAGGACACAGCAACTATCTAAAATATCTGAGCACACACACATTACACAACAACTCTGTACAGTATCTGAGCACACACACCAAACACACAGGACACAACAACTGTGTACAGTATTTGAGCACACACATACAGGACACAACAGTGCACTGTATCTGAGCACACACATAGAGGACACAACAACTGTTTACAGTATCTGAGCACACACACAGAGGACACAACAACTGTGTACAGTATCTGAGCACACACACAGGACACAAGAATTGTGCACTGTATCGGAGCACACACACTACACACAGGACACAAATACTGTGTACAGTATGTGAGCACACACATAGGACAACTGTGTACAGCATCTGAGCTCACAGGACTCAACCGTGTACATTATCAGAGCACACACACACAGGGCACAGCAACTGTGTAAGGTATCTGACCACACACTGAGCACACAGGACACAACTGTGTACATTATCTGAGCACACACACAGAGGACACAACAATGGTGTACAGGATCTGAGCACACACACACAGACACAAATGTGCACTTTATCTGAGCACACACACAGGACACAACAACAGTGTACAGTATCTGAGCACAAAAAGAACACAACTGTGTACAATATCTGAGGACACACAGGACACAACTCAGTACAGTATCTGAGCACACACACCACACACACAAGACACACCGAAGGTGTACAACATCTGAGCACAAACAGAGGACACAGCATCTGTGAACACTATATTACCACACACAGACAGGACACATCAACTGTGTACAATATCTGCGCACCCACAGGTCACAACTGTGTACAGTATCTGAGCACACACACCACACACACAGGACACAACAAAGGTGTACAGCATCTGAACACCAACAGTGGACACAACAACTGTGAACACTATATTAAAACACACAGACAGGACACAACAACTGTATACAATATCTGCGCACCCACAGGTCACAACTGTGTACAGTATCTGAGCACACATACCACACACGCAGGACACACCAACTGCGTATAGTATCTGAGCACACATACACACATAGGAGACAAGAACTTTGTACAGAATCTGAGCACAAATAGTACACAACTGTATACAATATCTGAGGACACACAGGACACAACTCAGTACAGTATCTGAGCACACACACCACACACACAAGACATGTCGAAGGTGTACAGCATCTGAGCACAAACAGAGGACACAACAACTGTGAACACTATATTACCACACACAGACAGGACACAACAACTGTGTACAATATCTGCGCACCCACAGGTCACAACTGTGTACAGTATCTGAGCACACATACCACACACACAGGACACACCAACTGTGTATAGTATCTGAGCACACATACACACATAGGAGACAACAACTGTGTACAGAATCTGAGCACACGCACACACAGAATGCAATTGTGTACACTATCTGAGCACGCACACAGGACACAACTGTGTACAGTATCTGAGCACAAACGCAGGACACTACAACTGTGTACAATATCTGAGAAACACACAGGACATAAGTGTGTACACTATCTGAGCACACACAGGATCACAGGACACAACAACTGTGTTCAGCATCTGAGCACACACATACAGGACACAACTGTGCACTGTATCTGAGCACACACACAGAGGACACAACAACTGTTTACAGTATCTGAGCACACACACACAGAGGACACAACAACAGTGTACAGTAACTGAGCACACACACAGGACACAACAACTGTGCACTGTATCGGTGCACACAGACTACCCACAGGACACAAATACTGTGTACAGTATGTGAGCGCACACTTAGGACAACTGTGTACAGCATCTGAGCTCACAGGACTCAACTGTGTACATTATCAGAGCGCACACACACAGGGCACAGCAACTGTGTAAGGTATCTGACCACATACTGAGCACACAGGACACAACTGTGTACATTATTGGAGCACACACACACAAGACACAACAACTGCATACGATATCCGACCACTCACACACACAGGACACAACTGTATATGGTATCAGAACACAGACAAACCGCATACATAGGACACAACAACTGTGTACAGTATCTGAGCACACACACCACACTTACAGGGCACAGCAACTGTGTACAGTATCTGACCACACACACAGGACACAAAAACTGTGTACAACATCTGAGCACTAAAACAAGACACAACGGTGTAGAGTATCTGAGCACACACACAGGACACAAATGTGTACAGTATCTGAGAACACACTCCACACACACAGGACACACCAACTGTGTGCGGGAAATGACCATAAACATACGACATACCAACTGTGTACTGTATCTGAACACAAACACTGGACACAACTGTGTACACTATCTGAGCACACACACAGGACACAACTGTGTACAGTATCTAAGCACACAGGGGACACAACAAATGTCTACCGGATCTGAGCGGACACAAAGGAAACAATTGTGTACAGCATCAGAACACACACACAGTGGATACAACAACGGTGTAGATTATCTGAGCATACACATACAGGACACAACTGTGTACAGTATCTGAGCACAAACACAGGGCACAAGAACTGTGTACAATATCTGAGCACACACAGGACACAACTGTGTACTGTATCTGAGCAGAAACAGACAGGACATATCAACTGTTTACAGTATCTGAGCACACCCGGGACACAACTGTGTACAATATCTGAGCACACACACAGGACACAACAGCTGTGCACACTATCTCAGCACCCATGCAGAGAACACAACAAGTGTGTACAATATCTGAGCACACACAGAGGACACAGCAACTATCTACAGTATCTGAGCACCCACACATTACACAGCAACTCTTCAAAGTATCTGAGCACACGCACACATACAGGACACAACATTCATTTGCAATAACTGAGCACACACACTGGACGCAATAACTATGTACAGGATCTGAGCACAAATGGACATACAGGTCTCAACAACAGTGTACAATATCTCAGCACACACACAGGACACAACTGTGTACAATATCTGAGCACATACGGAGGACACAGCAACTATCTAAAATATCTGAGCACACACACATTACACAACAACTCTGTACAGTATCTGAGCACACACACCAAACACACAGGGCACAACAACTGTGTACAGTATTTGAGCACACACATACAGGACACAACAGTGCACTGTATCTGAGCACACACATAGAGGACACAACAACTGTTTACAGTATCTGAGCACACACACAGAGGACACAACAACTGTGTACAGTATCTGAGCACACACACAGGACACAAGAATTGTGCACAGTATCGGAGCACACACACTACACACAGGACACAAATACTGTGTACAGTATGTGAGCACACACATAGGACAACTGTGTACAGCATCTGAGCTCACAGGACTCAACCGTGTACATTATCAGAGCACACACACACAGGGCACAGCAACTGTGTAAGGTATCTGACCACACACTGAGCACACAGGACACAACTGTGTACATTATCTGAGCACACACACAGAGGACACAACAATGGTGTACAGGATCTGAGCACACACACACAGACACAAATGTGCACTTTATCTGAGCACACACACAGGACACAACAACAGTGTACAGTATCTGAGCACAAAAAGAACACAACTGTGTACAATATCTGAGGACACACAGGACACAACTCAGTACAGTATCTGAGCACACACACCACACACACAAGACACACCGAAGGTGTACAACATCTGAGCACAAACAGAGGACACAGCATCTGTGAACACTATATTACCACACACAGACAGGACACATCAACTGTGTACAATATCTGCGCACCCACAGGTCACAACTGTGTACAGTATCTGAGCACACACACCACACACACAGGACACAACAAAGGTGTACAGAATCTGAACACCAACAGTGGACACAACAACTGTGAACACTATATTAAAACACACAGACAGGACACAACAACTGTATACAATATCTGCGCACCCACAGGTCACAACTGTGCACAGTATCTGAGCACACATACCACACACGCAGGACACACCAACTGCGTATAGTATCTGAGCACACATACACACATAGGAGACAAGAACTTTGTACAGAATCTGAGCACAAATAGTACACAACTGTATACAATATCTGAGGACACGCAGGACACAACTCAGTACATTATCTGAGCACACACACCACACACACAAGACATGTCGAAGGTGTACAGCATCTGAGCACAAACAGAGGACACAACAACTGTGAACACTATATTACCACAAACAGACAGGACACAACAACTGTGTACAATATCTGCGCACCCACAGGTCACAACTGTGTACAGTATCTGAGCACACATACCACACACACAGGACACACCAACTGTGTATAGTGTCTGAGCACACATACACACATAGGAGACAACAACTGTGTACAGAATCTGAGCACACGCACACACAGAATGCAATTGTGTACACTATCTGAGCACGCACACAGGACACAACTGTGTACAGTATCTGAGCACAAACGCAGGACACTACAACTGTGTACAATATCTGAGCACACACAGGACATAAGTGTGTACACTATCTGAGCACACACAGGATCACAGGACACAACAACTGTGTTCAGCATCTGAGCACACACATACAGGACACAACTGTGCACTGTATCTGAGCACACACACAGAGGACACAACAACTGTTTACAGTATCTGAGCACACACACAGAGGACACAACAACAGTGTACAGTAACTGAGCACACACACAGGACACAACAACTGTGCACTGTATCGGTGCACACAGACTACCCACAGGACACAAATACTGTGTACAGTATGTGAGCGCACACTTAGGACAACTGTGTACAGCATCTGAGCTCACAGGACTCAACTGTGTACATTATCAGAGCGCACACACACAGGGCACAGCAACTGTGTAAGGTATCTGACCACATACTGAGCACACAGGACACAACTGTGTACATTATTGGAGCACACACACACAAGACACAACAACTGCATACGATATCCGACCACTCACACACACAGGACACAACTGTATATGGTATCAGAACACAGACAAACCGCATACATAGGACACAACAACTGTGTACAGTATCTGAGCACACACACCACACTTACAGGGCACAGCAACTGTGTACAGTATCTGACCACACACACAGGACACAAAAACTGTGTACAACATCTGAGCACTAAAACAAGACACAACGGTGTAGAGTATCTGAGCACACACACAGGACACAAATGTGTACAGTATCTGAGAACACACTCCACACACACAGGACACACCAACTGTGTGCGGGAAATGACCATAAACATACGACATACCAACTGTGTACTGTATCTGAACACAAACACTGGACACAACTGTGTACACTATCTGAGCACACACACAGGACACAACTGTGTACAGTATCTAAGCACACAGGGGACACAACAAATGTGTACCGGATCTGAGCGGACACAAAGGAAACAATTGTGTACAGCATCAGAACACACACACAGTGGATACAACAACGGTGTAGATTATCTGAGCATACACATACAGGACACAACTGTGTACAGTATCTGAGCACAAACACAGGGCACAAGAACTGTGTACAATATCTGAGCACACACAGGACACAACTGTGTACTGTATCTGAGCAGAAACAGACAGGACATATCAACTGTTTACAGTATCTGAGCACACCCGGGACACAACTGTGTACAATATCTGAGCACACACACAGGACACAACAGCTGTGCACACTATCTCAGCACCCATGCAGAGAACACAACAAGTGTGTACAATATCTGAGCACACACAGAGGACACAGCAACTATCTACAGTATCTGAGCACCCACACATTACACAGCAACTCTTCAAAGTATCTGAGCACACGCACACATACAGGACACAACATTCATTTGCAATAACTGAGCACACACACTGGACGCAATAACTATGTACAGGATCTGAGCACAAATGGACATACAGGTCTCAACAACAGTGTACAATATCTCAGCACACACACAGGACACAACTGTGTACAATATCTGAGCACATACGGAGGACACAGCAACTATCTAAAATATCTGAGCACACACACATTACACAACAACTCTGTACAGTATCTGAGCACACACACCAAACACACAGGGCACAACAACTGTGTACAGTATTTGAGCACACACATACAGGACACAACAGTGCACTGTATCTGAGCACACACATAGAGGACACAACAACTGTTTACAGTATCTGAGCACACACACAGAGGACACAACAACTGTGTACAGTATCTGAGCACACACACAGGACACAAGAATTGTGCACAGTATCGGAGCACACACACTACACACAGGACACAAATACTGTGTACAGTATGTGAGCACACACATAGGACAACTGTGTACAGCATCTGAGCTCACAGGACTCAACCGTGTACATTATCAGAGCACACACACACAGGGCACAGCAACTGTGTAAGGTATCTGACCACACACTGAGCACACAGGACACAACTGTGTACATTATCTGAGCACACACACAGAGGACACAACAATGGTGTACAGGATCTGAGCACACACACACAGACACAAATGTGCACTTTATCTGAGCACACACACAGGACACAACAACAGTGTACAGTATCTGAGCACAAAAAGAACACAACTGTGTACAATATCTGAGGACACACAGGACACAACTCAGTACAGTATCTGAGCACACACACCACACACACAAGACACACCGAAGGTGTACAACATCTGAGCACAAACAGAGGACACAGCATCTGTGAACACTATATTACCACACACAGACAGGACACATCAACTGTGTACAATATCTGCGCACCCACAGGTCACAACTGTGTACAGTATCTGAGCACACACACCACACACACAGGACACAACAAAGGTGTACAGAATCTGAACACCAACAGTGGACACAACAACTGTGAACACTATATTAAAACACACAGACAGGACACAACAACTGTATACAATATCTGCGCACCCACAGGTCACAACTGTGTACAGTATCTGAGCACACATACCACACACACAGGACATACCAACTGCGTATAGTATCTGAGCACACATACACACATAGGAGACAAGAACTTTGTACAGAATCTGAGCACAAATAGTACACAACTGTATACAATATCTGAGGACACACAGGACACAACTCAGTACAGTATCTGAGCACACACACCACACACACAAGACATGTCGAAGGTGTACAGCATCTGAGCACAAACAGAGGACACAACAACTGTGAACACTATATTACCACACACAGACAGGACACAACAACTGTGTACAATATCTGCGCACCCACAGGTCACAAGTGTGTACAGTATCTGAGCACACATACCACACACACAGGACACACCAACTGTGTATAGTATCTGAGCACACATACGCACATAGGAGACAACAACTGTGTACAGAATCTGAGCACACGCACACACAGAATGCAATTGTGTACACTATCTGAGCACGCACGCAGGACACAACTGTGTACAGTATCTGAGCACAAACGCAGGACACTACAACTGTGTACAATATCTGAGAAACACACAGGACATAAGTGTGTACACTATCTGAGCACACACAGGATCACAGGACACAACAACTGTGTTCAGCATCTGAGCACACACATACAGGACACAACTGTGCACTGTATCTGAGCACACACACAGAGGACACAACAACTGTTTACAGTATCTGAGCACACACACAGAGGACACAACAACAGTGTACAGTAACTGAGCACACACACAGGACACAACAACTGTGCACTGTATCGGTGCACACAGACTACCCACAGGACACAAATACTGTGTACAGTATGTGAGCGCACACTTAGGACAACTGTGTACAGCATCTGAGCTCACAGGACTCAACTGTGTACATTATCAGAGAGCACACACACAGGGCACAGCAACTGTGTAAGGTATCTGACCACACACTGAGCACACAGGACACAACTGTGTACATTATCAGAGCACACACACACAAGACACAACAACTGCATACGATATCCGACCACTCACACACACAGGACACAACTGTATATGGTATCAGAACACAGACAAACCGCATACATAGGACACAACAACTGTGTACAGTATCTGAGCACACACACCACACTTACAGGGCACAACAACTGTGTACAGTATCTGACCACACACACAGGACACAAAAACTGTGTACAACATCTGAGCACTAAAACAGGACTCAACGGTTAGAGTATCTGAGCACACACACAGGACACAAATGTGTACAGTATCTGAGAACACACTCCACACACACAGGACACACCAACTGTGTACGGGATCTGACCATAAACATACGACATAACAACTGTGTACCGTATCTGAGCACAAACACTGGACACAACTGTGTACACTATCTGAGCACACACACAGGACACAACTGTGTACAGTATCTAAGCACACAGGGGACACAACAAATGTGTACTGGATCTGAGCGGACACAAAGGAATCAATTGTGTACAGCATCAGAGCACACACACAGTGGACACAACAACGGTGTAGATTATCTGAGCATACACATACAGGACACAAATGTGTACTGTATCTGAGCACAAACACAGGGCACAAGAACTGTGTACAATATCTGAGCACACACAGGACACAACTGTGTACTGTATCTGAGCACAAACACAGGGCACAAGAACTGTGTACAGTATCTGAGCACACACAGGACACAACTGTGTACTGTATCTGAGCAGAAACAGACAGGACATATCAACTGTTTACAGTATCTGAGCACACCCGGGACACAACTGTGTACAATATCTGAGCACACACACAGGACACAACAGCTGTGCACACTATCTCAGCACCCATGCACAGAACACAACAAGTGTGTACAATATCTGAGCACACACAGAGGACACAGCAATGATCTACAGTATCTGAGCACCCACACATTACACAACAACTCTTCAAAGTATCTGAGCACACGCACACATACAGGACACAACATTCATTTGCAATAACTGAGCACACACACAGGACGCAATAACTATGTACAGGATCTGAGCACACACGGACATACAGGTCTCAACAACAGTGCACAAAATCTCAGCACACACACAGGACACAACTATGTACAATATCTGAGTACATACGGAGGACACAGCAACTATCTAGAATATCTGAGCACACACACATTACACAAAATTTCTGTACACTATCTGAGCACACACACACATACAGATACAACAACTCTGTACAATATCTGAGTTCACACACACATATAGGAGACAACAACTGTGTACAGAATCTGAGCAAACACACACACAGAATACAATTGTGTACACTATCTGAGCACACACTCAGGACACAACTGTACAGTATCTGAGCACACACACAGGACACTAAAACTGTGTACAATATCTGAACAGACAAAGGACACAACTGTGTACAATATCTGAGCACACACAGGACAGAACTGTGCACAGTATCTGAGCACACACATCACACAGAGGACACAACAACTGTGTACATATCTGAGCCCACACAACGGAAACAACTGTACATTATCTGAGCACACACACAGAGGACACAACAATGGTGTACAGGATCTGAGCACACACACACAGACACAAATGTGCACTTTATCTGAGCACACACACAGGACACAACAACTGTGTACCGTATCTGAGCACAAACAGAACACAACTGTATACAATATCTGAGGACACACAAGACACAACTCAGTACAGTATCTGAGCACACACACCACACACACAAGACACACCGAAAGTGTACAGCATCTGAGCACAAACAGAGGACACAACAACTCTGAACACTATATTACCACACACAGATAGGACACAACAACTGTGTACAATATCTGCGCACCCACAGGTCACAACTGTGTACAGTATCTGAGCACACATACTGCACACACAGGACACACCAACTGTGTATAGTGTCTGAGCACACATACACACATAGGAGACAACAATTGTGTATAGAATCTGAGCACACGCACACACAGAATGCAATTGTGTACACTATCTGAGCACGCACACAGGACACAACTGTGTACAGTATCTGAGCACAAACGCAGGACACTACAACTGTGTACAATATCTGAGCACACACAGGGCATAAGTGTGTACACTATCTGAGCACACACAGGACACACAGGACACAACAACTGTGTACAGGATCTGAGCACACACATACAGGACACAACTGTGCACTGTATCTGAGCACACACACAGAGGACACAACAACTGTTTACAGTATCTGAGCACACACACAGAGGACACAACAACAGTGTACAGTATCTGAGCACATACACAGGACACAACAACTGTGCACTGCATTGGAGCACAAACAGTACCCACAGGACACAAATACTGTGTACAGTATGTGAGCACACACACCACACTTACAAGGCACAACAACTGTGTATGTTATCTGGCCACACACACAGGACACAAAAACTGTGTACAACATCTGAGCACTAAAACAGGACACAACTGTGTACATTATCTGAGCACACACACAGAGGACACAACAATGGTGTACAGGATCTGAGCACACACACACAGACACAAATGTGCACTTTATCTGAGCACTCACACAGCACACAACAACTGTGTACAATATCTGAGCACAAAAAGAACACAACTGTGTACAATATCTGAGGACACACAGGACACAACTCAGTACAGTATCTGAGCACACACACCACACACACAAGACACACTGAAGGTGTGCAGCATCTGAGCACAAACAGAGGACACAGCATCTGTGAACACTATATTACCACACACAAACAGGACACAACAACTGTGTACAATATCTGCGCACCCACAGGTCACAACTGTGTACAGTATCTGAGCACACATACCACACACACAGGACACACCAACTGTGTACAGTATCTGAGCACACACACACACACATAGGAGACAACTGTGTATAGTATCTGAGCACACGCACACAGGACACAATAACTGTGTACATTATTTGAGCACACACAGGGCACAACAACTGGGCACAGTATCTGAGCACAAACACACAGGACACAACAACTGTGTACTGTATCTGTGCACACACAGGGCACAACAACAGTCCACAGTTTTTGAACACAATCACACTGGATACAACAACAGTTTAAGTATCTGAGCACACACAAGACACAACTATGTACAATATCTGAGCACACACACAGGACACGACAGCTGTGCACAGTATCTCAGCACCCACGTACAGAACACAACAAGTATGTGCAATATCTGAGCACCCACAGGACAGAACAACTATCTAGAGTATCTGAGCACACACACATTACACAACAACTCTTCAAAGTATCTGAGCGCACGCACACATACAGGACACAACATTCATTTGCAATAACTGAGCACACACACAGGACGCAATAACTATGTACAGGATCTGAGCACACACGGACATACAGGTCTCAACAACAGTGTACATTATCTCAGCACACACACAGGACACAACTGTGTACAATATCTGAGCACAGAGAGAACACAGCAACTATCTAGAATATCTGAGCACACACACATTACACAACAATTCTGTACAGTATCTGAGCACACACACACATACAGCATACAACAACTGTGTACAATATCTGAGCACACACACACACATAGGAGGCAACAACTGTGTACAGAATCTGAGCACACACACACACACAGACAGAATACAATTGTGTACACTATCTGAGCACACACACAGGACAGAACTGTGCACAGTATCTGAGCACTCACATCACACACAGGACACAACAACTGTGTACTGTATCTGAGCCCACACAAAGGGAACAACTGCGTACATTATCTGAGCACACCCACAGAGGACACAACAATGGTGTACAGGATCTGAGCACACACACACAGGACACAAATATGCACTTTATCTGAGCACACACACAGGACACAACAACCTTGTACAGTATCTGAGCACAAAAAGAACACAACTGTGTACAATATCTGAGGACACACAGGACACAACTCAGTACAGTATCTGAGCACACACACCACACACACAAGACATGTCGAAGGTGTACAGCATCTGAGCACAAACAGAGGACACAACAACTCTGAACACTATATTACCACACACAGACAGGACACAACAACTGTGTACAATATCTGCGCACCCACAGGTCACAACTGTGTACAGTATCTGAGCACACATACCACACACACAGGACACCACAACTGTGTACAGTATCTGAGCACACATACACACATAGTAGACAACAACTGTGTACAGAATCTGAGCACACGCACACACAGAATACAATTGTGTACACTATCTGAGCTTGCACACAGGACACAACTGTGTACAGTATTTGAGCACACACGCAGGACACTACAACTGTGTACAATATCTGAGCACACACAGGGCATAACTGTGTACAATATCTGAGCACACAAAGGACAGAACTCTGTACAGTATCTGAGCACACTCACCACACACAGGACACAACAACTGTGTACAGGATCTGAGCACACACATGCAGGACACAACTGTACACTGTATATGAGCACACACACAGGACACAACAACTGTGTACAGTATTTGAGCACACACAGAACATAACTGTGTACAATATCTGAGGACACACAGGACTCAACTCAGTACAGTATCTGAGCACACGCACCACACACACAGGACACAACAAAGTTGTACAGCATCTGAGCACCAACAGTGGACACAACAACTGTGTATACTATCTTACCACACACAGACAGGACACAACAACAGTGTACAATATCTGCGCACCCACAGAACACAACTGTGTACAGTATTTGAGCACACACAGAACATAACTGTGTACAATATCTGAGGACACACAGGACTCAACTCAGTACAGTATCTGTGCACACGTACCACACACACAGGACACACCAACTGTGTACAGTATCTGAGCACACACACACAGGGTAAAACAACTGTGTATAGCGTCTGAGCACACACACAGAGGACACAATAACTGTGTGCAGTATCTGAGTAAACAAAAGGACACAACAACTGTGCACAGTATCTGAGCACATACAGAGGACATAACAGCTGTGTACACTATCTGAGCACACAGAGGACACAACTGTTTACAGTATCTGAGCACACACACAGTACACAAAAACTGTGTATGGTATCTGAGCACAGATAGAGGGCATAACTGTGTACAATATCTGAGCACACACACACAGGACTTAACAGCTGCGTGCAGTATATGAGCAGACACACACATACAGGACATAGCAACTCTGTACAATATCTGAGCACACACACAGGACACAACAACTGTTTACAGTATCTGAGCACACACAAAGGACACAACAACTGTGTACACTATCTGAGCACACACAGAGGACATAACTTTGTACAATTTCTGAGCGCACACACACACTCATACAGGACACAACAACTGTGTACAGTATCTGAGCATACACACACATAGGATACAGTTGTATACAATATTTGTGCGCACAGACAGGGCTCAACAGTGTACAGTATCTCAGCACACACAGGACACAACATCTGTACAGTATTGAGCATGCACACAGACATGGAACAACATCTGTTTACAGTATCTGAGCACACATACAGGACACAACAACTGTGTACAATATCTGAGCAAACACACATACAGGACACAACAACTGTGTACAATATCTGAGCACACACACACACGCACATAGGACATAACAACCGTGCACAGAATCTGAGCAGACACACACACACTCACACATAGGACACAACAAGTGTGTATAGTATCTGAGCACACAACCACACACACAGGACACAAAGACTGTGTATGGAATCTGAGCACACACGCACAGGATACACCAATTGTTTATTTTAACTGAGCACACACACAGGAAACATCAACAGTGTACAGCATCTGAGCACACTTACACAGGACATAACTGTGTACAGTATCTGAGCACAAACACACAGAACACAACAATGGTGTACAGTATCTGAGCACACTTACACAGGACACAACTGTGTACAGTATCTGAGCACAAACACAGAGAACACAACAATGGTGTACAGTATCTGAGCAAACACACACAGCACACAACTGTGCACTGTATCTGAGCAGACACACAGGGCACAACAACTGTGTACAGTATCTGAGCGCACACAGGACACAACTGTGTACAATGTCTGAGGACACACAGGACACAACTCTGTACAGTATCTGAGCACATACACAGTACACACCAACAGTGTACAGTACCTGAGCACACACACAGAGGACACAACAACTGTGTACAGTGTCTGAGCACACACACAGATGACACAACAACTGTGTGCAGTATCTGAGCATACACACAGGACAGAACAACTCCGCACAGTATCTGAGCACACACAGAGGACATACCAACTGTGTACAGTATCTGAGCACACACAGGACACATCTGTTTACAGTATCTGAGCACACACACAGTACACAACAACTGCATACGGAATCTGAGCACACATACTGGACACAAATGTATACAATATCTGAGTGCACACAGAGGACACAACAGCTGTTTACAGCATCTGAACACACACACAGCACACAACAACTGCGTATGGCATCTGAGCACACATACAGGACACAACTGAGTGCAATATCTGAGCACACACAGAGGACAAATCAACTGTAAACAGTATCTGAGCACACACAGGACACAACTGCTGTTTACAGTATCTGAGCACACACAGAGGACCCAACAACTGTGAACAGTATCTGAGCACAGCAGGACACAGCTATGTACAAAATCTGAGCACACACACACACGCACACACACACACACAGGACACAGCACACAGCACCTGTGAACAGTATTATAGACACACACAAACACATACAGGACACAACAACTTTGTACAGTATCTGACCACACAAAAACACACACACACACACACACACACACACACACACACACACACACACACACACACACACACACACACACACACACACACACACACACACACACAGACACTCACAAACTGGATACAACTGTGTATAGTATCTGAGCACACTCACTACACAAAAAGGACACAACAGCTGTGTACAGTATCTGAGCACACACACCACACACACACAGGACACAGGAACTGAGTATTGCATCTGAGCATACACACACAGGACACACCAACTGTCTATGGTATCAGAGCAGAAACACAGGACACAACTGTGTACAGTATCTGAGCACACACACAGTACACAACTGTGTACAGCATCTGAGCATGCACAAAGAGGACACAACAACTGTGTACAGTATCGGAGCACACACATGCAGGGCACAACAACTGTGTACTGTATCTGAGCACACACACAGGACACAACAACTGAGTACAGTATCTGAGCACACACAGGACAAAACTGTGTACAATATCTGAGGACACACACACAGGACACAACAACTGTTTACATTATCTGAGCAACAGGGCACAACAACTGTGCACAGTTTTTGAGCACTAACACACAGGACACAACAACTGTTTACAGTATCTGAGCACATACAGGTCACAACTGTGTACAATATCTGAGCACACACAGAGGACACAACAACTGTGTACAGTTTCAGAGCGCACATACACATAAAGGACACAACAAATGTGCACACTATCTTAGCACACAAAGAAGACATAACAACTGTGTACTGTATCTGAGCACACAAACAGTGAACACAAGAACTGTGTACAGTATATGAGGACTCACGCAGGACACAACAACTGTGCACAGCATCCGGGCACACACACCACACACAGGACACAACAACTGTGTACAGTATGTGAGCACACACACAGGACAACTGTGCACAGTATCTGAGAACACTGGACACAACTGTGTAAATTATTGGAGTGCACACACACACAGGACACAACAACTGTGTACAGTATCTGACCACACAAACACACACACACACACACACACACACACACACACACACACACACACACACACACACACACACACACACACACAAACACACACACAAACAAACACTCACAAACTGGATACAACTGTGTATGGTATCTGAGCACACTCACCACACAAAAAGGACACAACAGCTGTGTACAGTATCTGAGCACACACACCACACACACACAGGACACAGAAACTGAGTATTGCATCTGAGCATACACACACAGGGCACACCAACTGTCTATGGTATCAGAGCAGAAACACAGGACACAACTGTGTACAGTATCTGAGCACACACAAAGAGGACACAACAACTGTTTACAGTATCGGAGCACACACATGCAGGGTGCAACAAATGTGTACTGTATCTGAGCACACACACAGGACACAACAACTGAGTTCAGTATCTGAGCACACACAGGACAAAACTGTATACAATATCTGAGGACACACACACGGGACACAACAGCTGTGTACATTATCTGAGCACACAAGGCACAACAACTGTGCACAGTTTTTGAGCACTAACACACAGGACACAACAACTGTTTACAGTATCTGAGCATACACAGGTCACAACTGTGTACAATATCTGAGCACACACAGAGGACACAATAACTATGTACAGTTTCAGAGCACATACACAGGAAACATCTGTGTACAGTATCTGCGCACACACATGCAGGACACAACAACTTTGTACTGTATCTGAGCACACACACAGGACACTACAACTGTGTACTCTAACTGAGCACACACAGGACATAACTGTGTACAATATCTGAGGACACACGCAGAGGACACAACAACTTTGCACTGTATCTGAGCACACACAGGGCAGAACCACAGTCCACAGTTTTCGAGCACAAACAAACAGGATACAACAACTGTTTAAGTATCTGAGCACACAGGACACAACTGTGTACATTATTGGAGTGAACACGCACACAGGACAGACCAACTTTGTACAGTGATGTGAGCATACACACAGGACAACTGAGCACAGTATCTGAGCACACAGGACACAACTGTGTAAATTATGGGAGTGCACACACACACAGGACACAAAATCTGTGTACAATATTTGACCACACACAAACACACACACACACACACACACACACACACACACACACACACACACACACACACACACACACAAAACAAACACTCACAAACTGTATACAACTGTGTACAGTATCTGAGCACACTCACTGCACAAAAGGACACAACAGCTGTGTACAGTATCTGAGCACACACACCACACACACACAGAACACAACAACTGAGTATTGCATCTGAGCATACACACACAGGACACACCAACTGTCTATGGTATCAGAGCAGAAATACAGGACACAACTGTGTACAGTATCTGAGCACACACACAGTACACAACTGTGTACAGCATCTGAGCACGCACAAAGAGGACACAACAACTGTGTACAGTATCGGAGCACACACATGCAGGGCACAACAAATGTGTACTGTATCTGAGCACACACACAGGACACAACAACTGTGTGCAGTATCTGAGCACACACAGGACAAAACTGTGTACAATATCTGAGGACACACACACAGGACACAACAACTGTTTACATTATCTGAGCAACAGGGCACAACAACTGTGCACAGTTTTTGAGCACTAACACACAGGACACAACAACTGTTTACAGTATCTGAGCACACACAGGACACAACTGTGTACAATATCTGAGAACACACAGAGGACACAACAACTGTGTACAATTTCAGAGCACATACACAGGAAACAACTGTGTACAGTATCTGCGCACACACACGCAGGACACAACAACTTTGTACTGTATCTGAGCACACACACAGGACACAACAACTGTGTACTCTATCTGAGCACACACAGGACACAACTGTGTTCAATATCTGAGTACACACACAGAGGACACAACAACTTTGCACTGTATCTGAGCACACACAGGGCAGAAACACAGTCCACAGTTTTCGAGCACAAACAAACAGGATACAACAACTGTTTAAGTATCTGAGCACACAGGACACAACTGTGTACATTATTGGAGTGAACACGCACACAGGACAGACCAACTTTGTACAGTGATGTGAGCATACACACAGGACAACTGAGCACAGTATCTGAGCACACAGGACACAACTGTGTAAATTATTGGAGTGCACACACACAGGACACAAAATCTGTGTACAGTATTTGACCACACACAAACACACACACACACACACACACACAGACACACACACACACACACACACAGACACACACACACACACACACACACACACACACACACACAGACACACACACACACACACACACACACACACACACACACACACACACACACAAACACACACACACACAAACACACACTCACAAACTAGATACAAATGTGTTCAGTAACAGAGCACACCCACTGCACAAAAAGGACACAACAACCGTGTACAGTATCTGGGCACACACACCACACACACACAGGACACAACAACTGAGTATTGTATCTGAGTACACACACAGAACACAACAACTGTGTACAGTATCTGAGCACACACAGGACAGAAATGTGTACAATATCTGAGGACACACACACAGGACACAACAACTGTTTACATTATCTGAGCAACAGGGCACAACAACTGTGCACAGTTTTTGAGCACTAACACATAGGACACAACAACTGTTTACAGTATCTGAGCACATACAGGTCACAACTGTGTACAAATCTGAGCACACACAGAGGACACAACAACTGTGTACAGTTTCAGAGCACATAGACAGGAAACAACTGTGTACAGTATCTGCGCACACACATGCAGGACACAACAACTTTGTACTGTATCTGAGCACACACACAGGACACAACAACTGTGTACTCTATCTGAGCACACACAGGACACAACTGTGTTCAATATCTGAGTACACACACAGAGGACACAACAACTTTGCACTGTATCTGAGCACACACAAGGCAGAAACACAGTCCACAGTTTTCGAGCACAAACAAACAGGATGCAACAACTGTTTAAGTATCTGAGCACACAGGACACAACTGTGTACATTATTGGAGTGAACACGCACACAGGACAGACCAACTTTGTACAGTGATGTGAGCATACACACAGGACAACTGAGCACAGCATCTGAGCACACAGGACACAACTGTGTAAATTATTGGAGTGCACACACACACAGGACACAAAATCTGTGTACAGTATTTGACCACACACAAACACACACACACACACACACACACACACACACACACACACACACACACACACACACACACACACACACACACACACACACACACACACACACACACACACACACACTCACAAACTAGATACAAATGTGTTCAGTAACAGAGCACACCCACCGCACAAAAAGGACACAACAACTGTGTACAGTATCTGGGCACACACACCACACACACACAGGACACAACAACTGAGTATTGTATCTGAGTACACACACAGAACACAACAACTGTGTACAGTATCTGAGCACACACAGGACAGAAATGTGTACAATATCAGAGGTCACACTCAGAGGACACAACAACTGTGTACGGTTTCAGAGTACACACACAGGAAACAACTGTATACAGTATCTGAGCACACACACACAGGACACAATAACTGTGTACATTATTTGAGCACACACAGGGCACAACAACTGTGCACAGTATCTGAGCATAAACACACAGGACACAACAACTGTGTACTGTATCTGTGCACACACAGGGCACAACAACAGTCCACAGTTTTTGAACACAATCACACTGGATACAACAACAGTTTAAGTATCTGAGCACACACAAGACACAACTATGTACAATATCTGAGCACACACACAGGACACGACAGCTGTGCACAATATCTCAACACCCACATACAGAACACAACAAGTGTGTACAATATCTGAGCACACACAGAGGACACAGCAACTATCTAGAGTATCTGAGCACACACACATTACACAACAACTCTTCAAAGTATCTGAGCGCACGCACACATACAGGACACAACATTCATTTGCAATAACTGAGCACACACACAGGACGCAATAACTATGTACAGGATCTGAGCACACACGGACATACAGGTCTCAACAACAGTGTACATTATCTCAGCACACACACAGGACACAACTGTGTACAATATCTGAGCACAGAGAGAACACAGCAACTAACTAGAATATCTGAGCACACACACATTACACAACAATTCTGTACAGTATCTGAGCACAAACACACATACAGCATACAACAACTGTGTACAATATCTGAGCACACACACACACATAGGATACAACAACTGTGTACAGAATCTGAGCACACAGGGGACACAACAAATGTCTACCGGATCTGAGCGGACACAAAGGAAACAATTGTGTACAGCATCAGAACACACACACAGTGGATACAACAACGGTGTAGATTATCTGAGCATACACATACAGGACACAACTGTGTACAGTATCTGAGCACAAACACAGGGCACAAGAACTGTGTACAATATCTGAGCACACACAGGACACAACTGTGTACTGTATCTGAGCAGAAACAGACAGGACATATCAACTGTTTACAGTATCTGAGCACACCCGGGACACAACTGTGTACAATATCTGAGCACACACACAGGACACAACAGCTGTGCACACTATCTCAGCACCCATGCAGAGAACACAACAAGTGTGTACAATATCTGAGCACACACAGAGGACACAGCAACTATCTACAGTATCTGAGCACCCACACATTACACAGCAACTCTTCAAAGTATCTGAGCACACGCACACATACAGGACACAACATTCATTTGCAATAACTGAGCACACACACTGGACGCAATAACTATGTACAGGATCTGAGCACAAATGGACATACAGGTCTCAACAACAGTGTACAATATCTCAGCACACACACAGGACACAACTGTGTACAATATCTGAGCACATACGGAGGACACAGCAACTATCTAAAATATCTGAGCACACACACATTACACAACAACTCTGTACAGTATCTGAGCACACACACCAAACACACAGGGCACAACAACTGTGTACAGTATTTGAGCACACACATACAGGACACAACAGTGCACTGTATCTGAGCACACACATAGAGGACACAACAACTGTTTACAGTATCTGAGCACACACACAGAGGACACAACAACTGTGTACAGTATCTGAGCACACACACAGGACACAAGAATTGTGCACAGTATCGGAGCACACACACTACACACAGGACACAAATACTGTGTACAGTATGTGAGCACACACATAGGACAACTGTGTACAGCATCTGAGCTCACAGGACTCAACCGTGTACATTATCAGAGCACACACACACAGGGCACAGCAACTGTGTAAGGTATCTGACCACACACTGAGCACACAGGACACAACTGTGTACATTATCTGAGCACACACACAGAGGACACAACAATGGTGTACAGGATCTGAGCACACACACACAGACACAAATGTGCACTTTATCTGAGCACACACACAGGACACAACAACAGTGTACAGTATCTGAGCACAAAAAGAACACAACTGTGTACAATATCTGAGGACACACAGGACACAACTCAGTACAGTATCTGAGCACACACACCACACACACAAGACACACCGAAGGTGTACAACATCTGAGCACAAACAGAGGACACAGCATCTGTGAACACTATATTACCACACACAGACAGGACACATCAACTGTGTACAATATCTGCGCACCCACAGGTCACAACTGTGTACAGTATCTGAGCACACACACCACACACACAGGACACAACAAAGGTGTACAGAATCTGAACACCAACAGTGGACACAACAACTGTGAACACTATATTAAAACACACAGACAGGACACAACAACTGTATACAATATCTGCGCACCCACAGGTCACAACTGTGCACAGTATCTGAGCACACATACCACACACGCAGGACACACCAACTGCGTATAGTATCTGAGCACACATACACACATAGGAGACAAGAACTTTGTACAGAATCTGAGCACAAATAGTACACAACTGTATACAATATCTGAGGACACGCAGGACACAACTCAGTACATTATCTGAGCACACACACCACACACACAAGACATGTCGAAGGTGTACAGCATCTGAGCACAAACAGAGGACACAACAACTGTGAACACTATATTACCACACACAGACAGGACACAACAACTGTGTACAATATCTGCGCACCCACAGGTCACAACTGTGTACAGTATCTGAGCACACATACCACACACACAGGACACACCAACTGTGTATAGTATCTGAGCACACATACACACATAGGAGACAACAACTGTGTACAGAATCTGAGCACACGCACACACAGAATGCAATTGTGTACACTATCTGAGCACGCACACAGGACACAACTGTGTACAGTATCTGAGCACAAACGCAGGACACTACAACTGTGTACAATATCTGAGCACACACAGGACATAAGTGTGTACACTATCTGAGCACACACAGGATCACAGGACACAACAACTGTGTTCAGCATCTGAGCACACACATACAGGACACAACTGTGCACTGTATCTGAGCACACACACAGAGGACACAACAACTGTTTACAGTATCTGAGCACACACACAGAGGACACAACAACAGTGTACAGTAACTGAGCACACACACAGGACACAACAACTGTGCACTGTATCGGTGCACACAGACTACCCACAGGACACAAATACTGTGTACAGTATGTGAGCGCACACTTAGGACAACTGTGTACAGCATCTGAGCTCACAGGACTCAACTGTGTACATTATCAGAGCGCACACACACAGGGCACAGCAACTGTGTAAGGTATCTGACCACATACTGAGCACACAGGACACAACTGTGTACATTATTGGAGCACACACACACAAGACACAACAACTGCATACGATATCCGACCACTCACACACACAGGACACAACTGTATATGGTATCAGAACACAGACAAACCGCATACATAGGACACAACAACTGTGTACAGTATCTGAGCACACACACCACACTTACAGGGCACAGCAACTGTGTACAGTATCTGACCACACACACAGGACACAAAAACTGTGTACAACATCTGAGCACTAAAACAAGACACAACGGTGTAGAGTATCTGAGCACACACACAGGACACAAATGTGTACAGTATCTGAGAACACACTCCACACACACAGGACACACCAACTGTGTGCGGGAAATGACCATAAACATACGACATACCAACTGTGTACTGTATCTGAACACAAACACTGGACACAACTGTGTACACTATCTGAGCACACACACAGGACACAACTGTGTACAGTATCTAAGCACACAGGGGACACAACAAATGTGTACCGGATCTGAGCGGACACAAAGGAAACAATTGTGTACAGCATCAGAACACACACACAGTGGATACAACAACGGTGTAGATTATCTGAGCATACACATACAGGACACAACTGTGTACAGTATCTGAGCACAAACACAGGGCACAAGAACTGTGTACAATATCTGAGCACACACAGGACACAACTGTGTACTGTATCTGAGCAGAAACAGACAGGACATATCAACTGTTTACAGTATCTGAGCACACCCGGGACACAACTGTGTACAATATCTGAGCACACACACAGGACACAACAGCTGTGCACACTATCTCAGCACCCATGCAGAGAACACAACAAGTGTGTACAATATCTGAGCACACACAGAGGACACAGCAACTATCTACAGTATCTGAGCACCCACACATTACACAGCAACTCTTCAAAGTATCTGAGCACACGCACACATACAGGACACAACATTCATTTGCAATAACTGAGCACACACACTGGACGCAATAACTATGTACAGGATCTGAGCACAAATGGACATACAGGTCTCAACAACAGTGTACAATATCTCAGCACACACACAGGACACAACTGTGTACAATATCTGAGCACATACGGAGGACACAGCAACTATCTAAAATATCTGAGCACACACACATTACACAACAACTCTGTACAGTATCTGAGCACACACACCAAACACACAGGGCACAACAACTGTGTACAGTATTTGAGCACACACATACAGGACACAACAGTGCACTGTATCTGAGCACACACATAGAGGACACAACAACTGTTTACAGTATCTGAGCACACACACAGAGGACACAACAACTGTGTACAGTATCTGAGCACACACACAGGACACAAGAATTGTGCACAGTATCGGAGCACACACACTACACACAGGACACAAATACTGTGTACAGTATGTGAGCACACACATAGGACAACTGTGTACAGCATCTGAGCTCACAGGACTCAACCGTGTACATTATCAGAGCACACACACACAGGGCACAGCAACTGTGTAAGGTATCTGACCACACACTGAGCACACAGGACACAACTGTGTACATTATCTGAGCACACACACAGAGGACACAACAATGGTGTACAGGATCTGAGCACACACACACAGACACAAATGTGCACTTTATCTGAGCACACACACAGGACACAACAACAGTGTACAGTATCTGAGCACAAAAAGAACACAACTGTGTACAATATCTGAGGACACACAGGACACAACTCAGTACAGTATCTGAGCACACACACCACACACACAAGACACACCGAAGGTGTACAACATCTGAGCACAAACAGAGGACACAGCATCTGTGAACACTATATTACCACACACAGACAGGACACATCAACTGTGTACAATATCTGCGCACCCACAGGTCACAACTGTGTACAGTATCTGAGCACACACACCACACACACAGGACACAACAAAGGTGTACAGAATCTGAACACCAACAGTGGACACAACAACTGTGAACACTATATTAAAACACACAGACAGGACACAACAACTGTATACAATATCTGCGCACCCACAGGTCACAACTGTGTACAGTATCTGAGCACACATACCACACACACAGGACATACCAACTGCGTATAGTATCTGAGCACACACATACAGGACACAACTGTGCACTGTATCTGAGCACACACACAGAGGACACAACAACTGTTTACAGTATCTGAGCACACACACAGAGGACACAACAACAGTGTACAGTAACTGAGCACACACACAGGACACAACAACTGTGCACTGTATCGGTGCACACAGACTACCCACAGGACACAAATACTGTGTACAGTATGTGAGCGCACACTTAGGACAACTGTGTACAGCATCTGAGCTCACAGGACTCAACTGTGTACATTATCAGAGCGCACACACACAGGGCACAGCAACTGTGTAAGGTATCTGACCACATACTGAGCACACAGGACACAACTGTGTACATTATTGGAGCACACACACACAAGACACAACAACTGCATACGATATCCGACCACTCACACACACAGGACACAACTGTATATGGTATCAGAACACAGACAAACCGCATACATAGGACACAACAACTGTGTACAGTATCTGAGCACACACACCACACTTACAGGGCACAGCAACTGTGTACAGTATCTGACCACACACACAGGACACAAAAACTGTGTACAACATCTGAGCACTAAAACAAGACACAACGGTGTAGAGTATCTGAGCACACACACAGGACACAAATGTGTACAGTATCTGAGAACACACTCCACACACACAGGACACACCAACTGTGTGCGGGAAATGACCATAAACATACGACATACCAACTGTGTACTGTATCTGAACACAAACACTGGACACAACTGTGTACACTATCTGAGCACACACACAGGACACAACTGTGTACAGTATCTAAGCACACAGGGGACACAACAAATGTGTACCGGATCTGAGCGGACACAAAGGAAACAATTGTGTACAGCATCAGAACACACACACAGTGGATACAACAACGGTGTAGATTATCTGAGCATACACATACAGGACACAACTGTGTACAGTATCTGAGCACAAACACAGGGCACAAGAACTGTGTACAATATCTGAGCACACACAGGACACAACTGTGTACTGTATCTGAGCAGAAACAGACAGGACATATCAACTGTTTACAGTATCTGAGCACACCCGGGACACAACTGTGTACAATATCTGAGCACACACACAGGACACAACAGCTGTGCACACTATCTCAGCACCCATGCAGAGAACACAACAAGTGTGTACAATATCTGAGCACACACAGAGGACACAGCAACTATCTACAGTATCTGAGCACCCACACATTACACAGCAACTCTTCAAAGTATCTGAGCACACGCACACATACAGGACACAACATTCATTTGCAATAACTGAGCACACACACTGGACGCAATAACTATGTACAGGATCTGAGCACAAATGGACATACAGGTCTCAACAACAGTGTACAATATCTCAGCACACACACAGGACACAACTGTGTACAATATCTGAGCACATACGGAGGACACAGCAACTATCTAAAATATCTGAGCACACACACATTACACAACAACTCTGTACAGTATCTGAGCACACACACCAAACACACAGGGCACAACAACTGTGTACAGTATTTGAGCACACACATACAGGACACAACAGTGCACTGTATCTGAGCACACACATAGAGGACACAACAACTGTTTACAGTATCTGAGCACACACACAGAGGACACAACAACTGTGTACAGTATCTGAGCACACACACAGGACACAAGAATTGTGCACAGTATCGGAGCACACACACTACACACAGGACACAAATACTGTGTACAGTATGTGAGCACACACATAGGACAACTGTGTACAGCATCTGAGCTCACAGGACTCAACCGTGTACATTATCAGAGCACACACACACAGGGCACAGCAACTGTGTAAGGTATCTGACCACACACTGAGCACACAGGACACAACTGTGTACATTATCTGAGCACACACACAGAGGACACAACAATGGTGTACAGGATCTGAGCACACACACACAGACACAAATGTGCACTTTATCTGAGCACACACACAGGACACAACAACAGTGTACAGTATCTGAGCACAAAAAGAACACAACTGTGTACAATATCTGAGGACACACAGGACACAACTCAGTACAGTATCTGAGCACACACACCACACACACAAGACACACCGAAGGTGTACAACATCTGAGCACAAACAGAGGACACAGCATCTGTGAACACTATATTACCACACACAGACAGGACACATCAACTGTGTACAATATCTGCGCACCCACAGGTCACAACTGTGTACAGTATCTGAGCACACACACCACACACACAGGACACAACAAAGGTGTACAGAATCTGAACACCAACAGTGGACACAACAACTGTGAACACTATATTAAAACACACAGACAGGACACAACAACTGTATACAATATCTGCGCACCCACAGGTCACAACTGTGTACAGTATCTGAGCACACATACCACACACACAGGACATACCAACTGCGTATAGTATCTGAGCACACATACACACATAGGAGACAAGAACTTTGTACAGAATCTGAGCACAAATAGTACACAACTGTATACAATATCTGAGGACACTCAGGACACAACTCAGTACAGTATCTGAGCACACACACCACACACACAAGACATGTCGAAGGTGTACAGCATCTGAGCACAAACAGAGGACACAACAACTGTGAACACTATATTACCACACACAGACAGGACACAACAACTGTGTACAATATCTGCGCACCCACAGGTCACAAGTGTGTACAGTATCTGAGCACACATACCACACACACAGGACACACCAACTGTGTATAGTATCTGAGCACACATACGCACATAGGAGACAACAACTGTGTACAGAATCTGAGCACACGCACACACAGAATGCAATTGTGTACACTATCTGAGCACGCACGCAGGACACAACTGTGTACAGTATCTGAGCACAAACGCAGGACACTACAACTGTGTACAATATCTGAGAAACACACAGGACATAAGTGTGTACACTATCTGAGCACACACAGGATCACAGGACACAACAACTGTGTTCAGCATCTGAGCACACACATACAGGACACAACTGTGCACTGTATCTGAGCACACACACAGAGGACACAACAACTGTTTACAGTATCTGAGCACACACACAGAGGACACAACAACAGTGTACAGTAACTGAGCACACACACAGGACACAACAACTGTGCACTGTATCGGTGCACACAGACTACCCACAGGACACAAATACTGTGTACAGTATGTGAGCGCACACTTAGGACAACTGTGTACAGCATCTGAGCTCACAGGACTCAACTGTGTACATTATCAGAGCGCACACACACAGGGCACAGCAACTGTGTAAGGTATCTGACCACACACTGAGCACACAGGACACAACTGTGTACATTATCAGAGCACACACACACAAGACACAACAACTGCATACGATATCCGACCACTCACACACACAGGACACAACTGTATATGGTATCAGAACACAGACAAACCGCATACATAGGACACAACAACTGTGTACAGTATCTGAGCACACACACCACACTTACAGGGCACAACAACTGTGTACAGTATCTGACCACACACACAGGACACAAAAACTGTGTACAACATCTGAGCACTAAAACAGGACTCAACGGTTAGAGTATCTGAGCACACACACAGGACACAAATGTGTACAGTATCTGAGAACACACTCCACACACACAGGACACACCAACTGTGTACGGGATCTGACCATAAACATACGACATAACAACTGTGTACCGTATCTGAGCACAAACACTGGACACAACTGTGTACACTATCTGAGCACACACACAGGACACAACTGTGTACAGTATCTAAGCACACAGGGGACACAACAAATGTGTACTGGATCTGAGCGGACACAAAGGAATCAATTGTGTACAGCATCAGAGCACACACACAGTGGACACAACAACGGTGTAGATTATCTGAGCATACACATACAGGACACAAATGTGTACTGTATCTGAGCACAAACACAGGGCACAAGAACTGTGTACAATATCTGAGCACACACAGGACACAACTGTGTACTGTATCTGAGCACAAACACAGGGCACAAGAACTGTGTACAGTATCTGAGCACACACAGGACACAACTGTGTACTGTATCTGAGCAGAAACAGACAGGACATATCAACTGTTTACAGTATCTGAGCACACCCGGGACACAACTGTGTACAATATCTGAGCACACACACAGGACACAACAGCTGTGCACACTATCTCAGCACCCATGCACAGAACACAACAAGTGTGTACAATATCTGAGCACACACAGAGGACACAGCAATGATCTACAGTATCTGAGCACCCACACATTACACAACAACTCTTCAAAGTATCTGAGCACACGCACACATACAGGACACAACATTCATTTGCAATAACTGAGCACACACACAGGACGCAATAACTATGTACAGGATCTGAGCACACACGGACATACAGGTCTCAACAACAGTGCACAAAATCTCAGCACACACACAGGACACAACTATGTACAATATCTGAGTACATACGGAGGACACAGCAACTATCTAGAATATCTGAGCACACACACATTACACAAAATTTCTGTACACTATCTGAGCACACACACACATACAGATACAACAACTCTGTACAATATCTGAGTTCACACACACATATAGGAGACAACAACTGTGTACAGAATCTGAGCAAACACACACACAGAATACAATTGTGTACACTATCTGAGCACACACTCAGGACACAACTGTACAGTATCTGAGCACACACACAGGACACTAAAACTGTGTACAATATCTGAACAGACAAAGGACACAACTGTGTACAATATCTGAGCACACACAGGACAGAACTGTGCACAGTATCTGAGCACACACATCACACAGAGGACACAACAACTGTGTACATATCTGAGCCCACACAACGGAAACAACTGTACATTATCTGAGCACACACACAGAGGACACAACAATGGTGTACAGGATCTGAGCACACACACACAGACACAAATGTGCACTTTATCTGAGCACACACACAGGACACAACAACTGTGTACCGTATCTGAGCACAAACAGAACACAACTGTATACAATATCTGAGGACACACAAGACACAACTCAGTACAGTATCTGAGCACACACACCACACACACAAGACACACCGAAAGTGTACAGCATCTGAGCACAAACAGAGGACACAACAACTCTGAACACTATATTACCACACACAGATAGGACACAACAACTGTGTACAATATCTGCGCACCCACAGGTCACAACTGTGCACAGTATCTGAGCACACACACCACACACACAGGACACAACAACTGTGTACAGTATCTGAGCACACATACCACACACGCAGGACACACCAACTGCGTATAGTATCTGAGCACACATACACACATAGGAGACAAGAACTTTGTACAGAATCTGAGCACAAATAGTACACAACTGTATACAATATCTGAGGACACGCAGGACACAACTCAGTACAGTATCTGAGCACACACACCACACACACAAGACATGTCGAAGGTGTACAGCATCTGAGCACAAACAGAGGACACAACAACTGTGAACACTATATTACCACAAACAGACAGGACACAACAACTGTGTACAATATCTGCGCACCCACAGGTCACAACTGTGTACAGTATCTGAGCACACATACTGCACACACAGGACACACCAACTGTGTATAGTGTCTGAGCACACATACACACATAGGAGACAACAATTGTGTATAGAATCTGAGCACACGCACACACAGAATGCAATTGTGTACACTATCTGAGCACGCACACAGGACACAACTGTGTACAGTATCTGAGCACAAACGCAGGACACTACAACTGTGTACAATATCTGAGCACACACAGGGCATAAGTGTGTACACTATCTGAGCACACACAGGACACACAGGACACAACAACTGTGTACAGGATCTGAGCACACACATACAGGACACAACTGTGCACTGTATCTGAGCACACACACAGAGGACACAACAACTGTTTACAGTATCTGAGCACACACACAGAGGACACAACAACAGTGTACAGTATCTGAGCACATACACAGGACACAACAACTGTGCACTGCATTGGAGCACAAACAGTACCCACAGGACACAAATACTGTGTACAGTATGTGAGCACACACACCACACTTACAAGGCACAACAACTGTGTATGTTATCTGGCCACACACACAGGACACAAAAACTGTGTACAACATCTGAGCACTAAAACAGGACACAACTGTGTACATTATCTGAGCACACACACAGAGGACACAACAATGGTGTACAGGATCTGAGCACACACACACAGACACAAATGTGCACTTTATCTGAGCACTCACACAGCACACAACAACTGTGTACAATATCTGAGCACAAAAAGAACACAACTGTGTACAATATCTGAGGACACACAGGACACAACTCAGTACAGTATCTGAGCACACACACCACACACACAAGACACACTGAAGGTGTGCAGCATCTGAGCACAAACAGAGGACACAGCATCTGTGAACACTATATTACCACACACAAACAGGACACAACAACTGTGTACAATATCTGCGCACCCACAGGTCACAACTGTGTACAGTATCTGAGCACACATACCACACACACAGGACACACCAACTGTGTACAGTATCTGAGCACACACACACACACATAGGAGACAACTGTGTACAGTATCTGAGCACACGCACACAGGACACAATAACTGTGTACATTATTTGAGCACACACAGGGCACAACAACTGGGCACAGTATCTGAGCACAAACACACAGGACACAACAACTGTGTACTGTATCTGTGCACACACAGGGCACAACAACAGTCCACAGTTTTTGAACACAATCACACTGGATACAACAACAGTTTAAGTATCTGAGCACACACAAGACACAACTATGTACAATATCTGAGCACACACACAGGACACGACAGCTGTGCACAGTATCTCAGCACCCACGTACAGAACACAACAAGTATGTGCAATATCTGAGCACCCACAGGACAGAACAACTATCTAGAGTATCTGAGCACACACACATTACACAACAACTCTTCAAAGTATCTGAGCGCACGCACACATACAGGACACAACATTCATTTGCAATAACTGAGCACACACACAGGACGCAATAACTATGTACAGGATCTGAGCACACACGGACATACAGGTCTCAACAACAGTGTACATTATCTCAGCACACACACAGGACACAACTGTGTACAATATCTGAGCACAGAGAGAACACAGCAACTATCTAGAATATCTGAGCACACACACATTACACAACAATTCTGTACAGTATCTGAGCACACACACACATACAGCATACAACAACTGTGTACAATATCTGAGCACACACACACACATAGGAGGCAACAACTGTGTACAGAATCTGAGCACACACACACACACAGACAGAATACAATTGTGTACACTATCTGAGCACACACACAGGACAGAACTGTGCACAGTATCTGAGCACTCACATCACACACAGGACACAACAACTGTGTACTGTATCTGAGCCCACACAAAGGGAACAACTGCGTACATTATCTGAGCACACCCACAGAGGACACAACAATGGTGTACAGGATCTGAGCACACACACACAGGACACAAATATGCACTTTATCTGAGCACACACACAGGACACAACAACCTTGTACAGTATCTGAGCACAAAAAGAACACAACTGTGTACAATATCTGAGGACACACAGGACACAACTCAGTACAGTATCTGAGCACACACACCACACACACAAGACATGTCGAAGGTGTACAGCATCTGAGCACAAACAGAGGACACAACAACTCTGAACACTATATTACCACACACAGACAGGACACAACAACTGTGTACAATATCTGCGCACCCACAGGTCACAACTGTGTACAGTATCTGAGCACACATACCACACACACAGGACACCACAACTGTGTACAGTATCTGAGCACACATACACACATAGTAGACAACAACTGTGTACAGAATCTGAGCACACGCACACACAGAATACAATTGTGTACACTATCTGAGCTTGCACACAGGACACAACTGTGTACAGTATTTGAGCACACACGCAGGACACTACAACTGTGTACAATATCTGAGCACACACAGGGCATAACTGTGTACAATATCTGAGCACACAAAGGACAGAACTCTGTACAGTATCTGAGCACACTCACCACACACAGGACACAACAACTGTGTACAGGATCTGAGCACACACATGCAGGACACAACTGTACACTGTATATGAGCACACACACAGGACACAACAACTGTGTACAGTATTTGAGCACACACAGAACATAACTGTGTACAATATCTGAGGACACACAGGACTCAACTCAGTACAGTATCTGAGCACACGCACCACACACACAGGACACAACAAAGTTGTACAGCATCTGAGCACCAACAGTGGACACAACAACTGTGTATACTATCTTACCACACACAGACAGGACACAACAACAGTGTACAATATCTGCGCACCCACAGAACACAACTGTGTACAGTATTTGAGCACACACAGAATATAACTGTGTACAATATCTGAGGACACACAGGACTCAACTCAGTACAGTATCTGTGCACACGTACCACACACACAGGACACACCAACTGTGTACAGTATCTGAGCACACACACACAGGGTAAAACAACTGTGTATAGCGTCTGAGCACACACACAGAGGACACAATAACTGTGTGCAGTATCTGAGTAAACAAAAGGACACAACAACTGTGCACAGTATCTGAGCACATACAGAGGACATAACAGCTGTGTACACTATCTGAGCACACAGAGGACACAACTGTTTACAGTATCTGAGCACACACACAGTACACAAAAACTGTGTATGGTATCTGAGCACAGATAGAGGGCATAACTGTGTACAATATCTGAGCACACACACACAGGACTTAACAGCTGCGTGCAGTATATGAGCAGACACACACATACAGGACATAGCAACTCTGTACAATATCTGAGCACACACACAGGACACAACAACTGTTTACAGTATCTGAGCACACACAAAGGACACAACAACTGTGTACACTATCTGAGCACACACAGAGGACATAACTTTGTACAATTTCTGAGCGCACACACACACTCATACAGGACACAACAACTGTGTACAGTATCTGAGCATACACACACATAGGATACAGTTGTATACAATATTTGTGCGCACAGACAGGGCTCAACAGTGTACAGTATCTCAGCACACACAGGACACAACATCTGTACAGTATTGAGCATGCACACAGACATGGAACAACATCTGTTTACAGTATCTGAGCACACATACAGGACACAACAACTGTGTACAATATCTGAGCAAACACACATACAGGACACAACAACTGTGTACAATATCTGAGCACACACACACACGCACATAGGACATAACAACCGTGCACAGAATCTGAGCAGACACACACACACTCACACATAGGACACAACAAGTGTGTATAGTATCTGAGCACACAACCACACACACAGGACACAAAGACTGTGTATGGAATCTGAGCACACACGCACAGGATACACCAATTGTTTATTTTAACTGAGCACACACACAGGAAACATCAACAGTGTACAGCATCTGAGCACACTTACACAGGACACAACTGTGTACAGTATCTGAGCACAAACACAGAGAACACAACAATGGTGTACAGTATCTGAGCAAACACACACAGCACACAACTGTGCACTGTATCTGAGCAGACACACAGGGCACAACAACTGTGTACAGTATCTGAGCGCACACAGGACACAACTGTGTACAATGTCTGAGGACACACAGGACACAACTCTGTACAGTATCTGAGCACATACACAGTACACACCAACAGTGTACAGTACCTGAGCACACACACAGAGGACACAACAACTGTGTACAGTGTCTGAGCACACACACAGAGGACACAACAACTGTGTACAGTGTCTGAGCACACACACAGATGACACAACAACTGTGTGCAGTATCTGAGCATACACACAGGACAGAACAACTCCGCACAGTATCTGAGCACACACAGAGGACATACCAACTGTGTACAGTATCTGAGCACACACAGGACACATCTGTTTACAGTATCTGAGCACACACACAGTACACAACAACTGCATACGGAATCTGAGCACACATACTGGACACAAATGTATACAATATCTGAGTGCACACAGAGGACACAACAGCTGTTTACAGCATCTGAACACACACACAGCACACAACAACTGCGTATGGCATCTGAGCACACATACAGGACACAACTGAGTGCAATATCTGAGCACACACAGAGGACAAATCAACTGTAAACAGTATCTGAGCACACACAGGACACAACTGCTGTTTACAGTATCTGAGCACACACAGAGGACCCAACAACTGTGAACAGTATCTGAGCACAGCAGGACACAGCTATGTACAAAATCTGAGCACACACACACACGCACACACACACACACAGGACACAGCACACAGCACCTGTGAACAGTATTATAGACACACACAAACACATACAGGACACAACAACTTTGTACAGTATCTGACCACACAAAAACACACACACACACACACACACACACACACACACACACACACACACACACACACACACACACACACACACACACACACACACACACACACACACACACACACACACACACACACACACACACAGACACTCACAAACTGGATACAACTGTGTATAGTATCTGAGCACACTCACTACACAAAAAGGACACAACAGCTGTGTACAGTATCTGAGCACACACACCACACACACACAGGACACAGGAACTGAGTATTGCATCTGAGCATACACACACAGGACACACCAACTGTCTATGGTATCAGAGCAGAAACACAGGACACAACTGTGTACAGTATCTGAGCACACACACAGTACACAACTGTGTACAGCATCTGAGCATGCACAAAGAGGACACAACAACTGTGTACAGTATCGGAGCACACACATGCAGGGCACAACAACTGTGTACTGTATCTGAGCACACACACAGGACACAACAACTGAGTACAGTATCTGAGCACACACAGGACAAAACTGTGTACAATATCTGAGGACACACACACAGGACACAACAACTGTTTACATTATCTGAGCAACAGGGCACAACAACTGTGCACAGTTTTTGAGCACTAACACACAGGACACAACAACTGTTTACAGTATCTGAGCACATACAGGTCACAACTGTGTACAATATCTGAGCACACACAGAGGACACAACAACTGTGTACAGTTTCAGAGCGCACATACACATAAAGGACACAACAAATGTGCACACTATCTTAGCACACAAAGAAGACATAACAACTGTGTACTGTATCTGAGCACACAAACAGTGAACACAAGAACTGTGTACAGTATATGAGGACTCACGCAGGACACAACAACTGTGCACAGCATCCGGGCACACACACCACACACAGGACACAACAACTGTGTACAGTATGTGAGCACACACACAGGACAACTGTGCACAGTATCTGAGAACACTGGACACAACTGTGTAAATTATTGGAGTGCACACACACACAGGACACAACAACTGTGTACAGTATCTGACCACACAAACACACACACACACACACACACACACACACACACACACACACACACACACACACACACACACACACACACACACACACAAACACACACACAAACAAACACTCACAAACTGGATACAACTGTGTATGGTATCTGAGCACACTCACCACACAAAAAGGACACAACAGCTGTGTACAGTATCTGAGCACACACACCACACACACACAGGACACAGAAACTGAGTATTGCATCTGAGCATACACACACAGGGCACACCAACTGTCTATGGTATCAGAGCAGAAACACAGGACACAACTGTGTACAGTATCTGAGCACACACAAAGAGGACACAACAACTGTTTACAGTATCGGAGCACACACATGCAGGGTGCAACAAATGTGTACTGTATCTGAGCACACACACAGGACACAACAACTGAGTTCAGTATCTGAGCACACACAGGACAAAACTGTATACAATATCTGAGGACACACACACGGGACACAACAGCTGTGTACATTATCTGAGCACACAAGGCACAACAACTGTGCACAGTTTTTGAGCACTAACACACAGGACACAACAACTGTTTACAGTATCTGAGCATACACAGGTCACAACTGTGTACAATATCTGAGCACACACAGAGGACACAATAACTATGTACAGTTTCAGAGCACATACACAGGAAACATCTGTGTACAGTATCTGCGCACACACATGCAGGACACAACAACTTTGTACTGTATCTGAGCACACACACAGGACACTACAACTGTGTACTCTAACTGAGCACACACAGGACATAACTGTGTACAATATCTGAGGACACACGCAGAGGACACAACAACTTTGCACTGTATCTGAGCACACACAGGGCAGAACCACAGTCCACAGTTTTCGAGCACAAACAAACAGGATACAACAACTGTTTAAGTATCTGAGCACACAGGACACAACTGTGTACATTATTGGAGTGAACACGCACACAGGACAGACCAACTTTGTACAGTGATGTGAGCATACACACAGGACAACTGAGCACAGTATCTGAGCACACAGGACACAACTGTGTAAATTATGGGAGTGCACACACACACAGGACACAAAATCTGTGTACAATATTTGACCACACACAAACACACACACACACACACACACACACACACACACACACACACACACACACACACACACACACACACACAAAACAAACACTCACAAACTGTATACAACTGTGTACAGTATCTGAGCACACTCACTGCACAAAAGGACACAACAGCTGTGTACAGTATCTGAGCACACACACCACACACACACAGAACACAACAACTGAGTATTGCATCTGAGCATACACACACAGGACACACCAACTGTCTATGGTATCAGAGCAGAAATACAGGACACAACTGTGTACAGTATCTGAGCACACACACAGTACACAACTGTGTACAGCATCTGAGCACGCACAAAGAGGACACAACAACTGTGTACAGTATCGGAGCACACACATGCAGGGCACAACAAATGTGTACTGTATCTGAGCACACACACAGGACACAACAACTGTGTGCAGTATCTGAGCACACACAGGACAAAACTGTGTACAATATCTGAGGACACACACACAGGACACAACAACTGTTTACATTATCTGAGCAACAGGGCACAACAACTGTGCACAGTTTTTGAGCACTAACACACAGGACACAACAACTGTTTACAGTATCTGAGCACACACAGGACACAACTGTGTACAATATCTGAGAACACACAGAGGACACAACAACTGTGTACAATTTCAGAGCACATACACAGGAAACAACTGTGTACAGTATCTGCGCACACACACGCAGGACACAACAACTTTGTACTGTATCTGAGCACACACACAGGACACAACAACTGTGTACTCTATCTGAGCACACACAGGACACAACTGTGTTCAATATCTGAGTACACACACAGAGGACACAACAACTTTGCACTGTATCTGAGCACACACAGGGCAGAAACACAGTCCACAGTTTTCGAGCACAAACAAACAGGATACAACAACTGTTTAAGTATCTGAGCACACAGGACACAACTGTGTACATTATTGGAGTGAACACGCACACAGGACAGACCAACTTTGTACAGTGATGTGAGCATACACACAGGACAACTGAGCACAGTATCTGAGCACACAGGACACAACTGTGTAAATTATTGGAGTGCACACACACAGGACACAAAATCTGTGTACAGTATTTGACCACACACAAACACACACACACACACACACACACAGACACACACACACACACACACACAGACACACACACACACACACACACACACACACACACAGACACACACACACACACACACACACACACACACACACACACACACACACACACAAACACACACACACACAAACACACACTCACAAACTAGATACAAATGTGTTCAGTAACAGAGCACACCCACTGCACAAAAAGGACACAACAACCGTGTACAGTATCTGGGCACACACACCACACACACACAGGACACAACAACTGAGTATTGTATCTGAGTACACACACAGAACACAACAACTGTGTACAGTATCTGAGCACACACAGGACAGAAATGTGTACAATATCTGAGGACACACACACAGGACACAACAACTGTTTACATTATCTGAGCAACAGGGCACAACAACTGTGCACAGTTTTTGAGCACTAACACATAGGACACAACAACTGTTTACAGTATCTGAGCACATACAGGTCACAACTGTGTACAAATCTGAGCACACACAGAGGACACAACAACTGTGTACAGTTTCAGAGCACATAGACAGGAAACAACTGTGTACAGTATCTGCGCACACACATGCAGGACACAACAACTTTGTACTGTATCTGAGCACACACACAGGACACAACAACTGTGTACTCTATCTGAGCACACACAGGACACAACTGTGTTCAATATCTGAGTACACACACAGAGGACACAACAACTTTGCACTGTATCTGAGCACACACAAGGCAGAAACACAGTCCACAGTTTTCGAGCACAAACAAACAGGATGCAACAACTGTTTAAGTATCTGAGCACACAGGACACAACTGTGTACATTATTGGAGTGAACACGCACACAGGACAGACCAACTTTGTACAGTGATGTGAGCATACACACAGGACAACTGAGCACAGCATCTGAGCACACAGGACACAACTGTGTAAATTATTGGAGTGCACACACACACAGGACACAAAATCTGTGTACAGTATTTGACCACACACAAACACACACACACACACACACACACACACACACACACACACACACACACACACACACACACACACACACACACACACACTCACAAACTAGATACAAATGTGTTCAGTAACAGAGCACACCCACCGCACAAAAAGGACACAACAACTGTGTACAGTATCTGGGCACACACACCACACACACACAGGACACAACAACTGAGTATTGTATCTGAGTACACACACAGAACACAACAACTGTGTACAGTATCTGAGCACACACAGGACAGAAATGTGTACAATATCAGAGGTCACACTCAGAGGACACAACAACTGTGTACGGTTTCAGAGTACACACACAGGAAACAACTGTATACAGTATCTGAGCACACACACACAGGACACAATAACTGTGTACATTATTTGAGCACACACAGGGCACAACAACTGTGCACAGTATCTGAGCATAAACACACAGGACACAACAACTGTGTACTGTATCTGTGCACACACAGGGCACAACAACAGTCCACAGTTTTTGAACACAATCACACTGGATACAACAACAGTTTAAGTATCTGAGCACACACAAGACACAACTATGTACAATATCTGAGCACACACACAGGACACGACAGCTGTGCACAATATCTCAACACCCACATACAGAACACAACAAGTGTGTACAATATCTGAGCACACACAGAGGACACAGCAACTATCTAGAGTATCTGAGCACACACACATTACACAACAACTCTTCAAAGTATCTGAGCGCACGCACACATACAGGACACAACATTCATTTGCAATAACTGAGCACACACACAGGACGCAATAACTATGTACAGGATCTGAGCACACACGGACATACAGGTCTCAACAACAGTGTACATTATCTCAGCACACACACAGGACACAACTGTGTACAATATCTGAGCACAGAGAGAACACAGCAACTAACTAGAATATCTGAGCACACACACATTACACAACAATTCTGTACAGTATCTGAGCACAAACACACATACAGCATACAACAACTGTGTACAATATCTGAGCACACACACACACATAGGATACAACAACTGTGTACAGAATCTGAGCACACACACACACACACACACACACAGTATACAATTGTGTACACTATCTGAGCACACACTCAGGACACAACTGTGAACAGTATCTGAGCACACACACAGGACACTACAACTGTGTACAATATCTGAGCACACACAGGACAGAACTGTGCACAGTATCTGAGCACACACATCACACACAGGCCACAACAACTGTGTACTGTATCTGAGCCCACACAAAGGAAACAACTGTGTACATTATCTGAGCACACACACAGAGGACACAACAATGGTGTACAGGATCTGAGCACACACACACAGGACACAAATGTGCACTTTATCTGAGCACATACACAGGACACAACAACTGTGTACAGTATCTGAGCACAAAAAGAACACAACTGTGTACAATATCTGAGGACACACAGGACACAACTCAGTACAGTATCTGAGCACACACACCACACACACAAGACACACCGAAGGTGTACAACATCTGAGCACAAACAGAGGACACAACAACTGTGAACACTATATTACCACACACAGACAGGACACAACAACTGTGTACAATATCTGCGCACCCACAGGTCACAACTGTGTACAGTATCTGAGCACGCATACCACACACACAGGACACAACAACTGTGTACAGCATCTGAGCACACACACACACAGGACACAACAACTGTGTACAGTATCTGAGCACACACACATTACACAACAACAGTGTACTGTATCTGAGCACACACACAGGACACAACAGCTGTCTACACTATCTTGGAACACAGACACAGAACACAACAAGTGTGTACAATATCTGAGCACACACAGAGGACACAGCAACTGTCTACTGTATCTGAGCACACACACATTACACAACAACTCTGTACACTATCTGAGCACACACACATACAGGACACAACAATTGTGTACAATATCTGAGCACACACAGATGACACAGCAACACTTTACGGTATCTGAGAACACACACACACAGTACACAACAACTCTGTACAATATTTGAGCACCCATAAACAAGACACAACAATTGGATACAGTATCTGAGAACTCACACATGACACAACTGTGTACATTATCTAAGCACACACACTGGACACAACAACTGTGTACACTATCTCAGCACCCACCAGACACAACAACTGTGTACAATATCTGAGCACACACAGGATACAACTGCATACAGTATCTGAGCACACACAGGAAACAACTGTGTACAGTATCTGTGCGCACACACCACACACAGGACACAGCAACGGTGTACACTATCTTAGACGCACACCAGACACAGCTGTGTACAGTATCTGAGCACACACAGAGAGGACACAGCAACTGTGTACAGTATCCGAGGACTCCCACAGGACACTACAACTTGGCACAGCATCTGAGCACACACACCACACACAGGACTCAGCAACTGTGTACAGTATGTGAGCACACACACAGGACAACTGAGCACAGTATCTGAGCACACAGGACACAACTGTGTACATTATCGGAGCGCACACACCTACAGGAGACAACGAATGTGTATGGTATCTGACCACACACACACACACACACACACACACACACACAAAGGTATCTAAGCACACACACACCGCACACACAGGACACAACAACTGTCTATTGTATCTGAGCACACATACACAGGACACTCCAACCGTGCACCGTATCTGGGCACAAACACAGGACACAACAACTGTGTACTGTATCTGAGCCCACACAAAGGAAACAACTGTGTACATTATCTGAGCACACACACAGAGGACACAACAATGGTGTACAGGATCTGAGCACACACACACACAGGACACAAATGTGCACTTTATCTGAGCACACACACAGGACACAACAACTGTGTACAGTATCTGAGCACAAAAAGAACACAACTGTGTACAATATCTGAGGACACACAGGACACAACTCAGTACAGTATCTGAGCACACACACCACACACACAAGACACACCGAAGGTGTACAGCATCTGAGCACCAACAGAGGACACAACAACTCTGAACACTATATTACCACACACAGACAGGACACAACAACTGTGTACAATATCTGCGCACCCACAGGTCACAACTGTGTACAGTATCTGAGCACTCATACCACACACACAGGACACAACAACTGTGTACAGTATCTGAGCACACACACACACAGGACACAACAACTGTGTACAGTATCTGAGCACACACACATTACACAACAACAGTGTACTGTATCTGAGCACACACACAGGACACAACAGCTGTCTACACTATCTTGGAACACAGACACAGAACACAACAAGTGTGTACAATATCTGAGCACACACAGAGGACACAGCAACTGTCTACTGTATCTGAGCACACACACATTACACAACAACTCTGTACACTATCTGAGCACACACACATACAGGACACAACAATTGTGTACAATATCTGAGCACACACAGATGACACAGCAACACTTTACGGTATCTGAGAACACACACACACAGTACACAACAACTCTGTACAATATTTGAGCACCCATAAACAAGACACAACAATTGGATACAGTATCTGAGAACTCACACATGACACAACTGTGTACATTATCTAAGCACACACACTGGACACAACAACTGTGTACACTATCTCAGCACCCACCAGACACAACAACTGTGTACAATATCTGAGCACACACAGGATACAACTGCATACAGTATCTGAGCACACACAGGAAACAACTGTGTACAGTATCTGTGCGCACACACCACACACAGGACACAGCAACGGTGTACACTATCTTAGACGCACACCAGACACAGCTGTGTACAGTATCTGAGCACACACAGAGAGGACACAGCAACTGTGTACAGTATCCGAGGACTCCCACAGGACACTACAACTTGGCACAGCATCTGAGCACACACACCACACACAGGACTCAGCAACTGTGTACAGTATGTGAGCACACACACAGGACAACTGAGCACAGTATCTGAGCACACAGGACACAACTGTGTACATTATCGGAGCGCACACACCTACAGGAGACAACGAATGTGTATGGTATCTGACCACAAACACACACACACACACACAAAGGTATCTAAGCACACACACACCGCACACACAGGACACAACAACTGTCTATTGTATCTGAGCACACATATACAGGACACTCCAACCGTGCACCGTATCTGGGCACAAACACAGGACACAACAAATGTGTACAGTATCTGAGCACAAACAATGGACACAACTGTGTACAGTATCTAACCACACACAGGAGACAGCAACTGTGTACAGTATCTGAGCACATGCACACAGGACACAACAGCTGTGTACATTATCTGAGCATAAACGCAGGTCACAACTGTGTACAGTATCTGAGCACACAAGCAGGACACAACTGTGTACAATATCCGAGCACACAGAAGACACAACTGTGTACGGTTTCAGAGCACACACATGGGACACAACATCTGTGTACAATATCTGAACACACAAACACAGAAGACACAACAACTGTTTACAGTATCTGAGCACACACACACAGGACACAGCAACTGTGTACTGTGTCTGAGCACACACACACAGGACAAAACAACTGTGTACCGTATCTGAGCACACACAGGACACAACTATGTACAGTATCTGAGGGCACATACAGAGGACACAACAACTGTTCACAGTATCTGAGCACACACACAGGGCACAACAATTGTGTACAGTATCTGAGCACACACATAGGATACAACAACTGTGCACAGTATCTGAGCATACACACAACACACACAGGACAAAACAACTGTTTAAAGTATCTGAGCACACATAGGACAACTGTTGTGTCCTGTGTGTGTTCTCAAATAGGGTACATATTTGGTGTGTCCTGTGTATGTGGTGTGTGTGCTCAGATATTGTACACCGTTGTTGTATCCTGTGTGTGCATTGTGTGTCTGCACAGATACTGTACGCCATTGTATCCTGTGTGTGTATGTGGTTAGATACTGTACACAGTGGTAGAGCCCTGTGTGTGTGCACACCGATAATGTACACAGTTGAGTCCTGTGAGCTCAGATACTGTACACAGTTGTCCTTTGTGTGTGTGCTCACATACTGTACAGAGTTGTTGTGCCCTGAGTGTAGTGTGTGTGTTCAGATGCTGTACACAGTTGTTGTGTCCTGTGTGCGTGCTAAGATAGTGTACACAGTTATTGTATCCTGTATGTGGTGTGTGTGCTCAGACACCGTACACAGATGTGTCCTGTGTGTGCTCAGATACTGTACACTGTTGTTGTGTCCTCTGTGTGTGTGTTCAGATATTGTACACAGTTGTTGTGTCCTGTGTGTGTCGTCAAATACAGTACAGAGTTGTTGTGTACTGTGTCTGTGTTCTCTGATACTTTAGAGTGTTGCTGTGTCCTCTGTGTGTGCTCAGATATTGTACACAGTTGTTGTGTCCTGTTTGTGTGTGTGTGCTCAGATACTGTACGCAGTTATAGCATCCTGTCTGCGAGTGCTCAGATATTGCAGATAGCTGTGTCCTGTCTGTGCTCAGTTACTGTACACAGTTGTGTCCGTGTGTGCTCAGATATTGTACATAGATGTTGTGTCCTATGTGTGTGTATGCTCAGATATTGTACACTGTTGATGTGTCCTGTGTGTGTGCTCAGATACAGTACACAGTTGGTGTGTCCTGTGTGTGTGTGCTCAGATACTATACATAGTTGTTGTGTCCTGTGTGTGTGCAGTTGTGTGTTCAGATACTGTACACAGTCGTATCCTGTGTGTGTGTGTGTGGTCAGATACCATATAGAGTTGTTGTGTCCTGTGTCCGCATCCATTAGTGTACACAGTTGTGTCCTGTGGGCTCATATACTGTACACAGTTGTCCTGTGTGTGTGGTCACTTACTATACACAGTTGTTGTGTCTTGCATGTGGTTTGTGTGCGCTCAGTTGCTGTGCACTGTTGTTGTGTCCTGTGTGAGTGCCTAGATTCAGTACACAGTTGCTATATCCTCTGTGTGTGTGCTCAGAATCTGTGCACAGTTGTTGTGTCCTCTGTGTGTGTGCTCAGGTACTGTATACTGTTGGTGTGTCCTGTTTGTGTGGTGTATGTGCCTAGATACTGTACAGTTGTTGTGTCTCGTGTGAGTGCACAGATATTGTACATAGTTGTTGTGTACTCTGTGTATGCTTAGATACTGTACACAGTTGTGTCCTGTGTGTGTGCTCAGATACTGTACATAGTTGTGTCCTGTGTTTGTGCTCAGATACTGTACACAGTTGTTGTGTCCTGTGTGTGTGTGCTCAGATAAGGTACACAGTTGGTGTGTCCTGTGTGTGTGCTCAGATACCATGCAAAATTGTTGTGTGCTGTGTGTGTGTGGTTGTGTGCTCAGCTACTGTACACATTTGTTGTGTCCTGTGTGTGTGGCATGTGTGTGCTCAGATACTGTACACGGTTGTTGTGTCCTGTGTGTGCAGCGTGTGTGTGCTCAGATACTATACACAGTCGTATCCTGTGTGTGTGTGTGTGTGTGTGTGTGTGTGTGTGTGTGTGTGTGGGCAGATACCATATGGAGTTGTTGTGTCCTGTGTGCGCGCTCCAATAGTGTACCCAGTTGTGTCCTGTGGGCTCATATATTGTACACTGTTGTCCTGTGTGTGTGCTCACATACTGTACACAGTTGCTGCGTCCTATGTGTGGTGTGTGTGCACAGATACTGTACACAGTTGCTGTGTCCTCTGTGTGTGTGCTCAGATACTGTGCACAGCTGTTGTGTCCTCTGTCTGTGTGCTCAGGTACTGTACACGGTTAGTGTGTCCTGTGTATGGGGTGTTTGTGCTCAGATACTGTACACAGTTGTTTTGTCCTGTGTGAGGTATGTGTGCTCAGATAATGTGCACAGTTGTTGTGTCCTGTGTGAGTGCACAGATAGTGTACAAAGTTGTTTTGTGCTCTGTGTGTGTGCTCAGATATTGTAAACAGTTGTGTCCTGTGTGTGCTGAGATATTGTACACAGTTGTTGTGTCCTGTGTGTGTGCTCAGATAATGTACACTGTTGTGTCTTCTGTGTGCGGTGTGTGTGTGCTCAGATATTGTTTGCAATTTGTGTGCTGTGTGTGTGTGAGTGATCAGATACCGTATGCAGTTCTTGTGTCTTGTGTGTGTGCGTTCTGACAATGTTTACAGTTGTGTCCTGTGTGCTCAGATACTGTACACAGTTGTCCTGTGTGTGTGCTCAGATACTTTTCACAGTTGTTGTGTCCTTTATGTGTGTGTGTGTGTTCTCAGATACCGTACACTTTTGATTTGCCCTCTGCGTGTTGAGTGTGTGTGTGAGTGTGTGTGTGTGTGTGTGTGTGTGTGCTCAGATATTGCACACAGTTGTATCCTGCTGTGCTCAGATACTGTACACAGTTGTGTCTGGGTGTGCTCAGATACAGTACACAGTTGTTGTGTCCTCTGTGTGTGCTCAGATATTATACACAGTTGTTGTGTCATGTATGTGTGTGTGTGTGCTCAGATATTGTACACAGTTTTGTACTGTGTGTGCTCAGATATTGTAAACACAGAGGACATAACAACTGTGTACAGTATCTCAGCACACACACCGAGGACACAACAACTGTGTACAGTTCTGTTGAAGGGTCATGAGGAATCGAAACATCAACTCTTTTCTTCTCCGCCGATGCTGCCAGAACTGCTGAGATTTTCCTGGTAAGTCTGTTTTTGTTGTAATGTAAACAGCGGTTGTGTGTGCCAGCTACAGTACACAGTTGTTGTGTCCTGTGTGTGTGTCCTCAGATATTGTACACAGTGATGTCCTGTGTGTGCTCAGATACTGTAGACAGTTGTTGTGTCCTGTGTGTTTGCTCTGATACAGTACACAGTCCTATCCTGTGTTTATGTGTGATCAGATACCATATACAGTCATATTGTCCTGTGTGCACACTCTGGTAGTTTACATAGTGGTGTCCTTTGTGCTCAGATACTGTACGCAGTTGTTGTGTCCTGTGTGTGGTGTGTGTGCTCACATAATGTGCACATTTGTTGTGTCTTGTGTGAGCGCACAGATACTGTACACAGTTGTCGTGTGCTCAGATACTGTACACAGTTGTGTGCTCTGTGTGAGTGCTCAGGTACTGTGCACAGTTGGTGTGTCCTGCGTGTGTGGTGTGTGTGCACAGATACTGTAAAAGATGTTTTGTCCTGTGTGAGCTGTGTGTGCTCAGATACTGTACACAACTGTTTCCTTTGTGTGTGCTCAGATATCATTCACAATTGCTATGTCCTGTGTCGGCTCAGATACTGTACACAGTTGTGTTCAGTGCTTTTGCTCAGATATTTTACACAGTTGTTGTTTCTAGTATGTGTGTTCAGAGATGGTACACAGTTGGTGTGTCCTGTGGTGAGTGCTAGCGTGCTTAGATACTGTACACAGTTGTTGTTTCCTGTTCATGTGTATGTGCTCTGATAATGTACATAGTTGTGTATTGTGTGTTCAGATACTTAACACCGTTGCCCTGTGTGGGCTCACACACTGTACACAGTTGTTGTGTCCTGTGTGTGGTGTGGGTGCTTAGATGCTGTGCACAGTTGTTGTGTCTTTTGTGAGTGCACAGATATTGTACACAGTTGTTGTGTCCTCTGTGTGTGTGCTCATACTGTAAACAGTTGTGTCCTGTATGTGCTCAGATATTGTGCATAGTTGTTGTGTTCTGTGAAGGTGCTGAGATTGTGTGCACAGCTGTTGTGTCCTATGTGTGTGTCCCCAGATACTGTACAGAATTGGTGTGTCCTGTGTGTGTGGTGTGTGTGCTCAGATACTGTACAGAGTTGTGTCCTGTGTGTCCTCAGATATTGTACACGTTTGTGTCCTGTGTGTCCTCAGATACTGTATACAGTTGTTGTGCCCTGTGTGTGTGTGCTCAGATTCAGTACACAGTTGTGTGCTGTGTGTGTGTGCTCAGATACTGTACACAATTGTTGTGTCATCTGTGTGTGTGTTCAGATACTGTACACAGTTGGTGTGTCCTGTGTATGTTGTGTGTGAGCTCAGATACTGTACACAGTTGATGGTCCTGAGTGTGGTGCGTGCATTCAGATACCCTGCACAGTTGTTTGTCCTATGTGGGTGCTTAGATACTTTACACAGTTGTTGTGTCCTCTGAGGGCGTGTTCAGATACTGTACAATGTTGTTGTGTCCTCTGTGTGTGTGCTCAGGTACTGTACACAGTTGGTGTGTCCTGTGTGTGCGGTGTGTGTGCTCATTTACAGTACAAAGTTGTGTCTTGTGACTCCTCAGATATTGTACGCCATTGTGTCCCATGTGCTCTCAGATACGTTGTAGAGTTGTTGTGTCCTGTGTGTGTGTGCTCAGATTCAGTGCGCAGTTGATCCTGTCTTTGAGTGCTGAGATACTGTACAACACTGTTGTGTCCTCTGTGTGTGTGCTCAGATACTGTACACAGTTGTTGTGTCCTGTGTGTGGTGTGGGTGCTCAGATGCTGTGCACAGTTGTTGTGTCCTGTGTGAGCGCACAGATACTGTACACAGTTGTTGTGTACTCTTTGTGTGTGCTCAGATACTGCACACAGTTTTTGTGTCCTCTGTGTGTGCGCTCAGATACTCTAAACAGTTGTGTCCTGTGTGTGCTCAGATATTGTACACTGTTGTTGTATCCTGTGTGTGTGCTCAGATAGTGTAGAAAGTTGTTGTGTACTGTGTGTGTGGTGTGTGTGTGCTCAGATACTGTTTACAGTTGTGTCCTGTGTGTGTGTGTGAGTGGTCAGATACCGTATGCATTTGTTGTGTCTTCTGTGTGTGTGCTCTGATAATGTACGCATTTGTGTCCTGTGTGATCAGATACTGCACACCATTGTCCTGTGTGTGTGCTCAGATACTTGGCACAGTTGTTGCGGCCTGTATGTGTGTGTGTGTGTGTGTGTGTGTGTGTGTGTGTCTGTGTGTGTGTGTGTGTGTGTGTGTGTGTGTGTGTGTGTGTGTGTGTGTGTGTGTGTGTGTGTGTGTGCTCAGATACTGTACTATGTTCCTGTGTCCTGTATGCGTGTGTGTGTGTTCTCAGATACTGTAAACAGTTGATGTGTCCTGTGCGTGTGCAAGTGTGTGTGTGTGTGTGTGTGTGTGTGTGTGTGTGTGTATGTGTGTGTGTGTGTGTGTGTGTGTGTGTGTGTGTGTGTTTGTGTGCGCGCAGGCATGTGCTCAGATATTGTACACAGTTGTTGTGTACTCTGTGTGTGTGCCCGGATACTGTGCACAATTGGTGTGTCCTGTGTGTGTGATGTGTGTGCTCAGATACTGTACAGACTTGTGTCCTGTGTGTCCTCAGATATTGTACAAAGTTGTGTCCTGTGTGTCCTCTGATACTGTATACAGTTGTTGTGTCCTGTGTCTGTGTGCTCAGATTCTGTACAACATTGTTGTGTCTTCTGTGTGTGTGCTCAGATACTGTACACAGTTTTTTTGTCCTGTTTGTGGTTTGTGAGCTCAGATACCATGCACAGTTTTTTGACCTATGTGTCTGCTTATATACAGTACACAGTTGTTGTGTCCTGTGTATGTGTGCTCAGATACTGTAGACGGTTGGTGTGTCATGTGTGTGTGGTGTGAGTGCTCAGATACTGTACACAGTTGTTGTTTCCTGTATGTGTGTGTGTGCTCAGATATTGTACACAGTTGTGTCCTATGTGTGCTCAGATAGTGTAAAAAGTTGTTGTGTGCTCTGTGTGTGTGCTCAGATGCAGTACACAGTTGTTGTGTCCTCTGTGTGTGTGCTCAGATAACGTACACAGTTGTTGTTTCCTTTGTGTGCTCAGATGTTGTACATAGTTGTTGTGTCCTCTGTGTGTGCGCTCATATACTGTACAAAGTTGTTGTGTCTTCTGTATGTGTGCTCTTATAAGTTAATCAGTTGTTGTGTCCTGTGTGTGTTGCTCAGATACTGTACACAGTTGTTTCCTGTGTGCTCAGATTTTGTACATAGCTGTTGTGTCCTCTCTGTGTGTGGTCAGATACTGTACACAGTTGTTGTGTCCTCTGTGTCTGCGCTCATATACTGTACACAGCTGTGTCCTGTGTGTGCTCAGATATTGTACACAGTTGTTGTGCGCTCTGTGTGTGTGCCCAGATACTGTACACAATTGGTGTGTCCTGTGAGTGTGATGTGTGTGCTCAGATACTGTACAGAGTTGTGTCCTGTGTGTTCTCAGATATTGTACACAGTTGTGTCTTGTGTGTCCTCAGATACTGTATACAGTTGTTGTGTCCTGTCAGTGTGGTCAGATAATGTACACAGTTATTGTGTCCTTTGTGTGTGCTCAGATACTATGAACAGTTTTTGTGTTCTTTGTGTGCTCAGATACTGTACACAGTTGTTGTGTCCTCTGTGTGCGCTCAGATATTGTACACAGTTATGTCCTGTGTGTGCTCAGATTTTGAAAACAGCTTTTGTGTCCTCTGTGTGAGTGCTCAGATACTGTGCACAGTTGTTGTGTCCTCTGTATGTGTACACAGTTGTGTCCTGTGTGTCCTCAGATATTGTACACAGTTTGTTTGTCCTATGTGTGTTTGCTCAGATTCAGTACACAGTTGTTCCCTGTGTGTGTGCTCAGATACTGTACACAGTTGGTGTGTCCTTTGTATGTGGTGTGTGAGCTCAGATACTGTACACAGTTGTTTTGTCCTGTGTGTGGTGTGTGCGCTCAGGTACTGTGCACAGTTGTTTGTCCTATGTGTGTGCACAGATAATGTACACAGTTGTTGTGTCCTCTGTGTGTATGCTCAGATACTGTACACAGTTGTTGTGTCCTCTGTGTGTGTGCTAATGTACTGTACACAGTTGGTGTGTCCTGTGTGTGTGGTGTGTGTGCTCAGATACTATACACAGTTGTGTCCTGTGTGTGTGATCAGATATTGTACACAGTTGTGTCCTCTGTGTGTTTGCCCATCTACTGTACACCATTGGTGTGTCCTGTGTGTGTGGAGTGTGTGCTCAGATACGGTACAGAGTTGTTTCCTGTGTGTCCTCAGATATTGTATGCAGTTGTGTCCTGTGTGTCCTCAGATACTGTGTAGAGTTGTTGTGTCCTGTGTGTGTGTGCTCAGATTCAGTACACGGTTTTTTCCTGTGTTTGTGTGCTCAGATACTGTACAACACTGTTGTTCCCACTGTGTGGGTGCTCAGATACTGTACACAGTTGTTTCCTTTGTGTGTGCTCAGATATCATACATAGTTGTTGTGTCCTGTGTGTGCTCAGATACTGTACACAGTTGTGTTCACTGTTTTTGCTCAGATATTAAACACAGTTGTTGTTTCCAGTGTGTGTGCTCAGATACCGTACACTATTGGTGTGTCCTGTGGTGTGGGCTTGTGTGCTCAGAAACTGTACAGTTGTTGTGTCCAGTGTGTGTGTGTGTGTGTGTGCTCTGATAATGTACATAGTTGTGTCTTGTGTGCTCAGATACTTTAGACAGTTGCCCCATGTGTGCTCACATACTGTACACAATTGTTGTGTCCTGTGTGTGGTGTGTGTGCTCAGATACTGTACAAAGTCGTTGTGTCGTGTATGTATTTGTAGGTGTTCTCAGATACTGTACAAAGTTGATGTGTCCTGTGCTTGTGCTTATGTGTCTGTGTGTGTGTGTGTGTGTGTGTGTGTGTGTGTGTGTGTGTGTGTGTGTGTGTGTGTGTGTGTGTGTGTGTGTGTGTGTGTGTGTGTGTGTGTGTGTGTGAGTGTGTGTGTGTGTGTGTGTGTGTGTGTGTGTGTGTGTGTGTGTGAGTGTGCGTATGTGTGCTCAGATACTGTACACAGTTGTTTCCTGTGTGCTCAGATTTTGTACATAGCTGTTGTGTCCTCTCTGTGTGTGGTCAGATACTGTACACAGTTGTTGTGTCCTCTGTGTCTGTGCTCATATACTGTACACAGTTGTTGTGTCCTGTGTGTGAGTGCTCAGATACTGTGCACAGTTGTTGTGTCCTCTGTATGTGTACACATTTGTGTCCTGTATGTCCTCAGATATTGTACACAGTTTGTTTGTCCTATGTGTGTTTGCTCAGATTCAGTACACAGTTGTGCCCTGTGTGTGTGCTCAGATACTGTACACAGTTGGTGTGTCCTATGTATGTGATGTGTGAGCTCAGATACTGTACACAGTTGTTTTGTCCTGTGTGTGGTATGTGCGCTCAGACACAGTGCACAGTTGTTTGTCCAATGTGTGTGCTTAGATACTGCACACTTTTGTTGTTTCCTCTTTGTATGTGTTCAGATACTGTACACAGTTGGTGTGTCCTGTCTGTGTGTGTGCTCAGATACTATACCCAGTTTTGTCCTGTGTGTGATCAGACACTGTACACAGTTGTTGTGTCTTCTGTGTGTGTGCTCAGATAATGTACACCAATGGTGTGTCCTGTGTGTGTGTTGTGTGGGCTCATAGTTGTGTCCTGTGTCTCCTCAGATATTGTACACTGTTGTGTCCTGTGTGTCCTCTGACACTGTATACAGTTGGTGTGTCCTGCTTGTGTGTGTTCAGATTCAGTACACAGTTGTGTCCTGTGTGTGTGTGCTCAGATACCTACAACATTGTTGTGTCCTTTGTGTGTGTGCTCAGATACTGTACACAACTGTTTCCTTTGTGTGTGCTCAGATATCATTCACAATTGCTATGTCCTGTGTCGGCTCAGATACTGTACACAGTTGCGTTCAGTGCTTTTGCTCAGATATTTTACACAGTTGTTGTTTCCAGTATGTGTGTTCAGAGATGGTACACAGTTGGTATGTCCTGTGGTGTGTGCTAGCGTGCTTAGATACTGTACACAGTTGTTGTTTCCTGTTCATGTATGTGTGCTCTGATAATGTACATAGTTGTGTCTTGTGTGTTCAGATACTTAACACAGTTGCCCTGTGTGGGCTCACACACTGTACACAGTTGTTGTGTCCTGTGTGTGATGTGGGTGCTTAGATGCTATGCACAGTTGTTGTGTCTTTTGTGAGTGCACAGATATTGTACACAGTTGTTGTGTCCTCTGTGTGTGTGCTCATACTGTAAACAGTTGTGTCCTGTATGTGCTCAGATATTGTGCATAGTTGTTGTGTTCTGTGAAGGTGCTGAGATTGTGTGCACGGCTGTTGTGTCCTATGTGTGTGTGCCCAGATACTGTACAGAATTGGTGTGTCCTGTGTGTGTGGTGTGTGTGCTCAGATACTGTACAGAGTTGTGTCCTGTGTGTGCTCAGATACTGTACATAGTTGTGTCCTGTGTTTGTGCTCAGATACTGTACACAGTTGTTGTGTCCTGTGTGTGTGTGCTCAGATAAGGTACACAGTTGGTGTGTCCTGTGTGTGTGCTCAGATACCATGCAAAATTGTTGTGTGCTGTGTGTGTGTGGTTGTGTGCTCAGCTACTGTACACATTTGTTGTGTCCTGTGTGTGTGGCATGTGTGTGCTCAGATACTATACACAGTCGTATCCTGTGTGTGTGTGTGTGTGTGTGTGTGTGTGTGTGTGTGTGTGTGGGCAGATACCATATGGAGTTGTTGTGTCCTGTGTGCGCGCTCCAATAGTGTACCCAGTTGTGTCCTGTGGGCTCATATATTGTACACTGTTGTCCTGTGTGTGTGCTCACATACTGTACACAGTTGCTGCGTCCTATGTGTGGTGTGTGTGCACAGATACTGTACACAGTTGCTGTGTCCTCTGTGTGTGTGCTCAGATACTGTGCACAGCTGTTGTGTCCTCTGTCTGTGTGCTCAGGTACTGTACACGGTTAGTGTGTCCTGTGTATGGGGTGTTTGTGCTCAGATACTGTACACAGTTGTTTTGTCCTGTGTGAGGTATGTGTGCTCAGATAATGTGCACAGTTGTTGTGTCCTGTGTGAGTGCACAGATAGTGTACACAGTTGTTTTGTGCTCTGTGTGTGTGCTCAGATATTGTAAACAGTTGTGTCCTGTGTGTGCTGAGATATTGTACACAGTTGTTGTGTCCTGTGTGTGTGCTCAGATAATGTACACTGTTGTGTCTTCTGTGTGCGGTGTGTGTGTGCTCAGATATTGTTTGCAATTTGTGTGCTGTGTGTGTGTGAGTGATCAGATACCGTATGCAGTTCTTGTGTCTTGTGTGTGTGCGTTCTGACAATGTTTACAGTTGTGTCCTGTGTGCTCAGATACTGTACACAGTTGTCCTGTGTGTGTGCTCAGATACTTTTCACAGTTGTTGTGTCCTTTATGTGTGTGTGTGTGTTCTCAGATACCGTACACTTTTGATTTGCCCTCTGCGTGTTGAGTGTGTGTGTGAGTGTGTGTGTGTGTGTGTGTGTGTGTGCTCAGATATTGCACACAGTTGTATCCTGCTGTGCTCAGATACTGTACACAGTTGTGTCTGGGTGTGCTCAGATACAGTACACAGTTGTTGTGTCCTCTGTGTGTGCTCAGATATTATACACAGTTGTTGTGTCATGTATGTGTGTGTGTGTGCTCAGATATTGTACACAGTTTTGTACTGTGTGTGCTCAGATATTGTAAACACAGAGGACATAACAACTGTGTACAGTATCTCAGCACACACACCGAGGACACAACAACTGTGTACAGTTCTGTTGAAGGGTCATGAGGAATCGAAACATCAACTCTTTTCTTCTCCGCCGATGCTGCCAGAACTGCTGAGATTTTCCTGGTAAGTCTGTTTTTGTTGTAATGTAAACAGCGGTTGTGTGTGCCAGCTACAGTACACAGTTGTTGTGTCCTGTGTGTGTGTCCTCAGATATTGTACACAGTGATGTCCTGTGTGTGCTCAGATACTGTAGACAGTTGTTGTGTCCTGTGTGTTTGCTCTGATACAGTACACAGTCCTATCCTGTGTTTATGTGTGATCAGATACCATATACAGTCATATTGTCCTGTGTGCACACTCTGGTAGTTTACATAGTGGTGTCCTTTGTGCTCAGATACTGTACGCAGTTGTTGTGTCCTGTGTGTGGTGTGTGTGCTCACATAATGTGCACATTTGTTGTGTCTTGTGTGAGCGCACAGATACTGTACACAGTTGTCGTGTGCTCAGATACTGTACACAGTTGTGTGCTCTGTGTGAGTGCTCAGGTACTGTGCACAGTTGGTGTGTCCTGCGTGTGTGGTGTGTGTGCACAGATACTGTAAAAGATGTTTTGTCCTGTGTGAGCTGTGTGTGCTCAGATACTGTACACAACTGTTTCCTTTGTGTGTGCTCAGATATCATTCACAATTGCTATGTCCTGTGTCGGCTCAGATACTGTACACAGTTGTGTTCAGTGCTTTTGCTCAGATATTTTACACAGTTGTTGTTTCTAGTATGTGTGTTCAGAGATGGTACACAGTTGGTGTGTCCTGTGGTGTGTGCTAGCGTGCTTAGATACTGTACACAGTTGTTGTTTCCTGTTCATGTGTGTGTGCTCTGATAATGTACATAGTTGTGTATTGTGTGTTCAGATACTTAACACCGTTGCCCTGTGTGGGCTCACACACTGTACACAGTTGTTGTGTCCTGTGTGTGGTGTGGGTGCTTAGATGCTGTGCACAGTTGTTGTGTCTTTTGTGAGTGCACAGATATTGTACACAGTTGTTGTGTCCTCTGTGTGTGTGCTCATACTGTAAACAGTTGTGTCCTGTATGTGCTCAGATATTGTGCATAGTTGTTGTGTTCTGTGAAGGTGCTGAGATTGTGTGCACGGCTGTTGTGTCCTATGTGTGTGTCCCCAGATACTGTACAGAATTGGTGTGTCCTGTGTGTGTGGTGTGTGTGCTCAGATACTGTACAGAGTTGTGTCCTGTGTGTCCTCAGATATTGTACACGTTTGTGTCCTGTGTGTCCTCAGATACTGTATACAGTTGTTGTGCCCTGTGTGTGTGTGCTCAGATTCAGTACACAGTTGTGTGCTGTGTGTGTGTGCTCAGATACTGTACACAATTGTTGTGTCATCTGTGTGTGTGTTCAGATACTGTACACAGTTGGTGTGTCCTGTGTATGTTGTGTGTGAGCTCAGATACTGTACACAGTTGATGGTCCTGAGTGTGGTGCGTGCATTCAGATACCCTGCACAGTTGTTTGTCCTATGTGGGTGCTTAGATACTTTACACAGTTGTTGTGTCCTCTGAGGGCGTGTTCAGATACTGTACAATGTTGTTGTGTCCTCTGTGTGTGTGCTCAGGTACTGTACACAGTTGGTGTGTCCTGTGTGTGTGGTGTGTGTGCTCATTTACAGTACAAAGTTGTGTCTTGTGACTCCTCAGATATTGTACGCCATTGTGTCCCATGTGCTCTCAGAAACGTTGTAGAGTTGTTGTGTCCTGTGTGTGTGTGCTCAGATTCAGTGCGCAGTTGATCCTGTCTTTGAGTGCTGAGATACTGTACAACACTGTTGTGTCCTCTGTGTGTGTGCTCAGATACTGTACACAGTTGTTGTGTCCTGTGTGTGGTGTGGGTGCTCAGATGCTGTGCACAGTTGTTGTGTCCTGTGTGAGCGCACAGATACTGTACACAGTTGTTGTGTACTCTTTGTGTGTGCTCAGATACTGCACACAGTTTTTGTGTCCTCTGTGTGTGCGCTCAGATACTCTAAACAGTTGTGTCCTGTGTGTGCTCAGATATTGTACACTGTTGTTGTATCCTGTGTGTGTGCTCAGATAGTGTAGAAAGTTGTTGTGTACTGTGTGTGTGGTGTGTGTGTGCTCAGATACTGTTTACAGTTGTGTCCTGTGTGTGTGTGTGAGTGGTCAGATACCGTATGCATTTGTTGTGTCTTCTGTGTGTGTGCTCTGATAATGTACGCATTTGTGTCCTGTGTGATCAGATACTGCACACCATTGTCCTGTGTGTGTGCTCAGATACTTGGCACAGTTGTTGCGGCCTGTATGTGTGTGTGTGTGTGTGTGTGTGTGTGTGTGTGTGTGTCTGTGTGTGTGTGTGTGTGTGTGTGTGTGTGTGTGTGTGTGTGTGTGTGTGTGTGTGTGTGTGTGTGTGTTTGTGTGCGCGCAGGCATGTGCTCAGATATTGTACACAGTTGTTGTGTACTCTGTGTGTGTGCCCGGATACTGTGCACAATTGGTGTGTCCTGTGTGTGTGATGTGTGTGCTCAGATACTGTACAGACTTGTGTCCTGTGTGTCCTCAGATATTGTACAAAGTTGTGTCCTGTGTGTCCTCTGATACTGTATACAGTTGTTGTGTCCTGTGTCTGTGTGCTCAGATTCTGTACAACATTGTTGTGTCTTCTGTGTGTGTGCTCAGATACTGTACACAGTTTTTTTGTCCTGTTTGTGGTTTGTGAGCTCAGATACCATGCACAGTTTTTTGACCTATGTGTCTGCTTATATACAGTACACAGTTGTTGTGTCCTGTGTATGTGTGCTCAGATACTGTAGACGGTTGGTGTGTCATGTGTGTGTGGTGTGAGTGCTCAGATACTGTACACAGTTGTTGTTTCCTGTATGTGTGTGTGTGCTCAGATATTGTACACAGTTGTGTCCTATGTGTGCTCAGATAGTGTAAAAAGTTGTTGTGTGCTCTGTGTGTGTGCTCAGATGCAGTACACAGTTGTTGTGTCCTCTGTGTGTGTGCTCAGATAACGTACACAGTTGTTGTTTCCTTTGTGTGCTCAGATGTTGTACATAGTTGTTGTGTCCTCTGTGTGTGCGCTCATATACTGTACAAAGTTGTTGTGTCTTCTGTATGTGTGCTCTTATAAGTTAATCAGTTGTTGTGTCCTGTGTGTGTTGCTCAGATACTGTACACAGTTGTTTCCTGTGTGCTCAGATTTTGTACATAGCTGTTGTGTCCTCTCTGTGTGTGGTCAGATACTGTACACAGTTGTTGTGTCCTCTGTGTCTGCGCTCATATACTGTACACAGCTGTGTCCTGTGTGTGCTCAGATATTGTACACAGTTGTTGTGCGCTCTGTGTGTGTGCCCAGATACTGTACACAATTGGTGTGTCCTGTGAGTGTGATGTGTGTGCTCAGATACTGTACAGAGTTGTGTCCTGTGTGTTCTCAGATATTGTACACAGTTGTGTCTTGTGTGTCCTCAGATACTGTATACAGTTGTTGTGTCCTGTCAGTGTGGTCAGATAATGTACACAGTTATTGTGTCCTTTGTGTGTGCTCAGATACTATGAACAGTTTTTGTGTTCTTTGTGTGCTCAGATACTGTACACAGTTGTTGTGTCCTCTGTGTGCGCTCAGATATTGTACACAGTTATGTCCTGTGTGTGCTCAGATTTTGAAAACAGCTTTTGTGTCCTCTGTGTGAGTGCTCAGATACTGTGCACAGTTGTTGTGTCCTCTGTATGTGTACACAGTTGTGTCCTGTGTGTCCTCAGATATTGTACACAGTTTGTTTGTCCTATGTGTGTTTGCTCAGATTCAGTACACAGTTGTTCCCTGTGTGTGTGCTCAGATACTGTACACAGTTGGTGTGTCCTTTGTATGTGGTGTGTGAGCTCAGATACTGTACACAGTTGTTTTGTCCTGTGTGTGGTGTGTGCGCTCAGGTACTGTGCACAGTTGTTTGTCCTATGTGTGTGCACAGATAATGTACACAGTTGTTGTGTCCTCTGTGTGTATGCTCAGATACTGTACACAGTTGTTGTGTCCTCTGTGTGTGTGCTAATGTACTGTACACAGTTGGTGTGTCCTGTGTGTGTGGTGTGTGTGCTCAGATACTATACACAGTTGTGTCCTGTGTGTGTGATCAGATATTGTACACAGTTGTGTCCTCTGTGTGTTTGCCCATCTACTGTACACCATTGGTGTGTCCTGTGTGTGTGGAGTGTGTGCTCAGATACGGTACAGAGTTGTTTCCTGTGTGTCCTCAGATATTGTATGCAGTTGTGTCCTGTGTGTCCTCAGATACTGTGTAGAGTTGTTGTGTCCTGTGTGTGTGTGCTCAGATTCAGTACACGGTTTTTTCCTGTGTTTGTGTGCTCAGATACTGTACAACACTGTTGTTCCCACTGTGTGGGTGCTCAGATACTGTACACAGTTGTTTCCTTTGTGTGTGCTCAGATATCATACATAGTTGTTGTGTCCTGTGTGTGCTCAGATACTGTACACAGTTGTGTTCACTGTTTTTGCTCAGATATTAAACACAGTTGTTGTTTCCAGTGTGTGTGCTCAGATACCGTACACTATTGGTGTGTCCTGTGGTGTGGGCTTGTGTGCTCAGAAACTGTACAGTTGTTGTGTCCAGTGTGTGTGTGTGTGTGTGTGCTCTGATAATGTACATAGTTGTGTCTTGTGTGCTCAGATACTTTAGACAGTTGCCCCATGTGTGCTCACATACTGTACACAATTGTTGTGTCCTGTGTGTGGTGTCTGTGCTCAGATACTGTACAAAGTCGTTGTGTCGTGTATGTATTTGTAGGTGTTCTCAGATACTGTACAAAGTTGATGTGTCCTGTGCTTGTGCTTATGTGTCTGTGTGTGTGTGTGTGTGTGTGTGTGTGTGTGTGTGTGTGTGTGTGTGTGTGTGTGTGTGTGTGTGTGTGTGTGTGTGTGTGTGTGTGTGTGTGTGTGTGAGTGTGTGTGTGTGTGTGTGTGTGTGTGTGTGTGTGTGTGAGTGTGCGTATGTGTGCTCAGATACTGTACACAGTTGTTTCCTGTGTGCTCAGATTTTGTACATAGCTGTTGTGTCCTCTCTGTGTGTGGTCAGATACTGTACACAGTTGTTGTGTCCTCTGTGTCTGTGCTCATATACTGTACACAGTTGTTGTGTCCTGTGTGTGAGTGCTCAGATACTGTGCACAGTTGTTGTGTCCTCTGTATGTGTACACATTTGTGTCCTGTATGTCCTCAGATATTGTACACAGTTTGTTTGTCCTATGTGTGTTTGCTCAGATTCAGTACACAGTTGTGCCCTGTGTGTGTGCTCAGATACTGTACACAGTTGGTGTGTCCTATGTATGTGATGTGTGAGCTCAGATACTGTACACAGTTGTTTTGTCCTGTGTGTGGTATGTGCGCTCAGACACAGTGCACAGTTGTTTGTCCAATGTGTGTGCTTAGATACTGCACACTTTTGTTGTTTCCTCTTTGTATGTGTTCAGATACTGTACACAGTTGGTGTGTCCTGTCTGTGTGTGTGCTCAGATACTATACCCAGTTTTGTCCTGTGTGTGATCAGACACTGTACACAGTTGTTGTGTCTTCTGTGTGTGTGCTCAGATAATGTACACCAATGGTGTGTCCTGTGTGTGTGTTGTGTGGGCTCATAGTTGTGTCCTGTGTCTCCTCAGATATTGTACACTGTTGTGTCCTGTGTGTCCTCTGACACTGTATACAGTTGGTGTGTCCTGCTTGTGTGTGTTCAGATTCAGTACACAGTTGTGTCCTGTGTGTGTGTGCTCAGATACCTACAACATTGTTGTGTCCTTTGTGTGTGTGCTCAGATACTGTACACAACTGTTTCCTTTGTGTGTGCTCAGATATCATTCACAATTGCTATGTCCTGTGTCGGCTCAGATACTGTACACAGTTGCGTTCAGTGCTTTTGCTCAGATATTTTACACAGTTGTTGTTTCCAGTATGTGTGTTCAGAGATGGTACACAGTTGGTATGTCCTGTGGTGTGTGCTAGCGTGCTTAGATACTGTACACAGTTGTTGTTTCCTGTTCATGTATGTGTGCTCTGATAATGTACATAGTTGTGTCTTGTGTGTTCAGATACTTAACACAGTTGCCCTGTGTGGGCTCACACACTGTACACAGTTGTTGTGTCCTGTGTGTGATGTGGGTGCTTAGATGCTATGCACAGTTGTTGTGTCTTTTGTGAGTGCACAGATATTGTACACAGTTGTTGTGTCCTCTGTGTGTGTGCTCATACTGTAAACAGTTGTGTCCTGTATGTGCTCAGATATTGTGCATAGTTGTTGTGTTCTGTGAAGGTGCTGAGATTGTGTGCACGGCTGTTGTGTCCTATGTGTGTGTGCCCAGATACTGTACAGAATTGGTGTGTCCTGTGTGTGTGGTGTGTGTGCTCAGATACTGTACAGAGTTGTGTCCTGTGTGTCCTCAGATATTGTACACGTTTGTGTCCTGTGTGTCCTCAGATACTGTATACAGTTGTTGTGCCCTGTGTGTGTGTGCTCAGATTCAGTACACAGTTGTGTGCTGTGTGTGTGTGCTCAGATACTGTACACAATTGTTGTGTCATCTGTGTGTGTGTTCAGATACTGTACACAGTTGGTGTGTCCTGTGTATGTTGTGTGTGAGCTCAGATACTGTACACAGTTGATGGTCCTGAGTGTGGTGCGTGCATTCAGATACCCTGCACAGTTGTTTGTCCTATGTGGGTGCTTAGATACTTTACACAGTTGTTGTGTCCTCTGAGGGCGTGTTCAGATACTGTACAATGTTGTTGTGTCCTCTGTGTGTGTGCTCAGGTACTGTACACAGTTGGTGTGTCCTGTGTGTGTGGTGTGTGTGCTCATTTACAGTACAAAGTTGTGTCTTGTGACTCCTCAGATATTGTACGCCATTGTGTCCCATGTGCTCTCAGAAACGTTGTAGAGTTGTTGTGTCCTGTGTGTGTGTGCTCAGATTCAGTGCGCAGTTGATCCTGTCTTTGAGTGCTGAGATACTGTACAACACTGTTGTGTCCTCTGTGTGTGTGCTCAGATACTGTACACAGTTGTTGTGTCCTGTGTGTGGTGTGGGTGCTCAGATGCTGTGCACAGTTGTTGTGTCCTGTGTGAGCGCACAGATACTGTACACAGTTGTTGTGTACTCTTTGTGTGTGCTCAGATACTGCACACAGTTTTTGTGTCCTCTGTGTGTGCGCTCAGATACTCTAAACAGTTGTGTCCTGTGTGTGCTCAGATATTGTACACTGTTGTTGTATCCTGTGTGTGTGCTCAGATAGTGTAGAAAGTTGTTGTGTACTGTGTGTGCGGTGTGTGTGTGCTCAGATACTGTTTACAGTTGTGTCCTGTGTGTGTGTGTGAGTGGTCAGATACCGTATGCATTTGTTGTGTCTTCTGTGTGTGTGCTCTGATAATGTACACATTTGTGTCCTGTGTGATCAGATACTGCACACCATTGTCCTGTGTGTGTGCTCAGATACTTGGCACAGTTGTTGCGGCCTGTATGTGTGTGTGTGTGTGTGTGTGTGTGTGTGTGTGTGTGTGTGTGTGTGTGTGTGTGTGTGTGTGTGTGTGTGTGTGTGTGTGTGTGTGTGTGTGTGTGTGTGTGTGTGTGTGTGTGTGTGCTCAGATACTGTACTATGTTCCTGTGTCCTGTATGCGTGTGTGTGTGTTCTCAGATACTGTAAACAGTTGATGTGTCCTGTGCGTGTGCATGTGTGTGTGTGTGTGTGTGTGTGTGTGTGTGTGTGTGTGTTTGTGTGTGTGTGTGTGTGTGTGTGTATGTGTGTGTGTATGTGTGTGTGTGTGTGTTTGTGTGCGCGCAGGTATGTGCTCAGATATTGTACACAGTTGTTGTGTACTCTGTGTGTGTGCCCGGATACTGTGCACAATTGGTGTGTCCTGTGTGTGTGATGTGTGTGCTCAGATACTGTACAGACTTGTGTCCTGTGTGTCCTCAGATATTGTACAGAGTTGTGTCCTGTGTGTCCTCTGATACTGTATACAGTTGTTGTGTCCTGTGTCTGTGTGCTCAGATTCTGTACAACATTGTTGTGTCTTCTGTGTGTGTGCTCAGATACTGTACACAGTTTTTTTGTCCTGTTTGTGGTTTGTTAGCTCAGATACCATGCACAGTTTTTTGACCTATGTGTCTGCTTATATACAGTACACAGTTGTTGTGTCCTGCGTGTGTGTGCTCAGATACTGTAGACGGTTGGTGTGTCATGTGTGCGTGGTGTGAGTGCTCAGATACTGTACACAGTTGTTGTTTCCTGTATGTATGTGTGTGCTCAGAAATTGTACACAGTTGTGTCCTATGTGTGCTCAGATAGTGTAAAAAGTTGTTGTGTGCTCTGTGTGTGTGCTCAGATGCAGTACACAGTTGTTGTGTCCTCTGTGTGTGTGCTCAGATAACGTACACAGTTGTTGTTTCCTTTGTGTGCTCAGATGTTGTACATAGCTGTTGTGTCCTCTGTGTGTGCGCTCATATACTGTACAAAGTTGTTGTGTCTTCTGTATGTGTGCTCTTATAAGTTAATCAGTTGTTGTGTCCTGTGTGTGTGTGCTCAGATACTGTACACAGTTGTTTCCTGTGTGCTCAGATTTTGTACATAGCTGTTGTGTCCTCTCTGTGTGTGGTCAGATACTGTACACAGTTGTTGTGTCCTCTGTGTCTGCGCTCATATACTGTACACAGTTGTGTCCTGTGTGTGCTCAGATATTGTACACAGTTGTTGTGCACTCTGTGTATGTGCCCAGATACGGTACACAATTGGTGTGTCCTGTGAGTGTGATGTGTGTGCTCAGATACTGTACAGAGTTGTGTCCTGTGTGTTCTCAGATATTGTACACAGTTGTGTCTTGTGTGTCCTCAGATACTGTATACAGTTGTTGTGTCCTGTCAGTGTGGTCAGATAATGTACACAGTTATTGTGTCCTTTGTGTGTGCTCAGATACTGTGAACAGTTTTTGTGTTCTTTGTGTGCTCAGATACTGTACACAGTTGTTGTGTCCTCTGTGTGTGCTCAGATATTGTACACAGTTATGTCCTGTGTGTGCTCAGATAGTGTAAACAGTTTTTGTGTCCTCTGTGTGAGTGCTCAGATACTGTGCACAGTTGTTGTGTCCTCTGTATGTGTACACAGTTGTGTCCTGTGTGTCCTCAGATATTGTACACAGTTTGTTTGTCCTATGTGTGTTTGCTCAGATTCAGTACACAGTTGTTCCCTGTGTGTGTGCTCAGATACTGTACACAGTTGGTGTGTCCTTTGTATGTGGTGTGTGAGCTCAGATACTGTACACAGTTGTTTTGTCCTGTGTGTGGTGTGTGCGCTCAGGTACTGTGCACAGTTGTTTGTCCTACGTGTGTGCACAGATAATGTACACAGTTGTTGTGTCCTCTGTGTGTATGCTCAGATACTGTACACAGTTGTTTTGTCCTCTGTGTGTGTGCTAATGTACTGTACACAGTTGGTGTGTCCTGTGTGTGTGGTGTGTGTGCTCAGATACTATACACAGTTGTGTCCTGTGTGTGTGATCAGATATTGTACACAGTTGTTGTGTCCTCTGTGTGTTTGCCCATCTACTGTACACCATTGGTGTGTCCTGTGTGCGCGGAGTGTGTGCTCAGATACGGTACAGAGTTGTTTCCTGTGTGTCCTCAGATATTGTATGCAGTTGTGTCCTGTGTGTCCTCAGATACTGTGTAGAGTTGTTGTGTCCTGTGTGTGTGTGCTCAGATTCAGTACATGGTTTTTTTCCTGTGTTTGTGTGCTCAGATACTGTACAACACTGTTGTGCCCACTGTGTGTGTGCTCAGATACTGTACACAGTTGTTTCCTTTGTGTGTGCTCAGATATCATACATAGTTGTTGTGTCCTGTGTGTGCTCAGATACTGTACACAGTTGTGTTCACTGTTTTTGCTCAGATATTGAACACAGTTGTTGTTTCCAGTGTGTGTGCTCAGATACCGTACACTATTGGTGTGTCCTGTGGTGTGTGCTTGTGTGCTCAGAAACTGTACAGTTGTTGTGTCCAGTGTGTGTGTGTGTGTGTGTGTGTGCTCTGATAATGTACATAGTTGTGTCTTGTGTGCTCAGATACTTTAGACAGTTGCCCCATGTGTGCTCACATACTGTACACAATTGTTGTGTCCTGTGTGTGGTGTGTGTGCTCAGATACTGTACAAAGTCGTTGTGTCGTGTATGTATTTGTAGGTGTTCTCAGATACTGTACACAGTTGATGTGTCCTGTGCTTATGCTTGTGTGTCTGTGCGTGTATGTGTGTGTGTGTGTGTGTGTGTGTGTGTGTGTGTGCGCGCGCGTATGTGTGCTCAGATACTGTACACAGTTGTTTCCTGTGTGCTCAGATTTTGTACATAGCTGTTGTGTCCTCTCTGTGTGTGGTCAGATACTGTACACAGTTGTTGTGTCCTCTGTGTCTGTGCTCATATACTGTACACAGTTGTTGTGTCCTGTGTGTGCTCAGATATTGTACACAGTTGTTGTGTGCGCTGTGTGTGTGCCCAGATACTGTACACAATTGGTGTGTCCTGTGGGTGTGGTGTGTGTGCTCAGATACTGTACAGAGTTGTGTCCTGTGTGTTCTCAGATATTTTACACAGTTGTGTCTTGTGTGTCCTTAGTTACTGTATACAGTTGTTGTGTCCTGTCAGTGTGGTCAGATAATGTACACAGGTATTGTGTCCTTTGTGTGTGCTCATATACTGTGAACAGTTTTTGTGTCCTGTGTGTGCTCAGATACTGTACACAGTTCTTGTGTCCTCTGTGTGTGCTCAGATATTGTACACAGTTGTGTCCTGTGTGTGCTCAGATTTTGTAAACAGTTTTTGTGTCCTCTGTGTGAGTGCTCAGATACTGTACACAGTTGTTGTGTCCTCTGTATGTGTACACAGTTGTGTCCTGTGTGTCCTCAGATATTGTACACAGTTTGTTTGTCCTATGTGTGTTTGCTCAGATTCAGTACACAGTTGTTCCCTGTGTGTGTGCACAGATACTGTACACAGTTGGTGTGTCCTTTGTATGTGGTGTGTGAGCTCAGATACTGTACACAGTTGTTTTGTCCTGTGTGTGGTGTGTGCGCTCAGGTACTGTGCACAGTTGTTCGTCCTATGTGTGTGCACAGATAATGTACACAGTTGTTGTGTCCTCTGTATGTATGCTCAGATACTGTACACAGTTGTTTTGTCCTCTGTGTGTGTGCTAATGTACTGTACACAGTTGGTGTGTCCTGTGTGTGTGGTGTGTGTGCTCAGATGCTATACACAGTTGTGTCCTGTGTGTGTGATCAGATATTGTACACAGTTGTTGTGTCCTCTGTGTGTTTGCCCATCTACTGTACACCACTGGTGTGTCCTGTGTGTGTGGAGTGTATGCTCAGATACGGTACAGAGTTGTTTCCTGTGTGTCCTTAGATATTGTATGCAGTTGTGTCCTGTGTGTCCTCAGATACTGTGTAGAGCTGTTGCGTCCTGTGTGTGTGTGCTCAGATTCAGTACACGGTTTTTTCCTGTGTTTGTGTGCTCAGATACTGTACAACACTGTTGTGCCCACTGTGTGTGTGCTCAGATACTGTACACAGTTGTTTCCTTTCTGTGTGCTCAGATATCATACATAGTTGTTGTGTCCTGTGTGTGCTCAGATACTGTACACAGTTGTGTTCACTGTTTTTGCTCAGATATTGAAAACAGTTGTTGTTTCCAGTGTGTGTGCTCAGATACCGTACACTATTGGTGTGTCCTGTGGTGTGTGCTTGTGTGCTCAGAAACTGTACAGTTGTTGTGTCCAGTGTGTGTGTGTGTGTGTGTGTGTGTGTGCTCTGATAATGTACATAGTTGTGTCTTGTGTGCTCAGATACTTTAGACAGTTGCCCCATGTGTGCTCACATACTGTACACAATTGTTGTGTCCTGTGTGTGGTGTGTGTGCTCAGATACTGTACAAAGTCGTTGTGTCGTGTATGTATTTGTAGGTGTTCTCAGATACTGTACACAGTTGATGTGTCCTGTGCTTATGCTTGTGTGTCTGTGCGTGTATGTGTGTGTGTGTGTGTGTGTGTGTGTGTGTGTGTGTGTGTGTGTGTGTGTGTGTGTGTGTGTGTGTGTGTGTGTGTGTGTGTGCGTATGTGTGCTCAGATACTGTACACAGTTGTTTCCTGTGTGCTCAGATTTTGTACATAGCTGTTGTGTCCTCTCTGTGTGTGGTCAGATACTGTACACAGTTGTTGTGTCCTCTGTGTCTGTGCTCATATACTGTACACAGTTGTTGTGTCCTGTGTGTGCTCAGATATTGTACACAGTTGTTGTGTGCGCTGTGTGTGTGCCCAGATACTGTACACAATTGGTGTGTCCTGTGGGTGTGGTGTGTGTGCTCAGATACTGTACAGAGTTGTGTCCTGTGTGTTCTCAGATATTTTACACAGTTGTGTCTTGTGTGTCCTTAGTTACTGTATACAGTTGTTGTGTCCTGTCAGTGTGGTCAGATAATGTACACAGTTATTGTGTCCTTTGTGTGTGCTCAGATACTGTGAACAGTTTTTGTGTCCTGTGTGTGCTCAGATACTGTACACAGTTGTTGTGTCCTCTGTGTGTGCTCAGATATTGTACACAGTTGTGTCCTATGTGTGCTCAGATTTTGTAAACAGTTTTTGTGTCCTCTGTGTGAGTGCTCAGATACTGTGCACAGTTGTTGTGTCCTCTGTATGTGTACACAGTTGTGTACTGTGTGTCCTCAGATATTGTACACAGTTGGTTTGTCCTATGAGTGTTTGCTCAGATTCAGTACACAGTTGTTCCTTGTGTGTGTGCTCAGATACTCTACACAGTTGGTGTGTCCTTTGTATGTGGTGTGTGAGCTCAGATACTGTACACAGTTGTTTTGTCCTGTGTGTGGTGTGTGCGCTCAGGTACTGTGCACAGTTGTTCGTCCTATGTGTGTGCACAGATAATGTACACAGTTGTTTTGTCCTCTGTGTGTATGCTCAGATACTGTACACAGTTGTTGTGTCCTCTGTGTGTGTGCTAATGTACTGTACACAGTTGGTGTGTCCTGTGTGTGTGGTGTGTGTGCTCGGATACTATACACAGTTGTGTCCTGTGTGTGTGATCAGATATTGTACACAGTTGTTGTGTCCTCTGTGTGTTTGCCCATCTATTGTACACCACTGTTGTGTCCTGTGTATGTGGAGTATGTGCTCAGATACGGTACAGAGTTGTTTCCTGTGTGTCCTCAGATATTGTATGCAGTTGTGTCCTGTGTGTCCTCAGATACTGTGTAGAGTTGTTGTGTCCTGTGTGTGTGTGCTCAGATTCAGTACACGGTTTTTTCCTGTGTGTGTGTGCTCAGATACTGTACAACACTGTTGTTCCCACTGTGTGTGTGCTCAGATACTGTACACAGTTGTTTCCTTTGCGTGTGCTCAGATATCATACATAGTTGTTGTGTCCTGTGTGTGCTCAGATACTGTACACAGTTGTGTTCACTGTTTTTGCTCAGATATTGAACACAGTTGTTGTTTCCAGTGTGTGTGCTCAGATACCGTACACTATTGGTGTGTCCTATGGTGTGTGCTTGTGTGCTCAGAAACTGTACACAGTTGTTGTGTCCAGTGTGTGTGTGTGTGTGTGCTCTGATAATGTACACTGTTGTGTCTTGTGTGCTCAGATACTTTAGACAGTTGCCCCATGTGTGCTCACATACTGTACACAATTGTTGTGTTTGTGTGTGGTGTGTGTGTTCAGATACTGTACAAAGTCGTTGTGTCGTGTATGTATTTGTAGGTGTTCTCAGATACTGTACACAGTTGATGTGTCCTGTGCTTGTGCTTGTGTGTCTGTGCGTGTATGTGTGTGTGTGTGTGTGTGTGTGTGTGTGTGTGTGTGTGTGTGTGTGTGTGTGTGTGTGTGTGTGTGTGTGTGTGTGTGTGTGTGTGCGTTTGTGTGGTCAGATACTGTACACAGTTGTTTCCTGTGTGCTCAGATTTTGTACATAGCTGTTGTGTCCTCTCTGTGTGTGGTCAGATACTGTACACAGTTGTTGTGTCCTCTGTGTCTGTGCTCATATACTGTACACAGTTGTTGTGTCCTGTGTGTGCTCAGATATTGTACACAATTGGTGTGTCCTGTGGGTGTGGTGTGTGTGCTCAGATACTGTACAGAATTGTGTCCTGTGTGTTCTCAGATATTGTACACAGTTGTGTCCTGTGTGTCCTTAGTTACTGTATACAGTTGTTGTGTCCTGTCAGTGTGGTCAGATAATGTACACAGTTATTGTGTCTTTTGTGTGTGCTCAGATACTGTGAACAGTTTTTGTGTCCTGTGTGTGCTCAGATACTGTACACAGTTGTTGTGTCCTCTGTGTGTGCTCAGATATTGTACACAGTTGTGTCCTGTGTGTGCTCAGATTTTGTAAACAGTTTTTGTGTCCTCTGTGTGAGTGCTCAGATACTGTACACAGTTGTTGTGTCCTCTGTATGTGTACACAGTTGTGTCCTGTGTGTCCTCAGATATTGTACACAGTTGGTTTGTCCTATGTGTGTTTGCTCAGATTCAGTACACATTTGTGCCCTGTGTGTGTGCTCAGATACTGTACACAGTTGGTGTGTCCTTTGTATGTGTTGTGTGAGCTCAGATACTGTACACAGTTGTTTTGTCCTGTGTGTGGTGTGTGCGCTCAGGTACTGTGCACATTTGTTTGTCCTATGTGTGTGCACAGATAATGTACACAGTTGTTGTGTCCTCTGTGTGTATGCTCAGATACTGTACACAGTTGTTGTGTCCTCTGTGTGTGTGCTAATGTACTGTACACAGTTGGTGTGTCCTGTGTGTGTGGTGTGTGTGCTCAGATACTATACACATTTGTGTCCTGTGTGTGTGATCAGATATTGTACACAGTTGTTGTGTCCTCTGTGTGTTTGCCCATCTACTGTACACCATTGGTGTGTCCTGTGTGTGTGGAGTGTGTGCTCAGATATGGTACAGAGTTGTTTCCTGTGTGTCCTCAGATATTGTATGCAGTTGTGTCCTGTGTGTCCTCAGATACTGTGTAGAGTTGTTGTGTCCTGTGTGTGTGTGCTCAGATTCAGTACACGGTTTTTTCCTGTGTTTGTGTGCTCAGATGCTGTACAACACTGTTGTGCCCACTGTGTGTGTGCTCAGATACTGTACACAGTTGTTTCCTTTGTGTGTGCTCAGATATCATACATAGTTGTTGTGTCCTGTGTGTGCTCAGATACTGTACACAGTTGTGTTCACTGTTTTTGCTCAGATATTGAACACAGTCGTTGTTTCCAGTGTGTGTGCTCAGATACCGTACACTATTGGTGTGTCCTGTGGTGTGTGCTTGTGTGCTCAGAAACTGTACACAGTTGTTGTGTGCAGTGTGTGTGCGTGTGTGTGTGTGTGTGTGCTCTGATAATGTACATAGTTGTGTCTTGTGTGCTCAGATACTTTAGACAGTTGCCCCATGTGTGCTCACATACTGTACACAATTGTTGTGTCCTGTGTGTGGTGTGTGTGCTCAGATACTGTACAAAGTCGTTGTGTCGTGTATGTTTTTGTAGGTGTTCTCAGATACTGTACAAAGTTGATGTGTCCTGTGCTTTTGCTTGTGTGTCTGTGTGTGTGTGTGTGTGTGTGTGTGTGTGTGTGTGTGTGTGTGTGTGTGTGTGTGTGTGTGTGTGTGTGTGTGTGTGTGTGTGTGTGTGTGTGAGTGTGCGTATGTGTGCTCAGATACTGTACACAGTTGTTTCCTGTGTGCTCAGATTTTGTACATAGCTGTTGTGTCCTCTCTGTGTGTGGTCAGATACTGTACACAGTTGTTGTGTCCTCTGTGTCTGTGCTCATATACTGTACACAGTTGTTGTGTCCTGTGTGTGCTCAGATATTGTACACAGTTGTTGTGTGCTCTGTGTGTGTGCTCAGATACTGTAGACAATTGGTGTGTCCTGTGGGTGTGGTGTGTGTGCTCAGATACTGTACAGAGTTGTGTCCTGTGTGTTCTCAGATATTGTACACAGTTGTGTCTTGTGTGTCCTTAGTTACTGTATACAGTTGTTGTGTTCTGTCAGTGTGGTCAGATAATGTACACAGTTATTGTGTCCTTTGTGTGTGCTCAGATACTGTGAACAGTTTTTGTGTCCTGTGTGTGCTCAGATACTGTACACAGTTGTTGTGTCCTCTGTGTGTGCTCAGATATTGTACACAGTTGTGTCCTATGTGCGCTCAGATTTTGTAAACAGTTTTTGTGTCCTCTGTTTGAGTGCTCAGATACTGTGCACAGTTGTTGTGTCCTCTGTATGTGTACACAGTTGTGTACTGTGTGTCCTCAGATATTGTACACAGTTGGTTTGTCCTATGAGTGTTTGCTCAGATTCAGTACACAGTTGTTCCCTGTGTGTGTGCGCAGATACTGTACACAGTTGGTGTGTCCTTTGTATGTGGTGTGTGAGCTCAGATACTGTACACAGTTGTTTTGTCCTGTGTGTGGTGTGTGCGCTCAGGTACTGTGCACAGTTGTTCGTCCTATGTGTGTGCACAGATAATGTACACAGTTGTTGTGTCCTCTGTATGTATGCTCAGATACTGTACACAGTTGTTGTGTCCTCTGTGTGTGTGCTAATGTACTGTACACAGTTGGTGTGTCCTGTGTGTGTGGTGTGTGTGCTCGGATACTATACACAGTTGTGTCCTGTGTGTGTGATCAGATATTGTACACAGTTGTTGTGTCCTCTGTGTGTTTGCCCATCTACTGTACACCACTGTTGTGTCCTGTGTGTGTGGAGTATGTGCTCAGATACGGTACAGAGTTGTTTCCTGTGTGTCCTCAGATATTGTATGCAGTTGTGTCCTGTGTGTCCTCAGATACTGTGTAGAGTTGTTGTGTCCTGTGTGTGTGTGCTCAGATTCAGTACATGGTTTTTTCCTGTGTGTGTGTGCTCAGATACTGTACAACACTGTTGTTCCCACTGTGTGTGTGCTCAGATACTGTACACAGTTGTTTCCTTTGTGTGTGCTCAGATATCATACATAGTTGTTGTGTCCTGTGTGTGCTCAGATACTGTACACAGTTGTGTTCACTGTTTTTGCTCAGATATTGAACACAGTTGTTGTTTCCAGTGTGTGTGCTCAGATACCGTACACTATTGGTGTGTCCTGTGGTGTGTGCTTGTGTGCTCAGAAACTGTACACAGTTGTTGTGTGCAGTGTGTGTGCGTGTGTGTGTGTGTGTGCTCTGATAATGTACATAGTTGTGTCTTGTGTGCTCAGATACTTTAGACAGTTGCCCCATGTGTGCTCACATACTGTACACAATTGTTGTGTCCTGTGTGTGGTGTGTGTGCTCAGATACTGTACAAAGTCGTTGTGTCGTGTATGTATTTGTAGGTGTTCTCAGATACTGTACAAAGTTGATGTGTCCTGTGCTTGTGCTTGTGTGTCTGTGTGTGTATGTGTGTGTGTGTGTGTGTGTGTGTGTGTGTGTGTATGTGTGTGTGTGTGTGTGTGTGTGTGTGTGTGTGTGTGTGTGTGTGTGTGAGTGTGCGTATGTGTGCTCAGATACTGTACACAGTTGTTTCCTGTGTGCTCAGATTTTGTACATAGCTGTTGTGTCCTCTCTGTGTGTGGTCAGATACTGTACACAGTTGTTGTGTCCTCTGTGTCTGTGCTCATATACTGTACACAGTTGTTGTGTCCTGTGTGTGCTCAGATATTGTACACAGTTGTTGTGTGCTCTGTGTGTGTGCTCAGATACTGTAGACAATTGGTGTGTCCTGTGGGTGTGGTGTGTGTGCTCAGATACTGTACAGAGTTGTGTCCTGTGTGTTCTCAGATATTGTACACAGTTGCGTCTTGTGTGTCCTTAGTTACTGTATACAGTTGTTGTGTTCTGTCAGTGTGGTCAGATAATGTACACAGTTATTGTGTCCTTTGTGTGTGCTCAGATACTGTGAACAGTTTTTGTGTCCTGTGTGTGCTCAGATACTGTACACAGTTGTTGTGTCCTCTGTATGTGTACACAGTTGTGTACTGTGTGTCCTCAGATATTGTACACAGTTGGTTTGTCCTATGAGTGTTTGCTCAGATTCAGTACACAGTTGTTCCCTGTGTGTGTGCTCAGATACTGTACACAGTTGGTGTGTCCTTTGTATGTGGTGTGTGAGCTCAGATACTGTACACAGTTGTTTTGTCCTGTGTGTGGTGTGTGCGCTCAGGTACTGTGCACAGTTGTTCGTCCTATGTGTGTGCACAGATAATGTACACAGTTGTTGTGTCCTCTGTGTGTATGCTCAGATAATGTACACAGTTGTTGTGTCCTCTGTGTGTGTGCTAATGTACTGTACACAGTTGGTGTGTCCTGTGTCTGTGGTGTGTGTGCTCAGATACTATACACAGTTGTGTCCTGTGTGTGTGATCAGATATTGTACACAGTTGTTGTGTCCTCTGTGTGTTTGCCCATCTACTGTACACCACTGTTGTGTCCTGTGTGTGTGGAGTATGTGCTCAGATATGGTACAGAGTTGTTTCCTGTGTGTCCTCAGATATTGTATGCAGTTGTGTCCTGTATGTCCTCAGATACTGTGTAGAGTTGTTGTGTCCTGTGTGTGTGTGCTCAGATTCAGTACACGGTTTTTTCCTGTGTGTGTGTGCTCAGATACTGTACAACACTGTTGTGCCCACTGTGTGTGTGCTCAGATACTGTACACAGTTGTTTCCTTTGTGTGTGCTCAGATATCATACATAGTTGTTGTGTCCTGTGTGTGCTCAGATACTGTACACAGTTGTGTTCACTGTTTTTGCTCAGATATTGAACACAGTTGTTGTTTCCAGTGTGTGTGCTCAGATACCGTACACTATTGGTGTGTCCTATGGTGTGTGCTTGTGTGCTCAGAAACTGTACACAGTTGTTGTGTCCAGTGTGTGTGTGTGTGTGTGCTCTGATAATGTACACTGTTGTGTCTTGTGTGCTCAGATACTTTAGACAGTTGCCCCATGTGTGCTCACATACTGTACACAATTGTTGTGTCCTGTGTGTGGTGTGTGTGCTCAGATACTGTACAATGTCGTTGTGTCGTGTATGTATTTGTAGGTGTTCTCAGATACTGTACACAGTTGCTGTGTCCTGTGCTTGTGCTTGTGTGTCTGTGCGTGTATGTGTGTGTGCGTGTGTGTGTGTGTCTGTGTGTGTGTGTGTGTGTGTGTGTGTGTGTGTGTGTGTGTGTGTGTGTGTGTGTGTGTGTGTGTGTGTGTGTGTGTGTGTGTGTGTGTGTGTGCGTTTGTGTGCTCAGATACTGTACACAGTTGTTTCCTGTGTGCTCAGATTTTGTACATAGCTGTTGTGTCCTCTCTGTGTGTGGTCAGATACTGTACACAGTTGTTCTGTCCTCTGTGTCTGTGCTCATATACTGTACACAGTTGTTGTGTCCTGTGTGTGCTCAGATATTGCACACAATTGGTGTGTCCTGTGGGTGTGGTGTGTGTGCTCAGATACTGTACAGAATTGTGTCCTGTGTGTTCTCAGATATTGTACACAGTTGTGTCCTGTGTGTCCTTAGTTACTGTATACAGTTGTGTCCTGTCAGTGTGGTCAGATAATGTACACAGTTATTGTGTCCTTTGTGTGTGCTCAGATTTTGTAAACAGTTTTTGTGTCCTCCGTTTGAGTGCTCAGATACTGTGCACAGTTGTTGTGTCCTCTGTATGTGTATACAGTTGTGTACTGTGTGTCCTCAGATATTGTACACAGTTGGTTTGTCCTATGTGTGTTTGCTCAGATTCAGTACACATTTGTGCCCTGTGTGTGTGCTCAGATACTGTACACAGTTGGTGTGTCCTTTGTATGTGGTGTGTGAGCTCAGATACTGTACACAGTTGTTTTGTCCTGTGTGTGGTGTGTGCGCTCAGGTACTGTGCACAGTTGTTTGTCCTATGTGTGTGCACAGATAATGTACACAGTTGTTGTGTCCTCTGTGTGTATGCTCAGATACTGTACACAGTTGTTGTGTCCTGTGTGTGCTCAGATATTTTACACAGTTGTTGTGTGCTCTGTGTGTGTGCCCAGATACTGTACACAGTTGGTGTGTCCTGTGGGTGTGGTGTGTGTGCTCAGATACTGTACAGAGTTGTGTCCTGTGTGTTCTCAGATATTGTACACAGTTGTGTCCTGTGTGTCCTTAGTTACTGTATACAGTTGTTGTGTCCTGTCAGTGTGGTCAGATAATGTACACAGTTATTGTGTCCTCTGTGTGTGCTCAGATATTGTACACAGTTGTGTCCTGTGTGTGCTCAGATTTTGTAAACAGTTTTTGTGTCCTCTGTGTGAGTGCTCAGATACTGTGAACAGTTGTTGTGTCCTCTGTATGTGTACACAGTTGTGTCCTGTGTGTCCTCAGATATTGTACACAGTTGGTTTGTCCTATGTGTGTTTGCTCAGATTCAGTACACAGTTGTTCCCTGTGTGTGTGCTCAGATACTGTACACAGTTGGTGTGTCCTTTGTATGTGGTGTGTGAGCTCAGATACTGTACACTTTTATTTTGTCCTGTGTGTGGTGTGTGCGCTCAAGTACCATGCACAGGTGTTTGTCCTATGTGTGTGCTCAGATAATGTACACAGTTGTTGTGTCCTCTGTGTGTATGCTCAGATACTGTACACAGTTGTTGTGTCCTCTGTGTGTGTGCTAATGTACTGTACACAGTTGGTGTGTCCTGTGTGTGTGGTGTGTGTGCTCAGATACTATACACAGTTGTGTCCTGTGTGTGTGATCAGATATTGTACACAGTTGTTGTGTCCTCTGTGTGTGTGCCCATCTACTGTGCACCATTGGTGTGTCCTGTGTGTGTGTGGAGTATGTGCTCAGATACTGTACAGAATTGTGTCCTCTGTGTCCTCAGATATTGTATACAGTTTTGTCCTGTGTGTCCTCAGATACTGTATGCAATTTTTCTGTCCTCTGTGTGCGTGCTCAGATTCAGTACACTGTTGTGTCTTGTGTGTGTGTGTGCTCAGATACTGTACACCACTATGGTGCCCTCTGTGTGTGTGCTCAGATACTGTACACAGTTTTTGTGCCCTCTGTGTGTGCTCGAATGTTGTACACTGTTGTTGTGTCCTGCATGTGTGTGTGTGCTCAGATACTGTACACAGCTGTTGTGTCCTGTGTGTGCGTACTCAGCTATTGTACACAGTTGTGTCCTGGGTGTGCTCAGAAAGTGTAAAGAGTTGTTGTGTCCTCTGTGTTTGTGCTCAGATACAGTACACAGTTGTTGTGTCTTCTGTGCGTGGGCTCAGATTCAGTACACGGTTGTTGTTTCCTGTGTGGGCTCAGATTTTGTACACAGTTGTTGTGTGCTCTCTGCGTGTGCTCAGATACTGCAAAACAGTTGTTGTGTCCTCTGTGTGTGTGCTCATTTATTGTACACAGTTGTTGTGTCCTGTGTGTGTTCAGATATTGTACACAGTTGTTGTGTCCTCTGCGTGAGTGCCCAGATACTGTGTACAAATGGTGTGTCCTGTGTGTGGTGTGTGCGCTCAGATACTGTACAGAGTTGTGTCCTGTGTGTATGCTCAGATACTGTACAGAGTTGTGTCCTGTGGGTCCTCAGATATTGTACACAGTTGTGTCCTATGTGAGCTCAGATAGTGCAAAATTTGTTGTGTCCTCTGTGTGTGTGCTCAGATACTGTAAACAGTTGTTGTGTCCTCTGTGTGTGTGCGCAGATACTGTAAACAGTTGCTGTGTCCTCTGTGTGTATGCTCAGATACTGTACACATTTGCTGTGTCCTGTGTGTGCTCAGATTTTGTACATAGTTGTTATGTCCTCTGTGTGTGTGCTCAGATACTGTACACAGTTTTGTGCCCTCTGTGTGTGTGCTCCGATACTGTACACAGTTGTTGTGTCCTCTGTGTGTATGCTCAGATACTGTACACAGTTGTTGTGTCCTCTGTGTGTGTGCTAATGTACTGTACACAGTTGGTGTGTCCTGTGTGTGTGGTGTGTGTGCTCAGATACTATACACAGTTGTGTCCTGTGTGTGTGATCAGATATTGTACACTGTTGTTGTGTCCTCTGTGTGTGTGCCCAGATACTGTACACAATTGATGTGTCCTCTGTGTGTGTGTGGAGTGTGTGCTCAGATACTGTACAGAGTTGTGTCCTCTGGGTCCTCAGATATTGTGTACAGTTTTGTCCTGTGTGTCCTCAGATACTGTATGCAATTGTTCTGTCCTCTGTGTGCGTGCTCAGATTCAGTACACTGTTGTGTTTTGTGTGTGTGTGTGTGTGCTCAGATACTGTACACCATTATGGTGCCCTCTGTGTGTGTGCTCAGATACTGTACACAGTTTTTGTGCCCTCTGTGTGTGCTCGGATATTGTACACTGTTGTTGTGTCCTGCATGTGTGTGTGTGCTCAGATACTGTACACAGCTGTTGTGTCCTGTGTGTGCGTGCTCAGCTATTGTACACAGTTGTGTCCTGGGTGTGCTCAGAAAGTGTAAAGAGTTGTTGTGTCCTCTGTGTTTGTGCTCAGATACAGTACACAGTTGTTGTGTCTTCTGTGTGTGGGCTCAGATTCAGTACACGGTTGTTGTTTCCTGTGTGGGCTCAGATTTTGTACACAGTTGTTGTGTGCTCTCTGCGTGTGCTCAGATACTGCAAAACAGTTGTTGTGTCCTCTGTGTGTGTTCTCATTTATTGTACACAGTTGTTGTGTCCTGTGTGTGTTCAGATATTGTACACAGTTGTTGTGTCCTCTGTGTGATTGCCCAGATACTGTGTACAAATGGTGTGTCCTGTGTGTGGTGTGTGTGCTCAGATACTGTACAGAGTTGAGTCCTGTGTGTCCTCAGATATTGTACACAGTTGTGTCCTGTGTGTGCTCAGATAGTGTAAAATTTGTTGTGTCCTCTGTGTGTGTGCTCAGATACTGTAAACAGTTGTTGTGTCCTCTGTGTGTGTGTGCTCAGATACTGTAAACAGTTGTTTTGTCCTCTGTGTGTGTGCTCAGATAGTGTACACATTTGTTGTGTCCTGTGCATGCTCAGATTTTGTACATAGTTGTTATGTCCTCTGTGTGTGTGCTCAGATACTGTAAACAGTTGTTGTGTCCTCTATATGTGTGCTCAGATACTGTACACATTTGTTGTGTCTTGTGCATGCTCAGATTTTGTACATAGTTGTTATGTCCTCTGTGTGTGTGCTCAGATACTGTACAAAGTTGTTGTGTCCTGTGTGGGCTCAGATATTGTACACAGTTGTTGTGTCCTCTGTGTTTGTGCCCAGATAATGTACACAATTGGTTTGTCCTGTGTGTGTGGTGTCTGTGCTCAGATAACATACAGAGTTGTGTCCTGTGTGTCCTCAGATCTTGTATACAGTTGTGTCCTGTGTGATCAGATACTGTACACAGTTGTCATGTGTGTGTGCTCAGATACTTTGCACAGTTGTTGCGTCCTGTATATGTGTGTGAGTGTGTGCTCAGATACTGTACAAAGTCGTTGTGTTGTGTATGTGTGTGTGTTCTCAAATACTGTATCCTGCTGATGTGTCCTGTGAGTGGGCGTATGTGTGTGTGTGTGTGCATGTGTGGTGTGTGTGTGTGCTCACATATTGTACACAGTTGTTGTGTCCTGCTGTGCTCAGATACTGTACACAGTTGCTGTGTCCTCTGCTGGCTCAGATAATATACACAGCTGGTTTGTCCTGTTTGCGGGCTCAGATATTGTACACAGTTGTGTCCTGTGTGTGCTCAGATAGTGTAAAAAGTTGTTGTGTCCTCTGTTTGTGCTCAGATACTGTACAGAGTTGTTGTGTCCTGTGTGTGTGTGTGTTCAGGTATTGTACACAGTTGTTGTGTCCTCTGTGTGTGTGCCCAGATACTGTACACAATTGATGTGTCCTGTGTGTGTGGTGTGTGTGCTCAGATACTGTACAGAGTTGTGTCCTCTGCGTCCTCAGATATTGGATACAGTTGTGTCCTGAGTGTCGTATGATACTGTGTGCAGTTGTTGTGTCCTGTGTGTGCATGCTCAGATTCAGTACACAGTTGTGTCTTGTGTGTGTGTGTTCAGATACTGTACACCATTATGGTGCCCTCTGTGTGTGTGCTCAGGTACTGTACATAGTTGGTGTATCCTGTGTGTGCTCAGATACTGTAAACATTTGTTGTGTCCTCTGTGTGTGTTCAGATACTGTACACAGTTGTTGTGTCTTGCATGTGTGTGTATGGTCAGATACTGTACACAGCTGTTGTGTCCTGTATGTGTGTGCTCAGATTCAGTACACAATTGTGTCCTGTGCGTGCTCAGATAGTGTAATATTTGTTGTGTCCTCTGTGTGTGTGCTCAGATACTGTAAACAGTTGTTGTTTCCTCTGTTTGGGTGCCCAGATTCTGTAAACAGTTGTTGTGTCCTCTGTGTGTGTGCTCAGATAATGTACACATTTGTTGTGTCCTGTATGTGCTCAGATTTTGTACATAGTTGTTATGTTTTCTGTGTGTGTGCTCAGATACTGTACACAGTTTTTGTGTCCTCTGTGTGTGTGCTCAGATACCGTACAGAGTTGTGTCCTGTGTGTCCTCAGATATTGTACACAGTGGTGTCCTGTGTGATCAGGTACTATACACAGTGGTGCTGTGTGTGTGCTCAGATACTTTGCACAGTTGTTGCATCCTGTATGTGTGTGTGTGTGTGCTCAGATACTTTACAAAGTCATTGTGTTGTATATGTGTGTGTGTTCTCAGATACTGTACACAGTTGATGTGTCCTGTGAGTGTGCGTATGTGTGTGTGTGTGTGTGGATGTGTGGTGTGTGTGTGCTCAGATATTGTACACAGTTATTGTGTCCCCTGTTAGCTCAGATAATGTACACAGCTGGTTTGTCCTGCGTATGGGCTCAGATATTGTACACAGTTGTGTCCTGTGTGTGCTCAGATAGTGTAAAAAGTTGTTGTGTCCTGTATGTGCGTGTGTACTTAGATAATGTACACAGGTTTTCTGTCCTGTGTGTGTGTGCTCTGATAATGTTCATAGTTGTGTCTTGTGTGTTCAGATACTTTACACTGTTGCCCAGTGTGTGCTCACATACTGCACACAGTTGTTGTGTCCTGTGGTGTGGTGTGTGGTGTGGGTCCTCAGATGCTGTGCACAGTTGTTGTGTCCTGTGGGAGTGTGCAGATACTGTACACACTTGTTGTGTCTTCTGAGTGTGTGCTCAGATACTGTAAACAGTTGTGACCTGTGTGTTCTCAGATACTCTACACAGTTGTTGCATCCTGTGTGTGCTCAGATAGTGTACACAGTTGTTGTGTCCTGTGTGTGCGGTGTGTTTGGGCTCAGATAATGTTTACAGTTGTGTCCTGTGTGTTTTTGTGTGTGGTCAGATACCAAACGCTTTTGTTGTGTCTTCTGTGTGTGCGCTCTGATAATGTACACATTTGTATACTGTGTGATCAGATACTGTGTGCAGTTGTCCTTTGTGTGTGCTCAGATACTTTGCACAGTTGTTGCGTCCTCTATGTGTGTGTGTGTGTGTGTGTGTGTGTGTTTGTGTGTACTCAGATACTGTACAAAGTCAATGTGTGCTGTAGGTATTTGTGTGTGTTATAAGATACTGTACACAGTTGATGTGTCCTGTGTGTGTGCGTGTGTGTGTGTGTGCGTCTGTGTGTGTGTATGTGTTTATGTGAGTGTGTGTGTGCTGAGATATTGTATACAGTTTTGTCCTGCTGTTCTCAGATACTGTACACAGTTGTTGTGTCCGCTGCATGCTCAGATATTGTACAAAGTTGTTGTGTCCTGTATGTGTGTGTGTGCTCAGATACTGTACACAGCTGTTGCGTCCTTTGTCTGTGCTCAGATATTGTACACTGTTGTGCCCTGTGTGTGCTCAGATAGTGTAAAATTTATTGTGCCCTCTGTGTGTGCTCAGATACTGTACATAGTTGTTGTGTCCTTTGCATGCTCAGATTTTGCACATAGTTGTTATGTCCTCTCTGTGTGTGCTCAGATACTGTACACAGTTTTTGTGTCCTCTGTGTGTGTGCTCAGATACTGTACACGGTTGTTGTGTCCTGTGTGTGCTCAGATATTGTGCACAGTTGTCGTGTCCTCTGTCTATTTGCCCAGATATTGTACACAATTGGTGTGCCTGTGTATGTGGTGTGTGTGCTCAGATACTGTATACAGTTATGTCCTGTGTGTCCTCAGATATTTTACACAGTTGTGTCCTGTGTGATTAGATACGGTACACAGCTGTCCTGTGTGTGTGCTCAGATACTTTGCACAGTTGTTGTGTCCTGTATGTGTGTGTGTGTGTGCTCAGATTCTGTACAAAGTCGTTGTGTTTTGTATGTGTGTGTGTTCTCAGATACTGTACACAGTTGATGTGTCCTGTGAGTTTGCATGTGTGTGTCTGTGTATGCATGGCGAGTGTGTGCTCAGATATTGTACACAGTTGTTGTGTCCTCTGTTAGCTCAGATAATGTACACAGCTGGTTTGTACTGTGTGTGGGCTCAGATATTGTACACATTTGTGTCCTGAGTGTGCTCAGATAGTGTATAAAGTTGTTGTGTCCTGTATGTGTGTGTGTGCTCTGATAATGTACACAGGTGTTCTGTCCTGTGTGTATACTCAGATATCGTGGACAGTTGTGTCTTGCTGTGCTCAGCTTCTGTACACTGTTGTGTGTGCATTCTGTGTGCTCAGATATTGTACACAGTTGTTCTGTACTGTATGTGTGTGTGTGCTCAGATACTGTACACAGCTGTTGTATCCTGTGCATGTGCTCAGATACTGTACACAGTTGTTGTATCCTGTGCATGTGCTCAGATACTGTACACAGTTGTTGTGTCCTGTGTGTGGGCTCAGATACTGTAAACAGTTGTTCTGACCTGTGTGTGCTCAGATACTGTAAATAATTGTTGTGTCCTGTGTGTGCTCAGATACTGCACACAGTAGTTGCATCATCTGTGTGTGCTCAGATATTGTACACAGTTGTTGTGTCCTGTATGTGTGTGTGTGCTCAAATACTGTACACAGTTGATGTGTCCTGTGAGTGTGTGTGCGTGTGTGTGTGTGTGTGTGTGTGTGTGTGTGTATGTGTGGTGTGTGTGTGCTCACATATTGTACACAGTTGTTGTGTCCTGCTGTGCTCAGATACTGTACACAGTTGCTGTGTCCTTTGTTAGCTCATATAATGTACACAGCTGGTTTGTCCTGTTTGTGGGCTCAGATATTGTGCACAGTTGTGTCCTGTGTGTGCTCAGATAGTGTAAAAAGTTGTTGTGTCCTCTGTTTGTGCTCAGATACTGTACAGAGTGGTTGTGTCCTGTGTGTGTGTGTGCTCAGATACTGTATATAGTTGTTGTGTCCTGTGTGTGCTCAGATTTTGTACATAGTTGTTGTGTCCTCTGTGTGTGTGTTCAGATACTGTACACAGTAGTTGTGTCCTCTTTGTGTGTGCCCAGATACAGTACACAATTGATGTGTCCTGTGTGTGTGGTGTGTGTGCTCAGATACTGTACAGAGTTGTGTCCTCTGTTTCCTCAGATATTGTATACAGTTGTGTCCTGTGTGTCGTCTGATACTGTATGCAGTTGTTGTGTCCTGTGTGTGCGTACTCAGATTCAGTACACAGTTGTGTCTTGTGTGTGCGTGCTCAGATACTGTACACCATTATGGTATCCTCTGTGTGTGTGCTCAGGTACTGTACATAGTTGGTGTGTTCCTGTGTGTGCTCAGATACAGTACACAGTTGTTGTGTCCTCTCTATGTGTGCTCAGATATTGTACACACTTGTTGTGTCCTGCATGTGTGTGTGTGCTCAGATACTGTACAGAGTTGTGTCCTGTGTGTCCTCAGATATTGTACACAGCTGTGTCCTGTGTGTGGTCAGATAGTGTAAAATTTGTTGTGTCCTCTGTGTGTGTGCTCAGATACTGTAAACAGTTGTTGTGTCCGCTGTGTGTGTGCTCAGATACTGTAAACTGTTTTTGTGTCCTCTGTGTGTATGCTCAGATACTGTACACATTTGTTGTGTCCTGTGTGTGCTCAGATTGTGTACATAGTTTTTATGTCCTTTGGGTGTGTGCTCAGATACTGTACACAGATTTTGTGTCCTCTGTGTGTGTACTCAGATACTGTTCAGAGTTGTTGTGTCTTGTGTGGGCTCAGATATTGTACACAGTTGTCGTGTCCTCTGATTTGTGCCAAGATACTGTACACTATTGGTGTATCCTGTGTGTGTGGTTTGTGTGCTCAGCTACCATACAGAGTTGTGTCCTGTGTGTCCTCAGATATTGTACACAGTTGTGTCCTGTGTGGTCAGATACTGTACACAGTGGTCCTGTGTGTGTGCTCAGATACTTTGCACAGTTGTTGCGTCCTATATGTATGTGTGTGTGTGTTCAGATACTGTACAAAGTCGTTGTGTTATGTATGTGTGTGTGTTCTCAGATACTGTACATAGTTGATGTGTCCTGTGAGTGTGTGTATGTGTGTGTGTGTGTGTGTGTGTGTGTGTGTGTGTGTGTGTGTGTGTGTGTGTGTGTGGTTTGTGTGTGCTCAGATATTTTACACAGTTGTTGTGTCCTGCTGTGCTCAGATATTGTACACAGTTGTGTCCTCTGTTAGCTCAGATAATGTACACAACTGGTTTGTCCTGTGTGTTGGCTCAGATATTGTACACAGTTGTGTCCTGCGTGTGCTCAGATAGTATAAAAAGTTGTTGTATCCTGTATGTGTGTGTGCGCTCAGATAATGTACATAGGTGTTCTGTCCCGTGTGTGTGTGTGCTCTGATAACGCACATAGTTGTGTCTTGTGTGTTCAGATACTTTATATAGTTGCCCAGTGTGTGCTCACATACTGTACACAGTTATTGTGTCCTGTGTGTGGTGTGGGTCGGGTCTTCAGATTCTGTGCATAGTTGTTGTGTCCTGTGGGAGTGCGCAGATACTGTACACAGTTGTTGTGTACTCTTTGTGTGTGCTCAGATACTGCACACAGTTGTTGTGTCTTGTGTGTGTGTGCTCAGATACCATAAACAGTTGTGTCCTGTTTGTGCTCAGACACTGTACACAGTTGTTGCAAATCTGTGTGTGCTCAGATAGTGTACACAGTTGTGTCCTGTTTGTTTGTGTGAGTGGTCAGATACCAAATGCATTTGTTGTGTCTTCTGTGTGTGCGCTCTGATAATGTACACATTTGTGTCCTGTGTGATCAGATACTGTACACAGTTGTCCTTTGTGTGTGCTCAGATACTTTGCACAGTTGTTGCATCCTGTATGTGTGTGTGTGTGTGTGTGTGTGTGTGTGTGTGCTCAGATACTGTACAAATTCATTGTGTGCTGTATGTATGTGTGTGTGTTCTCAGATACTGTACACAGTTGATGTGTACTGTGCGTGTGTGTGTGTGTGTGTGTGTGTGTGTGTGTGTGTGTTTGTGTGTGTGTGTGTGTGCATGTGTGTGTGTGTGTGCGCTCAGATATTGTACACAGTTGTGTCCTGCTGTTCTCAGATATTGTACACAGTTGTCGTGTCCTCTGTGTGTGTGCCAGATATTGTACACAATTGGTGTGTCCTGTGTATGTGGTGTGTGTGCTCAGATACTGTACACAGTTGTGTCCTGTGTGTCCTCAGATATTGTACACGATTGTGTCCTGTGTGATCAGATACTGTACACAGTTGTCCTGTGTGTGCGCTCAGATACTTTGCACAGTTGTGTCCTGTATGTGTGTGTGTGTGTGTGTGTGTGTGTGCTCAGATTCTGTACAAAGTCGTTGTGTTTTGTATGTGTGTGTGTTCTGAGATACTGTACACAGTTGATGTGTCCTGTGAGGTTGCGCTTGTGTCTGTGTGTCTATGCGTGGTGAGTTTGTGCTTAGATATTGTACACAGTTGTTGTGTCCTGCTGTGCTCAGATACTGTACACAGTTGTTTTGTCATCTGTTAGCTCAGATAATGTACACAGCTGGTTTGTACTATCTGTGGGCTCATTGTACACAGTTGTGTCCTGTGTGTGCTCAGATAGTATAAAAAGTTGTTGTGTCCTGTATGTGTGTGTGTGCTCAGACAATGTACACAGGTTTTCTGTCCTCTGTGTGTCTGTGCTCTGATAATGTACATAGTTGTGTCTTGTGTGCTCGGATTCTTTACACAGTTGCCCAGTGTGTGCTCACAGACTATACATAGTTGTTCTTTCCTGTGTGTGGTGTGGGTTCCCCGATGCTGTGCACAGTTGTTGTGTCCTGTGGGAGTGCACAGATACTGTACATAGTTGTTGTGTACTCTATGTGCTTCTCAGATACTGTAAACAGTTGATTTGTCTTCTGTGTGTGTGCTCAGATACTCTAAACAGTTGTGTCCTGTGTGTGCTCAGATACTGTACACAATTGTTGCGTCCTGTGTGTGCTCAGATAGTGTACACAGTTGTTGCGTCCTGTGAGTGCAGTGTGTAAGTACTCAGATACTGTTTACAGTTGTGTCCTGTGTGTTTGTGTGAGTGGTCAGATACCAAACACATTTGTTGTTTCTTCTGTGTGTGCGCTCTGATAATGTGAACATCTGTGTCCTGTGTGATCAGATACTGTACCCAGTTGTCCTTTGTGTGCCCTCAGATACCTTGCACAGTTGTTGCATCCTGTATGTGTTTGTGTGTGTGTGCTCAGATACTGCACACAGTTGATGTGTCCGGTGCATGTGTGTGTGTGTCTGTGTGTGTGTGTGTGTGTGTGTGTGTGTGTGTGTGTGTGTGTGTGTGTGTGTGTGTGTGTGTGTGCGTGTGTCTGTGTGTGTATGTGTGTTTGTGTGTGCCCAGATATTGTACACAGTTTCTGTCTCCTCTGTGGGCTCAGATATTGAACACAGTTGTCGTGTCCTCTCTTTGTGTGCCAGATACTGTACACAATTGGTGTGTCCTGTGTGTGTGTGTTGTGTGTGCTCAGATACTGTACAGAGTTGTGTTCTGTGTGTCCTCAGATCTTGCACACAGTTGTGTCCTGTGTGGTCAGATACTGTGCACAATTGTCATTTGTGTGTGCTCAGATACTTTGCACAGTTGTTGTGTCCTGCATGTGTGAGTGTGTGTGCTCAGATACTGTACAAAATCGTTGTGTTTTGTATGTGTGCGGGTTCTCAGATACTGTACACAGTTGATGTGTCCTGTGAGTGTGCGTGTGTCTGTGTGTGTATCTGTGTATGTGTGTCCTCAGATATTGCTGTGCTCAGATTCTGTACACTGTTGTTGTATCCTCTCTGTGCGCTCAGATATTTTACACAGTTGTTGTGTACTGTATGTGTGTGGGTGCTCAGATACTGTACATAGTTGTGTGCTGTGTGTGTGCTCAGATATTGTAAACAATTGTTGTGTCCTGTGTGTGCTCAGATAATGTACACAGTTTTTGTATCCTCTGTTTGTGCTCAGACATTGTACACAGCTGTGGTGTCCTGTATGTGTGTGTGTGCTCAGATAATGTACACAGCTTTTGTGTTCTGTGTGTATGTTCAAATATGGCAGACAGTTGTGTTCCTTCTGTGCTCAGATACTGTACCCAGCTGTTGTGTCCTGTGTGTGTGCTCAGATACAGCACTCAGTTGTTGTGTCCTCTGTTGTGCTCAGATATTGTACACAGTTGTTGTGCCCTGTGTGTGCTCAGATGCAGTGCACAGTTGTTGTGTCCTCTGTGTGTGTGCTCAGATACTGTACACAGTTGTTTTTTCCTGTGTGTGCTCAGATTTTGTACATAGTTGTTATGTCCTTTGTGTGTGTGCTCAGATACTGTACACAGTTGTTACGTCCTGCGTGTGCTCAGATAATGTACACAATTGATGTGTCCTGTGTGTGTGGTGTGTCTGCTTAGATACTGTACAGAGATGTGTCCTGTTTGTCCTCAGATATTGTACACAGTTGTGTCTTGTGTGTCCTCAGATACTGTATACAGCTGTTTGTTGTATATGTGTGATTAGATACTGTACACAGTTTTTCTGTCCTCGTTGTGTGTGCTCAGATACGGTACACAGTTGTGTCCTCTGTTTGTGTGCTCAGATACTGTACACAATTGGTGTGTTCTGTGTGAGTGGTGTGTGTGCTTAGATACTGTACAGAGTTTTGTGCTTTGTGTCCTCAGATATTGTACACAGTTGTGTCCAGTGTGTCCTCAGATACTGTATACAGTTGTTGTGTCCTGTGTGTGTGTGCTCAGATACTGTACAACATTTTTGTGTACTCTGTGTG
>JANJGN010000017.1:108290658-108546160 GCA_026770705.1 Isurus oxyrinchus
TGTGCACACAGTTGTGCGTGTGTGTACACAGTTGTTGTGTGTGTGTGTACACAGTTGTTTGTTTGTGTGTACAGAGTTGTGTGTGTGTGTGTGTGTGTGCGTACAGAGTTGTATGTGTGTGCACACAGTTGTGTTTATGTGTGTGTGTACACAGTTATGTGTGTGTGTACACAGTTGTGTGTGTGTGTCTGATTGTACAAAGTTGTGTGTGTGTTTACACAGCGTGTGTGTGTACACAGTTGTGTGTGTGTGTGTTCACACAGTTGTGTGTGTGTGTGTACACAGTTGTGCGTCTGTTTGTGTATGTGTGTCTACATAGTTGTGTGTGTATGTTTGCACAGTTGAGTCTGTGCACACAGTTGTGTGTGAGTGTGTGTGTACACAGTTGTGTGTGTGTGTGTGTGTGCACAGTTGTGTCTGTGTGTATACAGTTGTGTGTGTGTGTGTGTGTACACAGTTGGGTTAGTGTGTGTGTGTGTACAGAGTTGTGTGTGTGTGTGTACACTGTGTGTGTGTACACAGTTGTGTTTGTGTGTCTGTGTACACAGTTGTTTGTGTGTGTACACAGTTGTGTGTGTGTGTGTGCACAGTTGTGTCTGTGTGTATACAGTTGTGTGTGTGTGTGTGTACAGAGTTGTGTGTGTGTGTGTACACTGTGTGTGTGTACACAGTTGTGTTTGTGTGTCTGTGTACACAGTTGTTTGTGTGTGTACACAGTTGTGTGTGTGTGTGTAAACAGTTGTGTGTGTATGCGTGTGTACACTGTGTGTGTGTGTTTGTGTACACTGTGTGTTTTTGTGTACACTCTGTGTGTGTACACTTTTGTGTGTGTGTGCATACACTGTTCTGTGTGTGTACACAGTGTGTGTGTGTGTGTACACAGTTGTGTGTGTGTGTACACAGTTGTTTGTGTGTGTACACAGATGGTTGTGTGTGTGTGTACACAGTTGTGTATGTGTATGTGTGTGTACACAGTTGTGTGTGTGTGTGTACACTGTGTGTGTGTGCACTGTGTGTGTGTACACTGTTGTGTGTGTGTACATTATTGTGTGTATACACAGAGTGTGTGTTTGTGTGTGCCGGCAGTGTATGGGTGTGTGCGTACACAGTGTGTGTCTATATACACATTGTATGTGTGCATACACAGTGTTTGTGTGTTTGTTTATACACTGTGTGTGTGTGTACACAGTTTGTGTGTGTGTGTACACAGTGTGTGTGTGTGTATATACTGTGTGTGTGTGTGTTTGTGTACTCAGTGTGTTTGTAGACACAGTGTGTGCGTGTGTACACTTGTGTGTGTGTGTCTACACAGTTGTGTGTGTGTGTATACTCAGTGTGTGTGTGTACACAGTGTCTGTGTGTGTGCGCATGTACTTGTGTGTGTGTACATAGTTGTGTGCGTGTGTGTTTGTAGACAGTTGTGTGTGTGTGTGTACACAGTTGTTTCTGTGTGTGCACAGCTGTGCGTGTGTGTGTATGTGTGTCTACACAGTTGCATGTGTGTCTACACATTTTTGTCTGTGTGTGTACACACTTGTGTGCGTGTGTACACAGTTGTGTGTGTGTGTGTACACAGTGTGTGTGTGTGTGTGTGTACACAGTGTGTCTGTGTGTGCGTATGCACTTGTGTGTGTGTACATAGCTGTGTGCGTGTGTGTGTGTACACAGTTGTGTGTGTGTGTACACATTTGTTTCTGTGTGTGCACAGCTGTGCGTGTGTGTGTGTATGTGTGTCTACACAGTTGCGTGTGTGTGTACACATGTGTGTGTGTGTACACACTTGTGTGCGTGTGTACACAGTTGTGTGTGTGTGTACACAGTTGTGTGTGTTTTTGTGTAAACAGTTGGGTGTGTATGTACACAGTTGTGAGTGTGTGCACACAGTTGTGTGTCTGTGCATGTGTGCACAGTTGTGTGTGTGTGTTCACACAGGTGTGTGTGTGTACACAGTTGTATGTGCGTGTGTACACAGTTGTGCACGTGTGTGTAAACAGTTCTGTGCGTGCACACAGTTGTTTGTGTGTGTACACAATTGTGTGTGTGTGTGTACACATTGTGTATGTATACACAGTGTGTGTGTGTACACATTTGTGTGTGTGTGTGTACACAGTTGTGTGTGTGTCTGTGTGTATACACAGTGTGTGTGTGTGTACACAGTGTCTGTTCGTGTGTACACGTTTGTGTGTGTGTGTACACAGTGTGTGTGTGTGTGTACAGTGTGTGTGTGTGTATACACAGTGTATGTGTGTATACACAGTGTTTGTGTGTGTGTGTTTGCGCACTGTTTTGTGTGTGTGTACACATTGTGTGTGTGTTTGTGTACACAGTTGTGTGTGTATCTGTGTACACAGTTGTTTGTGTGTGTACACAGTTGTGTGTGTGTATGTGTGTACACTTTTGTGTGTGTGTGTACACTGTGTGTGTGTGTACATTGTGTGTGTTTGTGTGTGTGTGTACACTGTGTTTTTTGTGTAAACCGTGTGTGTGTGTGTCTATGTACACTGTAGTGTGTGTGTGTGCGTACACTGTTGTGTGTGTGTACACAATGTGTGTGTGTGTACACAATTTATGTTTGTGAGTGCACTGCGTGTGTGTGTGTGTGTACACGGCGTGTGTGTGTGTGTACACAGTGTGCAATTGTGTATACAGAGTGTGTGTGTTTGTACAAAGTGTGTGTATACACACTGTGTGTGTGTGTAAACAGTTGTGTGTGAGTGTCCACATTTGTGTGTTTGTGTGTGTATACACAGTGTGTGTGATTATGTGTACACAGTGTGTGTGTGTGTACACGGTGTTGTGTGTGTGTGTACACAGTTCTGTGTGTGTACACAGTTGTGTGTGTGTATGAGTGTACACAGTTGTGTATGTGTGTACACAGTTATGTGTGTACGCAGTTGTGTGTGTGTGTAAATAGTTGTGCTTGTGTGTACACAGTTGTGTAAGTGTGTACACAGTTGTGTGTGTGTACACAGTTGTTTGTGGGTGTGTGTGTGTACACAGTTGTGTATGTGTGTGTACACAGTTGTGTGTGTGTACGTGTGTGTACACAGTTGTGTGTGTGTACAATGTGTGTGTGTGCACTGTGTGCGTGTGTGTGTACACTGTTGTTTGTGTGTGTGCATACACTGTTGTGTGTGTACACTGTGTGTGTGTATGTACACAGTGTGTGTTTGTGTGGGTATGTGTACACGAAGTGTGTGTATATACAGAGTGTATGTGTGTATACACAGTTTCTGTGTGTGTGCACTGTTGTGTGTGTGTGTACACTGTGTGTGTGTTTATACACTGTGTGTGTGGGTGTACACAGTGTTTCTGTGTGTGTGTGTGTACACAGTGTGTGTGTGTATATATACACTGTGTGTGTGTGTGTGTGTGTGTGTGTGTGTGTGTGTGTGTGTGTGTAGACACCGTGTGTGTCTGTACACTGTTGTGTGTGTGTACACATTTTTGAGTGTGTGTGTACACAGTTGAGTGTGTGTCTGAGTGTATAAACAGTGTGTATGTGTGTGTGTGTGTGCACACAGTGACTGTGCGTGTGTACACGTTTGTGTGTGGGTGTGTACACAGTTGTGTGTGTTTACACAGTGTGTGTGGGTGCGTACTCAGTGCGTGTGTGTGTGTGTGTGTGTGTGTATGTACACAGTGTGTGTGTATATACAGTGTATGGCTGTATACACAGTGTTTGTGTGTGTGTGTGCACTGTTTTGTGTGTGTGTGTACACCGTGTGTGTGTGTTTATACAGTGTGTGTGTGTGTATGCACAGTTGAGTGTCTGTGTGTGTGTGTACACAGTTGTGTCAGTGTGAGTACGCACTTGTGTGTGTGTATACAGTTGTGTGCATGTGTGTGTACACAGTTGTGTGCGTGTGTGTACATAGTTGTGTGTGTGTGCATACAATGTTGTGTGTGTGCACACAATCTGTTTGTATACACAATCTGTGTTTGTGTACACTGTGAATGTGTGTGTGTGTGTAAACAGTGTGTGTGTGTACACAGTGTGCGTTTGTGTATACAGAGTGTGTGTGTGCACACAGTGTGTTTGTATACACAGTGTGTGTGTACACAGTTGTGTGTGTGTGCCTACATTTGTGTGTGTGTGTGTTTGTATACACATTGTGTGTGTGTGTCTGTACACAGTGTGTGCGTGTGTGTACACGGTTGTGTGTGTGTGTACACACTTCTGTGTGTGTACACAGTTGTGTGTTTTTACACAGAATGTGCGTGTGTGTACACAGTTGTGTGTGTACGCAGTTGCGTGTGTATGTAAATATTTTTGTGTGTGTGTACACAGTTGCGTATGTGTATACATAGTTGTGTGTGAGTACACAGGTGTGTGTGTGTGTGTACGCAGTTGTCTGTCTGTGTGTGAGTACACAGTTGTGTGTGTGTGTGTGTACGCAGTTGTCTGTTTGTGTGTGTGTACACAGTGTGTCTGTGTGTGCACACAGTTGTGCGTGTGTGTACACAGTTGTTGTGTGTGTGTGTGTACACAGTTGTGTGTTTGTGTGTACACAGTTGTGTTTATGTGTGTGTACACAGTTATGTGTGTGTGTACACAGTTGTGTGTGTGTGTCTATTTGTACACAGTTGTGTGTGTGTGCCTACATTTGTGTGTGTGTGTGTTTGTATACACATTGTGTGTGCGTGTCTGTATACAGTGTGTGCGTGTGTGTACACGGTTGTGTGTGTGTGTGTACACAGTTGTTTTTTTGTGTACACAGTTGTGTGTGTGTATGTGTGTACACTGTTGTGTGTGTGTGTACACTGTGTGTGTGTACACTGTGAGTGTGTGTGTACACTGTGTTTGCGTGTACACTGTGTGTTTTTGTGTGTGTATGTGTGTCTGTGTACACTGTAGAGTGTGTGTGTGCATATACTGTTGTGTGTGTGTTTACACAATGTGTTCGTGTACACAATCTGTGTTTGTGTGTACACTGTGCGTCTGTGTGTGTACACAGTGTGTGTGTGTGTGTACACACTGTGCGTTTGTGTATACAGAGTGTGTGTGTGTTTACACAGTGTGTTTGTATACACAGTGTGTGTGTAGACAGTTGTGTGTGTGTCCACATTTGTGTGTGTGTGTACACATTCTGTGTGCGTGTGTGTACACAGTGTTTGTGCGTGTATACATGGTTGTGTCTGTGTGTGTACACTGTGTGTGTGTTTATACACTGTGTGTGTGGGTGTACACAGTGTGTCTGTGTGTGTGTACACAGTATGTGTGTGTGCATACACACTGTGTGTGTACACAGTTGTGTGTGCGTGTGTCTACACTCTTTCGTGTGCCTGTGTGTGTATTCACAGTGTGTGTGTGTGTGTACACAGTTGCGTGTATGTATGTGTGTACACAGTTGTGTGCGTGTGTGTACACAGTTGTGTGTGAGTGTATGTGTGTCTACACAGTTGCATGTGAGTGTGTACACATTTTCGTGGGTGTGCGTACAAAATTGTGAGTGTGTGTATACAGTTGTGTGTGTGTACACAGTTGTGTGTTTGTGTGTGTGTCTACAAAGTTCCGAGTGAGTGTGTACACATTTTCGTGTGTGTGTGTGTACACACATGTGAGTGTGTGTACACAGTTGTGTGTGTGTACACAGTTTTTTGTGTTTGTGTGTACACAGTTGTGTGTGTATGTACACAGTTGTGTGTGTGTGCACACAGATGTGTGTCTGTATGTGTGTACACAGTTGTGTGCGTGTGTGTGTGTTCACATAGGTGTGTGTGTGTGTACGCAGTTGTTTCTGTGTGTACACTGTTGTGGGTGTGTACATAATTGTGTGTGTACACAGTGTGCATGTATACACAAAATGTGTGTGTGTACACAGTTGTTTGTGTGTGTGTACAAAGTTGTGTATGTATGCAAACCGTTGTGTGTGTGTACACAGTTGTGTGTGGGTGTTTGTGTGTGTACACAGTTGTGCGTATGTAAACAGTTGTGTATGTGTACACAGTTGTGCATGTGTACACAATTGTGTGTGTGTCTACATATTTGTGTGTAAGTGTGTACACAGTTGTATGTGTGTGTACACAGTTGTGTGTGTGTGAGTGTACACAGTTGTGTGTGCCTGTGTAGACAGTTGTGTGTGTGTGTACACAGTTGTGTGTGTGTGTACACAGTTGTGTGTGTGTACACAAAAGTTTGTGTGTGAGCACACAGTTGTGTGTGTACGCAGTTGTCTGTTTGTACACAATTGTGTGTGTGCGTGTAAACAGTTGTGTGTGGGTGGGTGTGTGTGTACACAGTTGTGTGTCTGTTTGCGCACACAGTTGTGCGTGTGTGTTCACAGTTGTTGTGTGTGTGTATACACAGTTGTGTTTTTGTGTGTACACAGTTGTGTGTGTGTCTGTGTGCAGAGTTGTGTGTGTGTGGACACAGTTTTGTTTATGTGTGTGTGTACACAGTTATGTGTGTGTGTACACAGTTGTGTGTGTGTACACAAAAGTTTGTGTGTGAGTACACAGTTGTGTGTGTACGCAGTTGTCTGTTTGTGTGTGTGTACACAGTTGTGTGTATGTGTACACAGCTGTGTGTGTGTGTACACAATTGTGTGTGTGCGTGTACACAGTTGTGTGTGGGTGGGTGTGTGTGTACACATTTGTGTGACTGTGTGTGCACACAGTTGTGCGTGTGTGTTCACAGTTGTTGTGTGTGTGTGGACACAGTTTTGTTTATGTGTGTGTGTACACAGTTATGTGTATGTGTACACAGTTGTGTGTGGGTGTGTGTGTGTGTACACAGTTGTGTGTCTGTGTGTGCACACAGTTGTGCATGTGTGTTCACAGTTGTTTTGTGTGTGTGTGTGTGTACACAGTTGTGTGTTTGTGTGTACACAGTTGTGTGTGTGTGTGTGTGCAGAGTTGTGTGTGTGTGGACGCAGTTGTATTTATGTGTGTGTGTAAACAGTTATGTGTGTGTGTACACAGTTGTGTGTGTGTGTCTGCTGTACAAAGTTGTGTGTGTGTGTTTACACAGTGTGTGTGTGTACACAGTTGTGTGTGTGTGTGTTCACACAGTTGTGTGTGTGTGTACACAGTTGTGTGTCTGTTTGTGTATGTGTGTCTACTCAGTTGTGTGTGTGTGTTCACACAGTTGTGTGCGTGTGTGTACACAGTTGTGTGTCTGTTTGTGTATGTGTGAGTACACAGTTGTGTGTGTGTGTGTGTACACAGTTGTGTCTGTGTGTATACAGTTGTGTGTGTGTGAGTACACAGTTGTGTTTGTGTGCGTGTGTACACAGTTGTGTGTGTGTGTGTGTGTGTACACAGTGTTTGTGTGTACACTGTTGTGTGTCTGTGTGTGCACACAGTTGTGCGTGTGTGTTCACAGTTGTTGTGTTTGTGTGTGTACACAGTTGTGTGTTTGTGTGTACACAGTTGTTTGTGTGTGTGTGTGTGTGTGTGTGTGTGTGGACACAGTTGTGTGTGTGTGTGTGTGTGTACACAGTTGTGTCTGTGTGTATACAGTTGTGTGTGTGTGAGTACACAGTTGTGTTTGTGTGCGTGTGTACACAGTTGTGTGTGTGTGTGTGTGTGTGTGTGTGTACACAGTGTTTGTGTGTACACTGTTGTGTGTCTGTGTGTGCACACATTTGTGCGTGTGTGTTCACAGTTGTTGTGTTTGTGTGTGTACACAGTTGTGTGTTTGTGTGTACACAGTTGTGTGTGTGTGATTGTGTGTGTGTGTGTGCAGAGTTGTGTGTGTGTGAACACAGTTGTATTTATGTGTGTGTGTATACAGTTATGTGTGTGTGTGGACACAGTTGTGTGTGTGTGTCTGTTTGTACAAAGTTGTGTGTGTGTGTTTACACAGTGTGTGTGTGTGTACACAGTTGTGTGTGTGTGTGTGTTCACACAGTTGTGTGTGTGTGTACACAGTTGTGTGTCTGTTTGTGTATGTGTGTCTACTCAATTGTGTGTGTGTACACAGTCGTATCTGTGTGTATACAGTTGTGTGTGTGTGAGTACACAGTTGTGTTTGTGTGTTTGTGTGCACAGTTGCGTGTGTGTATGCGTGTAAACAGTTGTGTGTGTATGTGTGTGTAAACAGTTGTGTGCGTGTATGTGTGTGTGTACACTGTGTGTGTGTGTGTGTACACTGTGTTTGTGTGTGTGTGTACACTGTGAGTTTTTGTGTACACTGTGTGTGTACACTTGGGTGAGTGTGTGTGCGTACACTGTTCTGTGTGTGTACACAGTGTGTGTGTGTGTACACAGTTGTGTGTGTGTGTGTGTGTACACAGTTGTTTGTGTGTGTACACAGATGTGTGTGTGTGTGTGTGTGTGTGTGTACACAGTTGTGTATGTGTATGTGTGTGTACACAGTTGTTTGTGTGTGTGTGTACACTGTGTGTGTGTGTACACTGTTGTGTGTTTGTGCGTACATTATTGTGTATATACACAGTGTGTATGTGTGTGTGTGTGTGTGCAGACAGTGTACACAGTTGTGTGTGTGTGTGTCCACATTTGTGTGTGTGTGAATGTATACACAGTGTGTGTGAGTGTGTGTGCACAATGTGTGTGCGTGTGTACACGGTTGTGCGTGTATCTGTACACAGTTCTGTGTGTGTACACAGTTGTGTGTTTTTACACAGTTGTGTGTGTGTGTACACAGTTGTGTGTGTACGCAGTTGTGTGTGTATGTAAATAGTTGTGTGTGTGTGTGTGTGTGTGTGTACACAGTTGCGTATGTGTGTACACAGTTGTGTGTGTGTACACAGTTGTGTGTGGGTGTGTGTGTGTGTACACAGTTGTGTGTGTACACAATTGTGTGTGTGTGTGTTTGTACACAGTTGTGTGTGTGTGTACACAGATGTTTGTGTGTGTGTTTACACAGTTGTGTGTGTGTGTGTGTACACTGTGTGTGTGTGCACTGTGTGTGTGTACACTGTTGTGTGTTTTTACACAGTTGTGTGTGTGTGTGTACACAGTTGTGCGTGTATGCAGTTGTGTGTGTATGTAAATAGTTGTATGTGTGTGTGTGTACACAGTTGCGTATGGGTGTACACAGTTGTTTGTGTGTACACAGTTGTGTGTGTGTGTACACAATTGTGTGTGTGTGTACACAGTTGTGTGGGTGTGTGTGTGTGGGTGTACAGTTGTGTGTGTACACAGTTGTGTGTGTGTACACAGATGTTTGTGTGTGTGTGTACACAGTTGTGTGTGTGTACGTGTGTGTACACAGTTGTGTGTGTGTGTACACTGTGTGTGTGTAGACTGTGTGCATGTGTGTGTACACTGTTGTGTGTGTGCGTACACAGTTGTGTGTGTGTACACAGTGTGTGTGAGTATGTACACAGTGTGTGTTTGTGTTTGTGTGTAGACAGTGTGTGTGTATATACAGAGTGTATGTGTGTATACAGAGTTTGTGTGTGTGTGTGTATGTGCACTGCTGTGTGTGTGTGTACACTGTTTGTGTGTGTTTGTACACTGTGTGTGTGGGTGTACACAGTGTGTCTGCGTGTGTGTGTACACAGTATGTGTGTGTGCATACACACTGTGTGTGTACACAGTTGTGTGTGCGTGTGTCTACACTCTTTTGTGTGCCTGTGTGTGTATTCATAGTGTGTGTGTGTGTGTGTGTGTGTGTGTACACAGTTTGTGTGTGTACACAGTTGCGTGTGTGTGTGTGTACACAGTTGCGTGTATGTATGTGTGTACACAGTTGTGTGCGTGTGTGTACACAGTTGTGTGTCTGTTTAGGTATGTGTGTCTACACAGTTGTGTGTGAGTACACAGTTGTGTGCGTGTGTGTGTACACAGTTGTGTCTGTGTGTATACAGTTGTGTGTGTGTGAGTACACAGTTGTGTTTGTGTGCGTGTGCACACAGTTGTGTGTGTGTGTGTGTGTGTGTGTACACAGTGTGTGTGTGTGTACACTGTTGTGTGTCTGTGTGTGCACACAGTTGTGCATGTGTGTTCAGAGTTGTTGTGTTTGTGTGTGTACAAAGTTGTGTGTTTGTGTGTACACAGTTGTGTGTGTGTGTGTGTGTGTGTGTGTGTGCAGAGTTGTGTGTGTGTGGACACAGTTGTATTTATGTGTGTGTGTAAACAGTTATGTGTGCGTGTGTACACAGTTGTGTGTGTGTGTCTGTTTGTACAAATTTGTGTGTGTGTGTGTTTACAGTGTGTGTGTGTGTGTGCACAGTTGTGTGTGTGTGTGTGTGTGTTCACACAGTTGTGTGTGTGTGTACACAGTTGTGTGTCTGTTTGTGGATGTGTGTCTACACAATTGTGTGTGTGTACACAGTCGTGTCTGTTTGTATACAGTTGTGTGTGTGTGAGTACACAGTTGTGTTTGTGTGTTTGTGTACACAGTTGTGTGTGTATGCGTGTACACAGTTGTGTGTGTATGTGTGTGTAAACAGTTGTGTGTGTGTATGTTTGTGTGTACACTGTGTGTGTGTGTGTGTACACTTTTGTGAGTGTGTGTGCGTACACTGTTCTGTGTGTGTACACAGTGTGTGTGTGTGTACACAGTTGTGTGTGTGTGTACACAGTTGTTTGTGTGTGTACACAGATGTGTGCGTGTGTGTACACAGTTGTGTATGTGTATGTGTGTGTACACAGTTGTTTGGGTGTGTGTGTACACTGTGTGTGTGTGCATTGAGTGTGTGTGTGTACACTGTTGTGTGTTTGCGCGTACATTATTGTGTATATACACAGTGTGTATGTGTGTGTGTGTGTGCAGACAGTGTACACAGTTGTGTGTGTGTGTCCACATTTGTGTGTGTGAATGTATACACAGTGTGTGTGAGTGTGTGTGCACAATGTGTGTGCGTGTGTACACGGTTGTGCGTGTGTCTGTACACAGTTCTGTGTGCGTACACAGTTGTGTGTTTTTACACAGTTGTGTGTGTGTACACATTTGTGTGCGTACGCAGTTGTGTGTGTATGTAAATAGTTGTGTGTGTGTGTACACAGTTGCGTATGGGTGTACACAGTTGTGTGTGTGTACACAGTTGTGTGTGGGTGTGTGTGTACACAGTTGTTTGTGTGTACACAATTGTGTGTGTGTGTGTGTGTGTACACAGTTGTGTGTGTGTGTGTGTGTACACAATTGTGTGTGTGTACACAGTTGTGTGTGTGTACACAGTGTGTCTGTGTTTACACAGTTGTGTGTATGTGTACACAGTTGTTTGTGTGTGTACACAGTTGTGTGTGTGTATGTCTGTACACTTTTGTGTGTGTGTGTACACACTGTGTGTGTGTACACTGTGTGTGTGTGTACAGTGTGTTTGTGTGTACACTGTGTGTTTTTGTGTAAACCGTGTCTTTGTGTGTCTGTGTAAACTGTAGAGTGTGTGTGTGCATACACTTTTGTCTGTGTGTGTACAGAATGTGTGTGTGTACACAATCTGTGTGTGTGTACTCTGCGTGTGTGTGTGTGTACACAGTGTGTGTGTGTACAGAGTGTGCGTTTTTTTATACAGAGTGTGTGTGTGTACAATGTGTGTTTGTATACACAGTGTGTGTGTACACAGTTGTGTGTGTGTGTCCACATTAGTGTGTGTGTGTATACACAGTGTGTGTGTGTGTGTACACAGTGTGTGTGCGTGTGTAAATGGTTGTGTGTGTGTGTACACAGTTGTGTGTTTTTACAAAGTTGTGCGTGTGTGTACACAGTTGTGTGTGTACGCAGTTGTCTGTGTATGTAAATAGTTTTGTGTGTGTGTACACAGTTGCGTATGTGTGTACACAGTTGTGTGTGTGTACACAGTTGTGTGTGGGTGTGTGTGTGTGTGTACACAGTTGTGTGTGTACACAATTGTGTGTGTGTGTGTGTACACAGTTGTGTGTGTGTACACAGAAGTTTGTGTGTGTGTGTACACAGTCGTGTGTGTGTACGTGTGTGTACACAGTTGTGTGTGTGTGTACACTGTGTGTGTGTGTGTAGACTCTGTGCATGTGTGTGTACACTGTTGTGTGTGTGCGTACACAGTTGTGTGTGTGTACACAGTGTGTGTGAGTATGTACACAGTGTGTGTTTGTGTTTGTGTGTAGACAGTGTGTGTGTATATACAGAGTGTATGTGTGTATACACAGTTTGTGTGTGTGTGTGTGTGTCTGCACTGTTGTGTGTGTGTGTACACTGTGTGTGTGTTTTTATACACTGTGTGTGTGGGTGTACACAGTGTGTCTGTGTGTGTGTGTACACAGTATGTGTGTGTGCATACACACTGTGTGTGTACACAGTTGTGTGCGTGTGTCTACACTCTTTCGTGTGCCTATGTGTGTATTCACAGTGTGTGTGTGTGTGTGTGTGTACACAGTTGCGTGTATGTATGTGTGTACACAGTTGTGTGTGTGTGTGTGTACACAGTTGTGTGTGAGTGTATGTGTGTCTACACAGTTGCATGTGAGTGTGTACACATTTTCGTGCGTGTGCATACAAAATTGTGAGTGTGTGTACACAGTTGTGTGTGTGTACACAGTTGTGTGTGTGTGTATGTGTGTCTACAAAGTTCCGAGTGAGTGTGTACACATTTTCGTGTGTGTGTGTGTACACACATGTGAGCGTGTGTACACAGTTGTGTGTGTGTACATAGTTTTTTGTGTTTGTGTGTACACAGTTGTGTGTGTATGTACACAGTTGTGTGTGTGTGCACACAGTTGTGTGTCTGTATGTGTGTACACAGTTGTGTGTGTGTGTGTGTGTTCACATAGGTGTGTGTGTGTGTACGCAGTTGTTTCTGTGTGTACACTGTTGTGGGTGTGTACACAATTGTGCGTGTACACAGTGTGCATGTATACACATTATGTGTGTGTACACAGTTGTGTGTGTGTGTAGAAAGTTGTGTATGTGTGCAAACCGTTGTGTGTGTGTACACAGTTGTGTGTGGGTGTTTGTGTGTGTACACAGTTGTGCGTGTGTAAACAGTTGTGTGTGTGTACACAGTTGTGCATGTGTACACAGTTGTGTGTGTGTCTACACATTTGTGTGTAAGTGTGTGCACAGTTGTATGTGTGTGTACACAGTTGTGTGTGTGTGAGTGTACACAGTTGTTTGTGTGTGTGTACACAGTTGTGTGTGCCTGTGTACACAGTTGTGTGTGTGTGTGTATACAGTTGTGTGTGTGTGTGCACACAAAAAATTGTGTGTGAGTGCACAGTTGTGTGTGTACGCAGTTGTCTGTTTGTGTGTGTGTACACAGTTGTGTGTATGTGTACACAGTTGTGTGTGTGTGAGTGTACACAGTTGTTTGTGTGTGTGTACACAGTTGTGTGTGCCTGTGTACACAGTTGTGTGTGTGTGTATACAGTTGTGTGTGTGTGTGTACACAGTTGTGTGTGTGTACACAAAAGTTTGTGTGAGAGTGCACAGTTGTGTGTGTACGCAGTTGTCTGTTTGTGTGTGTGTACACAGTTGTGTGTATGTGTACACAGCTGTGTGTGTGTGTGTACACAATTGTGTGTGTGCGTGTACACAGTTGTGTGTGGGTGGGTGTGTGTGTACACATTTGTGTCTCGGTGTGTGCACACAGTTGTGTGTGTGTATTCACAGTTGTTGTGTGTGTGTGTACACAGTTGTGTTTTTGTGTGTACACAGTTGTGTGTGTGTCTGTGTGCAGAGTTGTGTGTGTGTGGACACAGTTTTGTTTATGTGTGTGTGTACACAGTTATGTGTGTGTGTACACAGTTGTGTGTGGGTGGGTGTGTGTGTACACAGTTGTGTGTCTGTGTGTGCACACAGTTGTGCGTGTGTGTTCACAGTTGTTTTGTGTGTGTGTGTGTACACAGTTGTGTGTTTGTGTGTACACAGTTGTGTGTGTGTGTGTGTGTGTGTGTACACAGTGTTTGTGTGTACACTGTTGTGTGTCTGTGTGTGCACACAGTGTGTGTGTGTGTGTGTGTGTACACAGTTTGTGTGTGTACACAGTTGCGTGTGTCTGTGTTTGTACACAGTTGTGTGTGTGTGTGTACACAGATGTTTGTGTGTGTGTGTACACAGTTGTGTGAGTGTGTGTACACTGTGTGTGTGCACTGTTTTTTATACACTGTTGTGTGTTTGTGCGTACATTATTGTGTATGTACACAGTGTGTGTTTGTGTTTGTGTGTAGACAGTGCGTGTGTATATACAGAGTGTCTGTGTGTATACAGAGTTTGTGTGTGTGTGTGTGTGTGCACTGCTGTGTGTGTTTACACTGTTTGTGTGTGTTTGTACACTGTGTGTGTGGGTGTACACAGTATGTCTGCGTGTGTGTGTACACAGTATGTGTGTGTGCATACACACTGTGTGTGTACACAGTTGTGTGTGCGTGTGTCTACGCTCTGTGTGCCTGTGTGTGTATTCACAGTGTGTGTGTGTGTGTGTGTGTGTGTACACAGTTTGTGCGTGTACACAGTTGCGTGTGTCTGCGTTTGTACACAGTTGTGTGTGTGTGTACACAGATGTTTGTGTGTGTGTGTACACAGTTGTGTGTGTGTGTGTACACTGTGTGTGTGTACACTGTGTGTGTGTGTACACTGTTGTGTGTTTGTGCGTAAATTATTGTGTATATACACAGTGTGTATGTGTGTGTGTGTGCAGACAGTGTACACAGTTGTGTGTGTGTGTGTCCACATTTGTGTCTGTGTGTGTATTCACAGTGTGTATGTGTGTGTGTGTACACAGTTTGTGTGTGTACACAGTTTGTGTGTGTACACAGTTGCGTGTGTGTGTGTGTGTACACAGTTGCTTTTATGTATGTGTTCACACAGTTGTGTGCATGTGTGTACACAGTTGTGTGTCTGTTTGTGTATGTGTGTCTACACAGTTGTGTGTGCGTGTTTGAGTGCACAGTTGTGTGTGTGTGTGTACACAGTTGTGTCTGTGTGTATACAGTTGTGTGTGTGTGAGTACACAGTTGTGTTTGTGTGCATGTGTACACAGTTGTGTGTGTGTGTGTGTACACAGTGTTTGTGTTTACACTGTTGTGTGTCTGTGTGTGCACACAGTTGTGCGTGTGTGTTCACAGTTGTTGTGTTTGTGTGTGTACACAGTTGTGTGTTTGTGTGTACACAGTTGTGTGTGTGTGTGTGTGTGTGTGTGCAGAGTTGTGTGTGTGTGAACACAGTTGTATTTATGTGTGTGTGTATACAGTTATGTGTGTGTGTGGACACAGTTGTGTGTGTGTGTCTGTTTGTACAAAGTTGTGTGTGTGTGTTTACACAGTGTGTGTGTGTGTACACAGTTGTGTGTGTGTGTGTGTTCACACAGTTGTGTGTGTGTGTACACAGTTGTGTGTCTGTTTGTGTATGTGTGTCTACTCAATTGTGTGTGTGTACACAGTCGTATCTGTGTGTATACAGTTGTGTGTGTGTGAGTACACAGTTGTGTTTGTGTGTTTGTGTGCACAGTTGCGTGTGTGTATGCGTGTAAACAGTTGTGTGTGTATGTGTGTGTAAACAGTTGTGTGTGTGTATGTGTGTGTGTACACTGTGTGTGTGTGTGTACACTGTGATTGTGTGTGTGTGTACACTGTGAGTTTTTGTGTACACTGTGTGTGTACACTTTGGTGAGTGTGTGTGCGTACACTGTTCTGTGTGTGTACACAGTGTGTGTGTGTGTGTACACAGTTGTGTGTGTGTGTGTACACAGTTGTTTGTGTGTGTACACAGATGTGTGTGTGTGTGTGTGTGTACACAGTTGTGTATGTGTATGTGTGTGTACACAGTTGTTTGTGTGTGTGTGTGTACACTGTGTGTGTGTGTACACTGTTGTGTGTTTGTGCGTACATTATTGTGTATATACACAGTGTGTATGTGTGTGTGTGTGTGTGCAGACAGTGTACACAGTTGTGTGTGTGTGTGTCCACATTTGTGTGTGTGTGAATGTATACACAGTGTGTGTGAGTGTGTGTGCACAATGTGTGTGCGTGTGTACACGGTTGTGCGTGTATCTGTACACAGTTCTGTGTGTGTACACAGTTGTGTGTTTTTACACAGTTGTGTGTTTGTGTACACAGTTGTGTGTGTACGCAGTTGTGTGTGTATGTAAATAGTTGTGTGTGTGTGTGTGTACACAGTTGTGTATGTGTGTACACAGTTGTGTGTGTACACAGTTGTGTGTGGGTGTGTGTGTGTGTACACAGTTGTGTGTGTACACAATTGTGTGTGTGTGTGTTTGTACACAGTTGTGTGTGTGTGTACACAGATGTTTGTGTGTGTGTTTACACAGTTGTGTGTGTGTGTGTACACTGTGTGTGTGTGCACTGTGTTGTGTTTGTGTGTGCACACTGTTGTGTGTTTTTACACAGTTGTGTGTGTGTGTGTACACAGTTGTGCGTGTGCGCAGTTGTGTGTGTATGTAAATAGTTTTGTGTGTTTGTGTGTGTATGTGTGTGTGTGTACACAGTTGCGTATGGGTGCACACAGTTTTTTGTGTGTACACAATTGTGTGTGTGTGTGTACACAGTTGTGTGTGTGTACACAGATGTTTGTGTGTGTGTACACAGTTGTGTGTGTGTACGTGTGTGTACACAGTTGTTTGTGTGTACACAGTTGTGTGTGTGTACACAGTTGTGTGTGTGTACACAGTGTGTCTGTGTTTACACAGTTGTGTGTGTGTGTGTACACAGTTGTTTGTGTGTGTACACAGTTGTGTGTGTATGTGTGTACACTTTTGTGTGTGTGTGTACACTGTGTGTGTGTGTACACTGTGTGTGTGTGTGTACAATGTGTTTTTGTGTACACTGTGTGTTTTTGTGTAAACTGTGTCTTTGTGTGTCTGTGTAAACTGTAGAGTGTGTGTGTGCATACACTTTTGTCTGTGTGTGTACACAATGTGTGTGTGTGCACAATCTGTGTGTGTGTACTCTGTGTGTGTGTGTGTGTACACAGTGTGTGTGTGTAAACAGTGTGCGTTTGTGTATACAGAGTGTGTGTGTGTGTACACAGTGTGTTTGTATACACAGTGTGTGTGTACACAGTTGTGTGTGTGTGTCCACATTAGTGAGTGTGTGTGTATACACAGTGTGTGTGAGTGTGTGTACACAGTGTGTGTGCGTGTGTAAATGGTTGTGTGTGTGTGTACACAGTTCTGTGTGTGTACACAGTTGTGTGTTTTTACACAGTTGTGCGTGTGTGTACACAGTTGTGTGTGTACGCAGTTGTGTGTGTATGTAAATAGTTTTGTGTGTGTGTACACAGTTGCGTATGGGTGTACACAGTTGTGTGTGTGTACACAGTTGTGTGTGGGTGTGTGTGTGTGTGTGTACACAATTGTGTGTGTGTGTGTGTACACAGTTGTGTGTGTGTACACAGAAGTTTGTGTGTGTGTGTACACAGTCGTGTGTGTGTACGTGTGTGTACACAGTTGTGTGTGTGTGTACACTGTGTGTGTGTGTGTAGACTGTGTGCATGTGTGTGTACACTGTTGTGTGTGTGCTACACAGTTGTGTGTGTGTACACAGTGTGTGTGAGTATGTACACAGTGTGTGTTTGTGTTTGTGTGTAGACAGTGTGTGTGTATATACAGAGTGTATGTGTGTATACACAGTTTGTGTGTGTGTGTGTGTGCACTGTTGTGTGTGTGTGTACACTGTGTGTGTGTGTGTTTATACACTGTGTGTGTGGGTGTACACAGTGTGTCTGTGTGTGTGTGTACACAGTATGTGTGTGTGCATACACACTGTGTGTGTACACAGTTGTGTGTGCGTGTGTCTACACTCTTTCGTGCGCCTGTGTGTGTATTCACAGTGTGTGTGTGTGTGTGTGTGTGTGTGTGTGTACACAGTTGCGTGTATGTATGTGTGTACACAGTTGTGTGTGTGTGTGTACACAGTTGTGTGTGAGTGTATGTGTGTCTACACAGTTGCATGTGAGTGTGTACACATTTTCGTGGGTGTGCGTACAAAATTGTGAGTGTGTGTACACAGTTGTGTGTGTGTACACAGTTGTGTGTGTGTGTATGTGTGTCTACAAAGTTCCGAGTGAGTGTGTACACATTTTCGTGTGTGTGTGTGTACACACAAGTGAGTGTGTGTACACAGTTGTGTGTGTGTACACAGTTTTTTGTCTTTGTGTGTACACAGTTGTGTGTGTATGTACACAGTTGTGTGTGTGTGCACACAGTTGTGTGTGTGTGTACGCAGTTGTTTCTGAGTGTACACTGTTGTGGGTGTGTACACAATTGTGTGTGTACACAGTGTGTATGTATACACATTATGTGTGTGTGTACACAGTTGTGTGTGTGTATAAAGTTGTGTATGTGTGCAAACCGTTGTGTGTGTGTACACAGTTGTGTGTGGGTGTTTGTGTGTGCACACAGTTGTGCGTGTGTAAACAGTTGTGTGTGTGTACACAGTTGTGCATGTGTACACAGTTGTGTGTGTGTGTGTTCACATAGGTGTGTGTGTTTGTGTACAGAGTTGTGTGTTTCTACACTGTTGTGTGTGTGTACACAGATGTGTGTTTGTGTGTACGCAGTTGTTTCTGTGTATACACTGTTGTGGGTGTGTACACAATTGTGCGTGTACACAGTGTGTATGTATACACATTATGTGTGTGTGTACACAGTTGTGTGTGTGTACAAAGTTGTGTATGTGTGCAAACCGTTGTGTGTGTGTACACAGTTGTGTGTGGGTGTTTGTGTGTGTACACAGTTGTGCGTGTGTAAACAGTTGTGTGTGTGTACACAGTTGTGCATGTGTACACAGTTGTGTGTGAGTCTACACATTTGTCTGTGAGTGTGTACACAGTTGTATGTGTGTGTACACAGTTGTGTGTGTGTGAGTGTACACAGTAGTTTGTGTGTGTGTGTGTACACAGTTGTGTGTGCCTGTGTACACAGTTGTGTGTGTGTATACAGTTGTGTGTTTGTGTGTACACAGTTGTATGTGTGTGTGTGTACACTGTGTGTGTGTGCACTGTGTGTGTGAACACTGTTGTGTGTTTGTGCGTACATTATTGTGTATATACACAGTGTGTTTGTGTGTGTGTGTGCAGACAGTGTACACAGTTGTGTGTGTGTGTCCACATTTGTGTGTGTGTGAATGTATGCACAGTGTGTGTGAGTGTGTGTGCACAATGTGTGTGCGTGTGTACATGGTTGTGCGTGTGTCTGTACACAGTTCTGTGTGTGTACTCAGTTGTGTGTTTTTACACAGTTGTGTGTTTGTGTGTACACAGTTGTGCATGTACGCAGTTGTGTGTGTATGTAAATAGTTGTGTGTGTGTGTGTGTGTGTACACGGTTGCGTATGGGTGTACACAGTTGTGTGTGTGTACACATTTGTGTGTGGGTGTGTGTGTGTACACAGTTGTGTGTGTGTACACAGTTGTGTGTGTGTGTACACAGTTGTGTGTGTGTACACAGTTGTGTGTGTGTGTACACAGTGTGTCTGTGTTTACACAGTTGTGTGTGTGTGTGTACACAGTTGTTTGTGTGTGTACACAGTTGTGTGTGTGTATGTGTGTACACTTGTGTGTGTGTGTGTACACTGTGTGTGTGTGTACACTGTGTTTGTGTGTACAGTGTGTTTGTGTGTACACTGTGTGTTTTTGTGTACACTTTGTGATTTTGTGTGTCTGTGTAAACTGTAGTGTGTGTGTGTGCATACACTTTTGTCTGTGTGTGTACACAATGTGTGTGTGTACACAATCTGTGTGTGTGTGTACTCTGTGTGTGTGTGTGTGTGTAAACAGTGTGTGTGTGTGTACACAGTGTGCGTTTGTGTATACAGTGTGTGTGTGTGTGTACACAGTGTGTTTGTATACACAGTGTGTGTGTACACAGTTGTGTGTGTTTGTCCACATTAGTGTGTGTGTGTATACACAGTGTGTGTGAGTGTGTGTACACAGTGTGTGTGCGTGTGTAAATGGTTTTGTGTGTGTGTACACAGTTCTGTGTGTGTAGACAGTTGTATGTTTTTACACAGTTGTGCACGTGTGTACACAGTTGTGTGTGTACGCAGTTGTGTGTGTATGTAAATAGTATTGTGTGTGTTTGTACACAGTTGCGTATGTGTGTACACAGTTGTGTGTGTGTACACAGTTGTGTGTGGGTGTGGGTGTGTGTGTGTGTACAGTTGTGTGTGTGTACACAATTGTGTGTGTGTGTGTACACAGTTGTGTGTGTGTGTACACAGATGTTTGTGTGTGTGTACACAGTTGTGTGTGTGTACGTGTGTGTACACAGTTGTGTGTGTGTATACACTGTGTGTGTGTGTGTAGATTGTGTGCATGTGTGTGTACACTGTTGTGTGTGTGCGTACACAGTTGTATGTGTGTACACAGTGTGTGTGAGTATGTACACAGTGTGTGTTTGTGTTTGTGTGTAGACTGTGTGTGTGTATATACAGAGTTTCTGTGTGTATACAGAGTTTGTGTGTGTGTGTGTGCACTGCTGTGTGTGTGTGTACACTGTGTGTGTGTGTTTATACACTGTGTGTGTGGGTGTACACAGTGTGTCTGTGTGTGTACATAGTATGTGTGTGTGCATACACACTGTGTGTGTACACAGTTGTGTGTGCGTGTGTCTACACTCTTTTGTGTGCCTGAGTGTGTATTCACAGTGTGTGTGTGTGTGTGTGTGTGTGTGTACACAGTTTGTGTGTGTACACAGTTGCGTGTGTGTGTACACAGTTGCGTGTATGTATGTGTGTACACAGTTGTGTGTGTGTGTGTACACAGTTGTGTGTGAGTGTATGTGTGTCTACACAGTGGCATGTGAGTGTGTACACATTTTCGTGGGTGTGCATACAAAATTGTGAGTGTGTGTACACAGTTGTGTGTGTGTACACAGTTGTGTGTGTGTGTATGTGTGTCTACACAGTTCCGAGAGAGTGTGTACACATTTTCGTGTGTGTGTGTGTGTACACACTTGTGAGTGTGTGTACACAGTTGTGTGTGTGTACACAGTTTTGTGTGTTTGTGTGTACACAGTTGTGTGTGTATGTACACAGTTGTGTGTGTGTGCACACAGTTGTGTGTCTGTATGTGTGTACACAGTTGTGTGTGTGTGTGTTCACATAGGTGTGTGTGTTTGTGTACAGAGTTGTGTGTTTCTACACAGTTGTGTGTGTGTACACAGATGTGTGTGTGTGTGTACACAGTTGTTTCTGTGTGTACACTGTTGTGGGTGTGTACACAATTGTGTGTGTACACAGTGTGTATGTATACACATTATGTGTGTGTGTACACAGTTGTGTGTGTGTATAAAGTTGTGTATGTGTGCAAACCGTTGTGTGTGTGTACACAGTTGTGTGTGGGTGTTTGTGTGTGCACACAGTTGTGCGTGTGTAAACAGTTGTGTGTGTGTACACAGTTGTGCATGTGTACACAGTTGTGTGTGTGTGTGTTCACATAGGTGTGTGTGTTTGTGTACAGAGTTGTGTGTTTCTACACAGTTGTGTGTGAGTCTACACATTTGTCTGTGAGTGTGTACACAGTTGTATGTGTGTGTACACAGTTGTGTGTGTGTGAGTGTACACAGTAGTTTGTGTGTGTGTGTACACAGTTGTGTGTGCCTGTGTACACAGTTGTGTGTGTGTGTATACAGTTGTGTGTTTGTGTGTACACAGTTGTATGTGTGTGTGTGTACACTGTGTGTGTGTGCACTGTGTGTGTGTACACTGTTGTGTGTTTGTGCGTACATTATTGTGTATATACACAGTGTGTTTGTGTGTGTATGTGCAGACAGTGTACACAGTTGTGTGTGTGTGTCCACATTTGTGTGTGTGTGAATGTATGCACAGTGTGTGTGAGTGTGTGTGCACAATGTGTGTGCGTGTGTACATGGTTGTGCGTGTGTCTGTACACAGTTCTGTGTGTGTACTCAGTTGTGTGTTTTTACACAGTTGTGTGTTTGTGTGTACACAGTTGTGCGTGTACGCAGTTGTGTGTGTATGTAAATAGTTGTGTGTGTGTGTGTGTGTACACGGTTGCGTATGGGTGTACACAGTTGTGTGTGTGTACACATTTGTGTGTGGGTGTGTGTGTGTACACAGTTGTGTGTGTGTACACAGTTGTGTGTGTGTGTACACAGTGTGTCTGTGTTTACACAGTTGTGTGTGTGTGTACACAGTTGTTTGTGTGTGTACACAGTTGTGTGTGTGTATGTGTGTACACTTGTGTGTGTGTGTGTACACTGTGTGTGTGTGTACACTGTGTTTGTGTGTACAGTGTGTTTGTGTGTACACTGTGTGTTTTTGTGTACACTTTGTGATTTTGTGTGTCTGTGTAAACTGTAGTGTGTGTGTGTGCATACACTTTTGTCTGTGTGTGTACACAATGTGTGTGTGTACACAATCTGTGTGTGTGTGTACTCTGTGTGTGTGTGTGTGTGTGTGTAAACAGTGTGTGTGTGTGTACACAGTGTGCGTTTGTGTATACAGAGTGTGTGTGTGTGTACACAGTGTGTTTGTATACACAGTGTGTGTGTACACAGTTGTGTGTGTGTGTCCACATTAGTGTGTGTGTGTATACACAGTGTGTGTGAGTGTGTGTACACAGTGTGTGTGCGTGTGTAAATGGTTTTGTGTGTGTGTACACAGTTCTGTGTGTGTAGACAGTTGTATGTTTTTACACAGTTGTGTGTGTGTGTGTACACAGTTGTGCGTGTACACAGTTGTGTGTGTATGTAAATAGTTTTGTGTGTTTGTGTGTGTGTGTGTGTGTGTGTGTGTACACAGTTGCGTATGGGTGCACACAGTTTTTTTGTGTGTACACAATTGTGTGTGTGTGTGTGTGTACACAGTTGTGTGTGTGTACACAGATGTTTGTGTGTGTGTACACAGTTGTGTGTGTGTACGTGTGTGTACACAGTTGTTTGTGTGTACACAGTTGTGTGTGTGTACACAGTTGTGTGTGTGTACACAGTGTGTCTGTGTTTACACAGTTGTGTGTGTGTGTACACAGTTGTTTGTGTGTGTACACAGTTGTGTGTGTATGTGTGTACACTTTTGTGTGTGTGTGTACACTGTGTGTGTGTACACTGTGTGTGTGTGTACAGTGTGTTTTTGTGTACACTGTGTGTTTTTGTGTAAACTGTGTCTTTGTGTGTCTGTGTAAACTGTAGAGTGTGTGTGTGCATACACTTTTGTCTGTGTGTGTACACAATGTGTGTGTGTGCACAATCTGTGTGCGTGTACTCTGTGTGTGTGTGTGTGTACACAGTGTGTGTGTGTAAACAGTGTGCGTTTGTGTATACAGAGTGTGTGTGTGTGTACACAGTGTGTTTGTATACACAGTGTGTGTGTACACAGTTGTGTGTGTGTGTCCACATTAGTGTGTGTGTGTGTATACACAGTGTGTGTGAGTGTGTGTACACAGTGTGTGTGCGTGTGTAAATGGTTGTGTGTGCGTGCACACAGTTCTGTGTGTGTACACAGTTGTGTGCTTTTACACAGTTGTGCGTGTGTGTACACAGTTGTGTGTGTACGCAGTTGTGTGTGTATGTAAATAGTTTTGTGTGTGTGTACACAGTTGCGTATGTGTGTACACAGTTGTGTGTGTGTACACAGTTGTGTGTGGGTGTGTGTGTGTGTGTGTACACAGTTGTGTGTGTGTACACAATTGTGTGTGTGTGTGTGTACACAGTTGTGTGTGTGTACACAGAAGATTGTGTGTGTGTGTACACAGTCGTGTGTGTGTACGTGTGTGTACACAGTTGTGTGTGTGTGTACACTGTGTGTGTGTGTAGACTGTGTGCATGTGTGTGTACACTGTTGTGTGTGTGCGTACACAGTTGTGTGTGTGTACACAGTGTGTGTGAGTATGTACACAGTGTGTGTTTGTGTTTGTGTGTAGACAGTGTGTGTGTATATACAGAGTGTATGTGTGTATACACAGTTTGTGTGTGTGTGTGTGCACTGTTGTGTGTGTGTGTACACTGTGTGTGTGTGTGTTTATACACTGTGTGTGTGGGTGTACACAGTGTGTCTGTGTGTGTGTGTACACAGTTGTGTGTGTACACAGTTGTGTTTGTGTGTGTGTACACAGTTGTTTGTGTGTACACAAAGTTGTGTGTGTGTATACAGTTGTTTGTGTGTGTACACAGTTGTGTGTGTGTGTACACAGTTGTGTGTGTGTGTATGTGTGTGTGTGTACACTGTTGTTTGTGTGTGTGTACACTGTGTGTGTGTGTAGTGTGTGTTTTTGTGTACACTGTGTGTGTGTACACTTTTGTGAGTGTGTGTGCGTACACTGATCTGTGTGTGTACACAGTGTGTGTGTATGTGTACACAGTTGTGTGTGTGTGCACACAGTTGTGTGTGTGTGTACACAGTTGTGTGTGTGTGTACAGTTATGTGTGTGTGTACACAGTTGTGTGTGTGTTTGTGTACACTGTGTGTGTGTTTCTGTGTGTGTACAGTGTGTGTTTTTGTGTAAACTGTGTGTGTGTGTTTGTACACTTTTGTGAGTGTGTGTACGTACACTGATCTGTGTGTGTACACAGTGTGTGTGTGTACACAGTTGTGTGTGTGTGTGTGTGTGAACACAGTTGTGTGTGTGTGCACAGTTCTGTGTGTGTGTTTGTACACAGTTGTGTGTGTGTGTACACAATTGTGTGTGTACATAGTTGTGCGTGTGTGTGTGTCTACACAGTTGTGTGTGTGTTTACACAGTTCTGTCTGTACACAGTTGTGTGTGTATACAGTTGTATGTGTGTGTGTGTACACAGTTGTGTCTGTGTGTACACAAATGATTCTGTGTGTGTACACAGTTGTGTTTGTGTGTGTGTGTGTACACAGTTGTGTATGTGTGTGCGTGTGTGTAGACAGTTGTGTGTGTACACAGTTGTGTTTGTGTGGCTGTACACATTTGTTTGTGTGTACACAAAGTTGTGTGTCTGTACACCGTTGTTTGTGTGTGTACACAGTTGTGTGTGTGTACACTTTTGTGAGTGTGTGTGCTACACTGATCTGTGTGTGTACACAGTGTGTGTGTGTGTACACAGTTGTATGTGTGTGTGTGTGTACACAATTGTGTGTGTGTACACAGTTCTGTGTGTGTGTACACAGTTTTGTGTGTGTGTACACAATTGTGTGTGTGTAAACAGTTGTGTGTGTGTACACAGTTGTGCATGTGTACACAGTTGTGTGTGTGTGTTCACATAGGTGTGTGTGTTTGTGTACAGAGTTGTGTGTTTCTACACAGTTGTGTGTGTGTACACAGATGTGTGTTTGTGTGTACGCAGTTGTTTCTGTGTATACACTGTTGTGGGTGTGTACACAATTGTGTGTGTACACAGTGTGTATGTATACACATTATGTGTGTGTGTACACAGTTGTGTGTGTGTACAAAGTTGTGTATGTGTGCAAACCGTTGTGTGTGTGTACACAGTTGTGTGTGGGTGTTTGTGTGTGTACACAGTTGTGCGTGTGTAAACAGTTGAGTGTGTGTACACAGTTGTGCATGTGTACACAGTTGTGTGTGAGTCTACACATTTGTCTGTGAGTGTGTACACAGTTGTATGTGTGTGTACACAGTTGTGTGTGTGTGAGTGTACACAGTAGTTTGTGTGTGTGTGTGTACACAGTTGTGTGTGCCTGTGTACACAGTTGTGTGTGTGTGTATACAGTTGTGTGTTTGTGTGTACACAGTTGTATGTGTGTGTGTGTACACTGTGTGTGTGTGCACTGTGTGTGTGTACACTGTTGTGTGTTTGTGCGTACATTATTGTGTATATACACAGTGTGTTTGTGTGTGTGTGTGCAGACAGTGTACACAGTTGTGTGTGTGTGTGTCCACATTTGTGTGTGTGTGAATGTATGCACAGTGTGTGTGAGTGTGTGTGCACAATGTGTGTGCGTGTGTACATGGTTGTGCGTGTGTCTGTACACAGTTCTGTGTGTGTACTCAGTTGTGTGTTTTTACACAGTTGTGTGTTTGTGTGTACACAGTTGTGCGTGTACGCAGTTGTGTGTGTATGTAAATAGTTGTGTGTGTGTGTGTGTACACGGTTGCGTATGGGTGTACACAGTTGTGTGTGTGTACACATTTGTGTGTGGGTGTGTGTGTGTACACAGTTGTGTGTGTGTACACAGTTGTGTGTGTGTGTACACAGTGTGTCTGTGTTTACACAGTTGTGTGTGTGTGTGTACACAGTTGTTTGTGTGTGTACACAGTTGTGTGTGTGTATGTGTGTACACTTGTGTGTGTGTGTACACTGTGTGTGTGTACACTGTGTTTGTGTGTACAGTGTGTTTGTGTGTACACTGTGTGTTTTTGTGTACACTTTGTGATTTTGTGTGTCTGTGTAAACTGTAGTGTGTGTGTGTGTGCATACACTTGTGTCTGTGTGTGTACACAATGTGTGTGTGTACACAATCTGTGTGTGTGTGTACTCTGTGTGTGTGTGTAAACAGTGTGTGTGTGTGTACACAGTGTGCGTTTGTGTATACAGAGTGTGTGTGTGTGTACACAGTGTGTTTGTATACACAGTGTGTGTGTACACAGTTGTGTGTGTACGCAGTTGTGTGTGTATGTAAATAGTATTGTGTGTGTTTGTACACAGTTGCGTATGTGTGTACACAGTTGTGTGTGTACACAGTTGTGTGTGGGTGTGGGTGTGTGTGTGTGTACAGTTGTGTGTGTGTACACAATTGTGTGTGTGTGTGTACACAGTTGTGTGTGTGTGTACACAGATGTTTGTGTGTGTGTACACAGTTGTGTGTGTGTACGTGTGTGTACACAGTTGTGTGTGTGTATACACTGTGAGTGTGTGTGTGTAGATTGTGTGCATGTGTGTGTACACTGTTGTGTGTGTGCGTACACAGTTGTATGTGTGTACACAGTGTGTGTGAGTATGTACACAGTGTGTGTTTGTGTTTGTGTGTAGACTGTGTGTGTGTATATACAGAGTTTCTGTGTGTATACAGAGTTTGTGTGTGTGTGTGTGCACTGCTGTGTGTGTGTGTACACTGTGTGTGTGTGTTTATACACTGTGTGTGTGGGTGTACACAGTGTGTCTGTGTGTGTACATAGTATGTGTGTGTGCATACACACTGTGTGTGTACACAGTTGTGTGTGCGTGTGTCTACACTCTTTTGTGTGCCTGTGTGTGTATTCACAGTGTGTGTGTGTGTGTGTGTGTGTGTGTACACAGTTTGTGTGTGTACACAGTTGCGTGTGTGTGTACACAGTTGCGTGTATGTATGTGTGTACACAGTTGTGTGTGTGTGTACACAGTTGTGTGTGAGTGTATGTGTGTCTACACAGTGGCATGTGAGTGTGTACACATTTTCGTGGGTGTGCATACAGAATTGTGAGTGTGTGTACACAGTTGTGTGTGTGTACACAGTTGTGTGTGTGTGTATGTGTGTCTACACAGTTCCGAGTGAGTGTGTACACATTTTCGTGTGTGTGTGTGTACACACTTGTGAGTGTGTGTACACAGTTGTGTGTGTGTACACAGTTTTGTGTGTTTGTGTGTACACAGTTGTGTGTGTATGTACACAGTTGTGTGTGTGTGCACACAGTTGTGTGTCTGTATGTGTGTACACAGTTGTGTGTGTGTGTGTTCACATAGGTGTGTGTGTTTGTGTACAGAGTTGTGTGTTTCTACACAGTTGTGTGTGTGTACACAGATGTGTGTGTGTGTGTACACAGTTGTTTCTGTGTGTACACTGTTGTGGGTGTGTACACAATTGTGTGTGTACACAGTGTGTATGTATACACATTATGTGTGTGTGTACACAGTTGTGTGTGTGTATAAAGTTGTGTATGTGTGCAAACCGTTGTGTGTGTGTACACAGTTGTGTGTGGGTGTTTGTGTGTGCACACAGTTGTGCGTGTGTAAACAGTTGTGTGTGTGTACACAGTTGTGCATGTGTACACAGTTGTGTGTGTGTGTGTTCACATAGGTGTGTGTGTTTGTGTACAGAGTTGTGTGTTTCTACACTGTTGTGTGTGTGTACACAGATGTGTGTTTGTGTGTACGCAGTTGTTTCTGTGTATACACTGTTGTGGGTGTGTACACAATTGTGCGTGTACACAGTGTGTATGTATACACATTATGTGTGTGTGTACACAGTTGTGTGTGTGTACAAAGTTGTGTATGTGTGCAAACCGTTGTGTGTGTGTACACAGTTGTGTGTGGGTGTTTGTGTGTGTACACAGTTGTGCGTGTGTAAACAGTTGTGTGTGTGTACACAGTTGTGCATGTGTACACAGTTGTGTGTGAGTCTACACATTTGTCTGTGAGTGTGTACACAGTTGTATGTCTGTGTACACAGTTGTGTGTGTGTGAGTGTACACAGTAGTTTGTGTGTGTGTGTACACAATTGTGTGTGTGTACACAGTTCTGTGTGTGTGTACACAGTTGTGTGTGTGTGTACACAATTGTGTGTGTGAGTACACAGTTGTGTGTGTGTTTACAGTTATGTGTGTGTGAACACAGTTGTGTGTGTGTGCACAGTTCTGTGTGTGTGTTTGTACACAGTTGTGTGTGTGTGTACACAATTGTGTGTGTGTGTACATAGTCGTGCGTGTGTGTGTGTCTACACAGTTGTGTGTGTGTTTACACAGTTCTGTCTGTACACAGTTGTGTGTGTACACTGTTGTATGTGTGTGTGTGTGTACACAGTTGTGTCTGTGTGTACACAAATGATTCTGTGTGTGTACACAGTTGTGTTTGTGTGTGTGTGTGTACACAGTTGTGTATGTGTGTGTGTGTGTGTAGACAGTTGTGTGTGTACACAGTTGTGTTTGTGTGGGTGTACACATTTGTTTGTGTGTACACAAAGTTGTGTGTCTGTACACCGTTGTTCGTGTGTGTACACAGTTGTGTGTGTGTGTACACTTTTGTGAGTGTGTGTGCTACACTGATCTGTGTGTGTACACAGTGTGTGTGTGTGTACACAGTTGTATGTGTGTGTGTGTACACAATTGTGTGTGTGTACACAGTTCTGTGTGTGTGTACACAGTTGTGTGTGTGTGTACACAATTGTGTGTGTGAGTACACAGTTGTGTGTGTGTTTACAGTTATGTGTGTGTGTACACAGTTGTGTGTGTGTGTATATACACAGTGTGTGTGTCTGTTTGTACACAGTGTGTGTGCGTGTGTTCACAGTTGTGTGTGTGTATGTTTGTGCACAGTTTTGTGTGTCTGTGTGTGTACACATATGTGTGATTGAGTACACAGTTGTGTGTGTGTGTACAGTTATGTGTGTGTGTACACAGCTGTGTTTGTGTGTGTGTACACAGTTGTGTGTGTGAGTACACAGTTGTGTTTGTGCGTACAGTTATGTGTGTGTGCACACAACTGTGTGTGTGTGTACACAGTTGTGTGTGTGTATGTGTGTCTACAAAGCTGTGTGTGTGAGTGTACACATTATTGTGCGTGTGTGTACACAGTTGTGTGTGTGTGTACACAGTTGTGTGTGTGTGTGTACACAGTTGTGTGTGTCTGTGAGTGAGTACACATTTGTGTGAGTGTGTACACAGTTTTGTGTGTGTGTCTGTGTACATACTTGTGTGTTTCTGTACACAGTTGTGTGTGTTTGTGTGTACACAATTGTGTGTGTGTGTGTACACAGTGTGTATGTATACACAGTATGTGTGTGTGTACACAGTTGTGTGTGTGTGTGTATACACACAGTGTGTGTGTGTGTGTGTTTGTAAACAGTGTGTGTGCGTGTGTACATGGTTCTCTGTGTGTGTACACAGTGTTGTGTGTGTGTGTACACAGTTGTGTGTGTTTACACAGTTGTATATATGTGTGTACACAGTTGTGTCTGTACGCAGTTGTGTGTGTGTGTACACAGTTCTGTGTATGTGTGTACACGTGTGTGTATGTGTGTCTACACAGTTGCATGTGTGTGTGTGTGTACACATTTTGTGTGTGTGTGTGTGTGTACACAGTTGTGTGTGTGTGTACACAGTTGTGTGTGTGTGTATACACAGTTGTTTGTGTCTGCGTGTGTGTACACAGTTGCAAGTGTGTGTGTGTACACATTTTTGTGTGTGTGTTTGTACACACCTGTGTGTGTGTGTACACAGTTGTGTTTGTGTGTGTACACAGTGTGTATGTATACACAGTATGTGTGTGTGTACACAGTTTTGTGTGTGTGTGTGTGTGTCTACACTGTTGTGTGTGTGTGTGTGTGTATACACCGTGTGTGTGTGTGTTTGTACAGAGTGTGTGTGCTTGTGTACACGGTTGTGTGCGTGTGTGTTCACAGTTGTGTGTGTGTACACAGTTGTGTGTATTACACAGTTGTATATATGTGTGTACACAGTTGTGTCTGTACGCAGTCGTGTGTGTGTGTACACAGTTGTGTGTACGTGTGTACACAGTTGTGTATGTCTGTACACAGTTGTGTGTGTGTACACATTTGTGTGCGGGTGTGTGCGTATGTTTACACAGTTGTGTGTGTACACAATTGTGTGTGTGTGTGTACATAGATGTGTGTGTGTGTCCACACAGATGTGTGTGTGTGTTTACAGAGCTGTGTCTGTGTACACAGTTGTGTGTGCGTGTTTGTGTACCCAGTTGTAGGTGTGTGTACACAGTTGTGTCTGTGTGTACACAGATGAGTCTGTGTGTGTGTACACAGTTGTGTTTGTGTGTGTGTGTGTGTGTACACAGTTGTGTGTGTGTGTGTACACAGTTGTGTGTGTACACAGTTGTGTTTGTGTGTACACAAAGTTGTGTGTGTGTACACAGTTGTTTGTGTGTGTACACAGTTGTGTGTATGTGTGTACACAGTTGTGTATGTGTGTACACAGTTGTGTGTGTGTCCACAGTCGTGTGTGTGTGTGTGTATTCACTGTGTGTGTGTGTATGTAAACAGTGTGTGTGCGTGTGTACACGTTTCTGTGTGTGCGTGTGTACAGTGTTGTGTGTGTGTGTACACAGTTGTGTGTGTGTGTGTACACAGTTGTGTGTGTGTACACAATTGTTTGTGTATGTACATAGTTGTACGTGTGTGTGTGTCTACACAGTTGTGTGTGTGTGTTTACAAAGTTCTGTCTGTACACAGTTGTGTGTGTGTGTGTGTGTACACAGTTGTAAGTGTGTGTGTACTCAGTTGTGTCTGTGTGTACACAAATGATTCTGTGTGTGTACACAGTTGTGTTTGTGTGTGTGTGTGTGTACACAGTTGTGTGTGTGTGTGTACACAGTTGTGTGTGTACACAGTTGTGTTTGTGTGTGTGTACACACTTGTTTGTGTGCACACAAAGTTGTGTGTGTGTACACAGTTGTTTGTGTGTACACAGTTGTGTGTGAGTGTACACAGTTGCGTGTGTATGTGTGTGTGTACACTGTTGTTTGTGTGTGTGTACACTGTGTGTGTGTGTACAGTGTGTGTTTTTGTGTACACTGTGTGTGTGTGCACACTTTTGTGAGTGTGTGTGCGTACACTGATATGTGTGTGTACACAGTGTGTGTGTGTATGTGTACACAGTTGTGTGTGTGTGTACACAGTTGTGTGTGCGTGTACACAGTTGTGTGTGTGTGTACACAGTTGTGTATGTCTGTACACAGTTGTGTGTGTGTACACAGTTGTGTGTGGGTGTACATAGTTGTGCGTGTGTGTGTGTCTACATAGTTGTGTGTGTGCGTTTACACAGTTCTGTCTGTGTACACAGTTGTGTGTGCGTGTGTGTGTACAAAGTTGTATGTGTGTGTACACAGTCGTGTCTGTGTGTACACAAATGATTCTGTGTGTGTACACAGTTGTGTTTGTGTGTGTGTGTACACAGTTGTGTGTGTGTGCGTACACAATAGTTTGTGTGTGTGTACACAGTGTTTATGTGTACACAGTATGTGTGTGTACACAGTTGTGTGTGTACACAGTTGTGTGTGTGTGTGTATACACAGTTGTGTTTGTCTGTTGGTATACAGTGTGTGTGCTTGTGTACTAGGTTGTGTGTGTGTGTGTGCACAGTTTTTTTTGTGTGTACACAGTTGTGTGTGTTTACACAGTTGTATATATGAGTGTACACAGTTGTGTCTGTACGCAGTTGTGTGTGTGTGTACACAGTTGTGTGTGTGTGTGCAGAGTTGTGTATGTGTGTACACAGTTGTGTGTGTGTACACAGTTGAGTGTGGGTGTGTTTGTGTGTGTCACAGTTGTGTGTGTGTACACAGTTGTGTGTGTGTACATAGTTGTGCGTGTGTGTGTGTGCCTACACAGATGTGTGTGTGTGTTTACACAGTTCTGTCTGTGTACACAGTTGTGTGTGCGTGTGTGTGTACATAGTTGTATGTGTGTGTGTACACAGTTGTGTCTGTGTGTACACAAGTGAATCTGTGTGTGTACACAGTTGTGTTTGTGTGTGTGTGTGTACACAGTTGTGCGTGTGTGTGGGTACACAGTTGTGTTTGTTTGTGTGTACACATTTGTTTGTGTGTACACAAAGTTAAGTACGTGTACACAGTTATTTGTGTGTGTACACAGTTGTGTGTGTGTGTACACAGTTGTGTTTGTGTATGTGTGTGTACACTGTTGTTTGTGAGTGTGTACACTGTGTGTGTGTGCGTGTGTGTACAGTGTGTGTTTTTGTGTACACTGTGTTTCTGTACACTTTAGTGAGTGTGTGTGTGTGTGCACTGATCTGTGTGTGTACACACTGTGTGTGTGTATGTGTACACAGTTGTGTGTGTGTGTTTACACAGTTGTGTGTGTGTGTACACATTTCTGTGTGTGTGTACACAGTTGTGTGTGTGTGTGTACAGTTATGTGTGTGTGTGTACACAGTTGTGTGTTTGTGTGTACACTGTGTGTGTGTTTGTGTGTGTGTACACTTTGTGTGTGTGTTTGTACAGTGTGTGTTTTTATGTACACTGTGTGTGTGTTTGTACACTTTTGTGAGTGTGTGTACGTACACTGATCTGTGTGTGTACACAGTGTGTGTGTGTGTGTGTACACAGTTGTGTGTGTGTACAAAGTTGTGTGTGTGTGTGCATAGTTTTGTGTGTGTGTGTTTACACAGTTGTGTGTGTGTGTACACAATTGCGTGTGTGTGAGAACACAGGTGTGTGTATACAGTTATGTATGTGTGTACACATTTGTGTGTGTGTGTACAAAGTTGTGTGTGTGTACACAGTTGCGTGTGTGTATGCACAATTTTTTTCTGTGTGTGCACAGTTGTGCGTGTGTGTGTATGTGTGTATAAAAGATGCGTGTGTGTGTGTGTGTGTACACATTTGTGTGTGAGTGTACACACTTGTGTGTGTGTGCACACAGTTGTGTGTGTGTGCACAGAGCTGTGTGTGTGTATGTGTACACAGTTGCGCTTGTTTGTACACAGCTGTGTGTTTGTGTGTGTACACAGTTTTGTGTTTTTGTGTGTGTGTACACAGTTGTTTGTGCATGTACACAGTTGTGTGTGTGTGCACACAGTTGTGTGTGTGTACACAGTTGTGTTTGTGTGTGTGTGTACACAGTTGTGTGTGTGTGTTCACACAGTTGTGTGTGTGCGTACACTGTTCTGTGTGTGTACACAGTGTGCATGTGTGTTTGTGTGTGTACTCAGTTGTGTGTGTGTGTACACAGTTGTGTGTGTGTGTGCACACAGTTGTGTGTATGTGTACACAGTTGTGTGGGTCAGTACACAGTTGTGTGTGTGCGTACACTGTTCTGTGTGTGTACACAGTGTGCATGTGTGTTTGTGTGGTACTCAGTTGTGTGTGTGTGTACACAGTTGTCTGTGTGTGTTTACACAGTTGTGTGTGTGTACACAGTTGAGTGTATGTGTGTACACAGTTGTGTGTTTGGGTGTATGTGTGTGTACACCGTTGAGTATGTGTTTACACGGTTTTCTTTGTGTGTGTGTGTGTACACACTTGTGTGTGTGTGTACACAGTTGTGTGTGTTTGTGTGTACACAGTGTGTGTGTGCAGTTTTGTGTGTGTATGTACACAGTTGTGTGTGCATTTACACAATTCTATGTGTGTGTACACAGTTGTCTGTGTGTGTGTGTACACAGATGTGTGTGTGTGTGTGTGTTCACACAGTGGTGTTTGTGTGTGTGTGTGTGTACACAGTTGTGTGTGTGTGTGCACAGTTGTGTGTGTGTGTGCACAGTTTTGTGTTTGTGTGTGTGTGTACACAGTTGTGTGTGCATGTACACAATTCTGTGTGTGTACACAGTTCACATAGTGGTGTGTGTGTGTACACAGTTGTGTGTGTGTGTGTAACAGTTGTGTGTGTGTGTACACAGTTGTGTGTGTGTGACTACACAGTTGTGTGTGTATGTGTGTGTACACAATTGATTGTGTGTGAGTACACAGTTGTTTGTCTGTGTGTGTGTACACAGTTGTGCGTGTGTGTATATACAGTTGTGAGTGTGTGTGTGTTTGTGTGTCTACACAGTTGCGTGTGTGTGTACACATTTTGTGCTTGTGTGTACACACTTGTGTGTGTGTGTACACAGCTGTGTGTGTGTACACATTTGTGTGTGTTTGAGTGTACACAGTTGTGTGTGTATGTACACAGTTGTGTGTGTGCACACAATTGTGTGTGTGAGTGTGTACACAGTTGTGTGTGTATGTATGTGCTCACACAGGTGTGTGTGTGTGTGTGTACACAGTTGTATTTGTGCGTGAGTGTGTGTGTGTGCGTAAACAGTTGTGTTTGTGTGTACACATTTGTGTGTGTGTGTACACAGGTGTGTGTGTGTGTGTACACAGTTGTGTGCTGGTGTGTGTGTACACAGTTGTGCATGTGTGTCTGTGTGTATGCCGTTGTATCTGTGGGTACACAGTTGTGTGTGTGTTTATACACAAGTGTGTGTGTGTGTACACAGTTGTCTGTGTGTGTGTGTGTGCACACAGTGTGGTTGTGTTTACACAGTTGTGTTTGTGTGTACAGTTGCTTGCGTGTGTACACAGTTGTGTGTGTGCATGTGTGTACACAGCTGTGTGTTTGTGTGTACACAGTTGTGTGTATGTGTGTGTACACATATTTGTGTGTACACACTATTGTCTGTGTGTATACAGTTGTGTGTGTGTGTGCACAGCTGTGTTTGTGTGTGTGTACACAGTTTTGTGTGTATGTACACAGTTGTGTGTGTGTACACAGTTGTGTTTGTGTGTGTGTGTGTACACAGTTGTGTGTGTGTGTGTGTACACAGTTGTGTGTGTGTGTGTACACATTTGTGGGTGTATGTGTGTGTGTACACAGTTGTGTGTGTGTGTTCACACAGTTGTGTGAGTGTGTGTGTGTACACAGTTGTGTGTCTGTGTGTACACTGTTGTGTGTGTGTACACAGTTGTTTCTGTGTGTACACAGCTGTGTTTGTGTGCGTACACAGTTGTGTGTGTGTACACAGTTGTGTGTGTGTGTGTACACAGTTGTGTGTGTACACAGTTGTTTCTGCGTGTACACAGTTGTGTGTGTGTGAGCACAGTTGTGTGTGTGTGTGTACAGTTGTGTGTGTGTGTGTGTGTGTGTGTGTGTGTGTGTACACAGAGTGTCTTTGTGTACACAGTTGTGTGTGTGAGTCCGTGGGTGGACTCAGATGTTTGTGTGTGTACACAGTTGTGTGTGTATGTGTGTACACAGTAGTGTGTGTGTGTACACAGTTGTCTGTGTTTGTCTATACACAGTTGTGTGTGTGTACACAGTATTGTGTGTGTGTGCACACAGTTGTGTGTGTGTGTACAGAGCTGTGTGTTTGTGTGTACACAGTTGTGTGTTTGTGTGTGTGTGTAAACAGTTGTTTGTGCATGTACACAGTTGTGTTTGTGTGCACACAGTTGTGTGTGTGTGTGTACACAGTTGTATTTGTGTGTGTGTGTGTACACAGTTGTGTGTGTGTGTACACAGTTGTGTGTGTGTGTACACATTTGTGTGTGTATGTGTGTGTACACAGTTGTTTGTGCATGTAAACAGGTGTGTGTGTGCACACAGTTCTGTGTGTGTACACAGTTGTGTGTGTGTATGTGTGTGTGTACACAGTTGTGTGTGTGCACACAAAGTTTTGTGTGTGTGTACACAGTTGTGTGTGTGCACACAGTTTTGTGTGTGTGTACACAGTTGTGTGTGTGTGTATAGTGGTGTGTGTGTGTGTGTACACTGCTGTTTGCGTGTGCGTTTACACAGTTGTGTCTTCATGTACACAGTTGTGTGTGTGTATACAGTTGTGAATGTGTGTGTACACAGTTGTGTGTGTGTGTTCACACAGTTGTGTGTGTGTACGTGTGTGTGTACACAGTTGTGTGTCTGTGTGTACACTGTTGTGTGTGTGTACACAGTTGTTTCTGTGTGTACACAGTTGTGTTTGTGTGCGTACACATTTGTGTGTGTGTACACAGTTGTGTGTGTGTGTGTACACAGTTGTGTGTGTGTACACAGTTGTTTCTGCGTGTACGCAGTTGTGTGTGTGTGTGAACACAGTTGTGTGTGTGTACACAGTTGTGTGCGTTTGTGTGTTTACACAGAGAGTCTGTGTATACTCAGTTGTGTGTGTGTGTCTGCGTGTGGACTCAGATGTTTCTGTGTGTACACAGTTGTGTGTGTATGTGTGTACACAGTTGTGTGTGTGTACACACTTGTGTGCGTGTACACAATTGTGTGTGTGTACACACTTGTGTGTGTTTCTGTATACACAGTTGTTTGTGTACACAGTATTGTGTGTGTGTGTGCACACAGTTGTGTGTGTGTGTGTGTTTGTACATAGTTGTATATCAGTGTGTGTTTGTGTACACAGTTGTGTGTGTGTGTACACAATTGAATGTGTGTACACAATTGAGTGTGTGTACACAGTTGTGTGTGTGTACACAGTTGTGTGTGTGTGTACACAGTTTTATCTGTGTGTACACAGTTGTGTGTGTGTGTGAACACAGTTGTGTGCATGTGTGTGTTACACAGTTGTGTGTGTGTGTACACAGATTGTCTGTGTGTACACAGTTGTGTGTGTGTGTGTGTGTCTGTGTGTTGACACCGATGTTTGTGTGTGTACACAGTTGTGTGTGTGTGTACACAGTTGTATTTGTGTGTGTGTGTGTGTGTACACAGTTGTGTGTGTGTGTACACAGTTGTGTGTGTGTGTACACATTTGTGTGTGTATGTGTGTGTACACAGTTGTTTGTGCATGTAAACAGTTGTGTGTGTGTGCACACAGTTCTGTGTGTGTACACAGTTGTGTGTGTGTATGTGTGTGTGTACACAGTTGTGTGTGTGCACACAGTTTTGTGTGTGTGTACACAGTTGTGTGTGTGTGTGTATAGTGGTGTGTGTGTGTGTACACTGCTGTTTGTGTGTGCGTTTACACAGTTGTGTCTGCATGTACACAGTTGTGTGTGTGTATACAGTTGTGAATGTGTGTGTACACAGTTGTGTGTGTGTGTTCACACAGTTGTGTGTGTGTGCGTGTGTGTGTACACAGTTGTGTGTCTGTGTGTACACTGTTGTGTGTGTGTACACAGTTGTTTCTGTGTGTACACAGTTGTGTTTGTGTGCGTACAAATTTGTGTGTGTGTACACAGTTGTGTGTGTGTGTGTACACAGTTGTGTGTGTGTACACAGTTGTTTCTGCGTGTACGCAGTTGTGTGTGTGTGTGTGTGTGAACACAGTTGTGTGTTTGTGTACACAGTTGTGTGCGTTTGTGTGTGTACACAGAGAGTCTGTGTATACTCAGTTGTGTGTGTGTGTCTGCGTGTGGACTCAGATGTTTCTGTGTGTACACAGTTGTGTGTGTATGTGTGTACACAGTTGTGTGTGTGTGTACACACTTGTGTGTGTGTACACAGTATTGTGTGTGTGTGCACACAGTTGTGTGTGTGTGTGCAAAGCTGTGTGTGTACAAAGTTGTGTGTGTGTGTGTGTGTGTGTTCACACAGTTGTGTGTGTGTGTGTGTGTGTGTGTGTGTGTGTTTGTACATAGTTGTATATCAGTGTGTGTTTGTGTACACAGTTGTGTGTGTGTGTACACAATTGAGTGTGTGTACACAATTGAGTGTGTGTACACAGTTGTGTGTGTGTACACAGTTGTGTCTGTGTGTACACAGTTTTATCTGTGTGTACACAGTTGTGTGTGTGTGTGAACACAGTTGTGTGCATGTGTGTGTTACACAGTTGTGTGTGTGTGTACACAGATTGTCTGTGTGTACACAGTTGTGTGTGTGTGTGTGTCTGTGTGTTGACACCGATGTTTGTGTGTGTACACAGTTGTGGGTGTATGTGTGTACACATTTGTGTGTGTGTGTGTACACTGTGTGTGTGTTTGTGTACACTGTGTGTGTGTGTGTACACAGTTGTGTGTGGGTGGGTGTGTGTTTACACAGTTTTGTGTGTGTGTGCACAGAGTTGTGTGTGTGTGTACACATATGTGTGTGTGCACACAGGTGTGTGTGTGTGTGTGTGTACACAGTTGTGTGCGTGTGTGTGTGTACACAGTTGTGTGTTTGTGTGTACACAGTTGTGTGTGTGTGTGAGTGTGCACAGTTGTGCGTGTGTGGACACAGTTGTGTGTGTGCGTGTGTGTACGCAGTTATGTGTGTGTTTTACACAGTTGTGTGTGTGTGTGTGAGAGAGTTTGTACACAGTTGTGTGAGTGTGTGTAAACATTGTGTGTGTGTGTGTGTGTGTGTGTTCACACAGTTGTGTGTGTGTACCCAGTTGTGTGTCTGTGTGTGTGTGTGTCTACACAGTTGCTTGTGTGAGTTTAAAAAGTTGTGTCTGTGTACATAGTTGTGTTTCTGTGTGTGTGTACACAGTTGTCTGTGTGTGTGTGTACACAGTTCTGTCTGTGTGTACATGGCTGTGTGTGTACACAGTTGCGTTTGTGTGCATGTGTACAGAGTTGTGTGTGTTGTGTACACAGTGTGAGTGTGTAAACAGTTGTGTTTGTGTGTGTGTACACAGTTGTTTGTGTGTGTACACAGTTGGGTGTGTGTACACAGAGTGTGTGTGTACATAGTTGTGTTTGTGTGTATGTGTACTCATTTGTTTGTGTGTGTACACAGTTGTGTGTGTGTGTACACAGTTGTGTGTGTGTACACAGTTGTGTGTGTGTGTGTGTACTCAGTTGTGTGTGTACACAGTTGTTTCTGCGTGTACACAGTTGTGTGTGTGTGTGAGCACAGTTGTGTGTGTGTGTACAGTTGTGTGTGTGTGTGTGTGGGTGGACCCAGATGTTTGTGTGTGTACACAGTTGTGTGTGTATGTGTGTACACAGTAGTGTGTGTGTACAACGTTGTCTGTGTTTGTGTATACACAGTTGTGTGTGTGTACACAGTATTGTGTGTGTGTGCACACAGTTGTGTGTGTGTGTACAGAGCTGTGTGTGTGTGCGTGTACACAGTTGCGTTTGTTTGTACACAGCTGTGTGATTGTGTGTGTACACAGTTTTGTGTTTTTGTGTGTGTGTACACAGTTGTTTGTGCATGTACACAGTTGTGTGTGGGTGCACACAGTTGTGTGTGTGTACACAGTTGTATTTGTGTGTGTGTGTGTACACAGTTGTGTGTGTGTGTACACAGTTGTGTGTGTGTACACATTTGTGTGTGTATGTGTGTGTACACAGTTGTTTGTGCATGTACACAGTTGTGTGTGTGTGTGCACACAGTTGTGTGTGTGTACACAGTTGTGTGTGTTTATGTGTGTGTGTACACAGTTGTGTGTGTGCACACAGTTTTGTGTGTGTGTACACAGTTGTGTGTGTGTGTATAGTGGTGTGTGTGTGTGTACACTGCTGTTTGTGTGTGCGTTTACACAGTTGTGTCTGCATGTACACAGTTGTGTGTGTGTATACAGTTGTGAATGTGTGTGTACACAGTTGTGTGTGTGTGTGTTCACACAGTTGTGTGTGTGTGCGTGTGTGTGTACACAGTTGTGTGTCTGTGTGTACACTGTTGTGTGTGTACACAGTTGTTTCTGTGTGTACACAGTTGTGTTTGTGTGAGTACACAGTTGTGTGTGTGTGTGTGTACACAGTTGTGTGTGTGTACACAGTTGTTTCTGCGTGTACACAGTTGTGTGTGTGTGTGTGTGAACACAGTTGTGTGTGTGTGTGTACACAGTTGTGTGCGTTTGTGTGTGTACACAGAGAGTCTGTGTATACTCAGTTGTGTGTGTGTGTCTCTGTGTGTAGACTCAGATGTTTGTGTGTGTACACAGTTGTGTGTGTATGTGTGTACACAGTTGTGTGTGTGTGCACACTTGTGTGTGTGTACACAATTGTGTGTGTGTGTACACACTTGTGTGTGTTTGTGTATACACAGTTGTGTGTGTACACAGTATTGTGTGTGTGTGCACACAGTTGTGTGTGTGTGTACAGAGCTGTGTGTGTGTGTGTGTGCAGAGTTGCGTGTATGTGTACACAGTTGTGTGTTTGTGTGTGTACACAGTTTTGTGTTTTTGTGTGTGTGTACACAGTTGTGTGTGCATGTACACAGTTGTGTGTGTGTGCACCCAGTTGTGTGTGTACAAAGTTGTGTGTGTGTGTGTTCACACAGTTGTGTGTGTGTGTGTGTGTGTGTGTGTGATTGTACATAGTTGTATGTCAGTGTGTGTTTGTGTACACAGTTGTGTGTGTGTACACAGTTGTGTGTGTGTACACAGTTGTGTGTGTGTGCATGTGCTCAGTTGTTGGTGGGTGTGTGTGTACACAGTTGTGTGTTTGTGTGTACACTGTGTGTGTGAGTGTACACTCTGTGTATTTGTGTACACTGTCTGTGTGTGTGTACACTTTTGTGAGTGGGTGTGCGTACACTGTTATGTGTGTGTACACAGTATGTGTTTGTGTACGCAGTTGTGTGAGTGTGCGTACACAGTTGTGTGTGTGTACACAGTTGTGTGTGTGTGTGTAACAGTTGTGTGTGTGTACACAGTTATGTGTTTGTGTGTGTACACAGTTGTGTGTATGTGTGTACACAGATATATGTGTGAGTGTACAGAGTTGTGAGTGTGTATGTGTGTGTGTACACTCTGTATGTGCTTTTGTGTGTCTCTACACAGTTGTGTGTGTGTGTGTACACAGTTGTGTGTGTGTGTATGTACACATTTGTGTGTTTGTGTACGCAGTTGTGCATGTGTACACAGTTGTGTGAGTGTGTACACAGTTGTGTGTGTGTGTGTGTGTACACAGTGTTTGTGTGTACACAGTTGTGTTTGTGTGTGTGTACACAGTTGTTTGTGTGTGTACACAGTTGTGTGTGTACGCAGTTGTCTGTCTGTGTGTGTGTACACAGTTGTGCATGTGTGAATACACAGTTGTGTGTGTGTACACAGTTGTGTGTGTGTACACAGTTGTGTCTGTGTGTACACAGTTGTGTGTGTGCGCGTGCACACTGTTGTGTGAGAGTGTGCACACAGTTGTTTGTGTGTGTACACACTTGTGTATGTGTATGTGTGTACACAGATATGTGTGTGTGTGTGTACACAGTTGTGAGGTTGTGTGTGTGCACAGTTATGTGTGCGTATGTGTGTGTGTACACTCTGTATGTGTGTGTGTCTACACAGTTGTGTGTGTGTGTTTACACAGTTGTGTCTGTGTACAGAGTTGTGTGAGCATGTGTGTGTACACAGATGTGTGTGTATTTACACAGTTGTGTCTGTGTGTACACAGTTGTGTGTGTGTGTACACAGTTGTGTGATTGTGTGTATGTGTGTGTACACAGTCGCATGTGTGTGTGTGCACAGTTTTGTGTGTGTGTGTGTACTCACTTGTGTGCGTATGTACACACTTGTCTGTGTGTGTGTACACAGTTGTGTGTGTTTGTATGTACACAGTTGTCTGTGTGTGCACAGTTTTGTGTGTGTGTACACAGTTGTGTTTGTGTGTTAACACAGTTGTGTGTGTGTGTGTACACAATTGTGTGTGTGTGTGTACGCAGTTGTGTGTCTGTGTGTGTGTACACAGTTATGTGTGCATGTACACAGCTGTGTGTGTGTACACAGTGGTGTCTGTGTGTGTGTACACAGTTGCGTGTGTGTACACAGTTGTCTGTGTGTGTACACAGTGGTGTCTGTGTGTACACAGTTTTGTGCTTGTGTGTGTACACTGTGTGTGTGTTTGTGTACACTGTGTGTGTGTGTGTGTGTGTGTGTGTGTGTGTGTGTGTGTGTGTGTGTGTGTGTGTGTGTGTGTGTGTGTGTGTGTGTGTGTGTGTGTGTGTGTGTGTGTGTGTGTGTACAAGGTTGAGTGTGGGTGGGTGGGTGTGTACACCGTTTTGTGTGTGTGTGCACACAGTTGTGCGTTTGTACACAGTTGTGTGTGTGTGTACACATTTGTGTGTGTACACAGTTGTGTGTCTGTGTACACAGTTGTGTGTGTGTGTGTGTGTGTGCGTACACAGTTGTGTGTGTGTGTATACGTTTGTTTCTGTGTGTGCACAGTTGTGTGTGTGTGTACACATTTGTGTGTGTGTGCACAGTTGTTTGTGTCTGTGTGTGTACACAGCTGTGTGAGTGTGTACATTTTAAGTGTGTGTGTGTGTGTACACTCTGTGTTTTTGTGTACACTGTCTGTGTGTGTACACTTTTGTAAGTGTGTGTGCATACACTGTTCTGTGTGTTTACACAGTGTGTGTGTGTGTACACAGTTTTGTTTGTGTATGTGCACAGTTGTGTGTGTGTGCACAATTATGTGTGTTTGTGTACACAGTTGTGTGTCTGAGTGTGTTTGTGTGTGTGTAAACAATTGTGTGTTTGTGTGTTCACAGTTGTGTGTGTTTACACAGTTGTGAGTGCGTGTGTGTGTACACAGTTGTGTGTGTACACAGTTGTGTCTGTGTGTACACAGTTGTGTGTGTGCACACTGTTGTGTGTGTGTGTGTACACAGTTGTTTGTGTGTGTGCACACTTGTGTGTGTGTATGTGTGTACACAGATATGTGTGTGTTTGTACAAAGTTGTGTGTGAGTGTGTGTGCACATTTGTGTGTGTGTATGTGTGTGTGTGTACACTCTGTATGTGTGTGTGCGTCTACACAGCTGTGTGTGTGTTTACACAGTTGTATCTGTGTACAGAGTTATGTGTGCATGTGTGTGTACACAGATGTGTGTGTGTGTACACAGTTGTGTCTGTGTGTACACAGTTGTCTGTGGGTGTGTGTACACAGTTGTGTTTGTGTGCGTGTGTACACAGTTGTGTGTGTGTGTGTGTACACAGTGTGTGTGTACACACAGTTGTGTTTGTGTGTGTACACAGTTGTTTGTGTGTATACACAGTTGTGTGTGTGCGTGTGTGTACGCAGTTGTCTGTCTGTGTGTGTACACAGTTGTGCATGTGTTAATACACAGATGTGTGTGTGTGCACACAGTTGTGTGTGCGTGTACACAGTGTGTGTGTGTATACACAGCTGTGTGTGTGTGTACACAGTTGTGTGTGTGTGTACACTATGTGTGTGTGTGTGTGTGTGCACGATGTGTTTGTGTGTGTGTGGACACAGTGTATGTGTTTATACACAGTGTTTTATTTGTTTACACTGTTGTGTGTGCGTGTGTACACTGTGTGTGTGTGTATACACTGTGTGTGTGTGTGTGTACACAGTATATGTGTGTGTGTGTGTGTGTGTACACAGTGTGTGTGTGTGTGTATACACAGTGTGTGTGTGTGTGTGCACACAGTGTGTGTTTGTAGACAGTTGTGTGCATGTGTGTGTACACAGTTGAGTCTGTGTAAACAGTTGTGTGTGTGTAACCAGTTGTGTGTGTGTACACAGTTGTGTGAGTGTATGTGTGTGTCTACACAGTTGTGTGTATGTACACTGTATTTTTTTTCTGTACACTGTGTGTGTGTGTGTTTGTTTACACTGTTGTGTGTGTGTGGTGCATTCACATTTGTGTGTGTGTATGTTCACAATGAGTGCGTGTGTGTGTGTACGAAGTGATTGTGAGTGTGTACACTGTTGTGTGTGTGTGTGTGTGTGTGTGTGTGTGTACACTATGTGTGTGTGTTCGCAGTGTGTGTGTGTGTGCGTGTACACAGTGTGTGTGTATACACAGTGTGTGTGTGTGTACACAGTGTGTGTGTGTATATAAACTATGTGTGTGTACGCATTGTATATGTGTACACAGTTGTTTGTGTGTGTACACAGTCGTGTGTGTGTAGAGAGTTGTGTGTTTGTACACAGTTGTGTTTGTGTGCGTGTACACAGTTGTGTGTGTACACAGTTGTGTGTGTACACAGTTGTGTGTGTGTGTACGCAGTGTTTGTGTGTGTAAACTGTTGTGTGTGTGTGTGTCTGTGTACACTGTGTGTGTATTCAGTTCGTGTGTGGTACACAGCTGTGTGTGTGTATGTGTGTGTACACAGTTGTGTGTGTGTACAAAGTTGTGTGTACACATTTGTGTGTGTGTCTGTGTACACAGTTGTGCGTGTGTGTGTGTACACAGTGTGTGTATGTACACAGTTGTGTGTGTGTGTACACAGTTGTGTGTCTGTGTGTACATAGTTGAGTGTGTGTGTGTGCACAGTTGTTTGTGTGTGTACACAGGTGTGTGTGTGTACACAGTTGTGTGTGTGTACCCAGTTGTGTGTGTGTGTGTACACAGTTGTGTTTGTGTGTGTACACAGTTGTGTGTGAGTGTGTGTGTGCACAGTTGTGTGTGTGTGTACACAGTTGTGTGTGTGTGCGTGTGCACAGTTGTGTGCGAGTATGTACACAGCTGTGTGTGTGTACACAGTTGTGTGTGTGTCTGTACACAGTTGTGTGTGGCTGCGTACACAGTTGTGTGTGCGTGGGTGTGTGTGTACACAGTTGTGTGTGTGTACACAGTTGTGCATGTGTACACAGTTGTGTGTGTGTACACAGTTGTGTGTGTGTGTTTGTACACAGTTGCGTGTGTGTACACAGTTGTGTGTTTGTGTGTACACAGTTGTGTGTATGTATGTGTGTATGTATACAGTTGTGTGTGCTTGTACAAAGTTGATTGTGCGTGTGTACAGTTATGTGTGTATGTAAACAGTTGTGTTCGTGTGTTTGTACACAGTTGTGTGTGTATGTACACAGTTGTGAATGTGTGTGTGTACACAGTTGTGTGTGTTTGTGTGTGTACACGGTTGTGTGTGTGTGTACACATTTGTGTGTGTGTGGTCACAGTTGTGTGTCTGTGTACAAAGTTGTGTGTGTGTGTACACAGTTGTGTGTGTGTGTACACAGTGTCTGTGTGTGTACAGAGATGTGTATGGATGTACACAGTTGTGTGTGTGTACACAGTTGTGTGTGTTTGTGTGTACACAGTTGTTTGTGTGTGTACACAGTTGTGTGTGCCTGCCTGTGTGTGCGTACACAGTTGTGTGTGTGAACACACATTAGTGTGTGTGTGTGTGTAAACAGTTGTGTGTGTAAGTGTGTGTACGCAGTTGTATGTGTGTGTGTGTGTGTGTGTGTGTGTGTGTACACTATGTGTGTGTGTTCGCAGTGTGTGTGTGTGTGTGCGTGTACACAGTGTGTGTGTGTATACACAGTGTGTGTGTGTGTGTACACAGTGTGTGTGTGTATATAAACTATGTGTGTGTACGCATTGTATATGTGTACACAGTTGTTTGTGTGTGTACACAGTCGTGTGTGTGTAGAGAGTTGTGTGTTTGTACACAGTTGTGTTTGTGTGCGTGTACACAGTTGTGTGTGTACACAGTTGTGTGTGTACACAGTTGTGTGTGTGTGTACGCAGTGTTTGTGTGTGTAAACTGTTGTGTGTGTGTGTGTCTGTGTACACTGTGTGTGTATTGAGTTCGTGTGTGGTACACAGCTGTGTGTGTGTATGTGTGTGTACACAGTTGTGTGTGTGTACAAAGTTGTGTGTGTGTGTGTACACATTTGTGTGTGTGTCTGTGTACACAGTTGTGCGTGTGTGTGTGTACACAGTCTGTGTATATACACAGTTGTGTGTATGTACACAGTTGTGTGTCTGTGTGTACATAGTTGAGTGTGTGTGTGTGCACAGTTGTTTGTGTGTGTACACAGGTGTGTGTGTGTACACAGTTGTGTGTGTGTACCCAGTTGTGTGTGTGTGTGTACACAGTTGAGTTTGTGTGTGTACACAGTTGTGTGTGAGTGTGTGTGTGCACAGTTGTGTGTGTGTGTACACAGTTGTGTGTGTGTACACAGTTGTGTCTGTGTGTACACAGTTGAGTGTGTGTGCACACTGTTGTGTGTGTGTGTGTACACAGTTGTTTGTGTGTGCACACTTGTGTGTGTGTATGTGTGTACACAGATATGTGTGTGTTTGTACACAGTTGTGTGTGTTTATGTGTACACAGTTGTGTGTGTGTGTGTTTGTTTGTACACAGTTGTGTGAGTGTGTGTAAACAGTGTGTGTATGTGTGTTCACACAGTTGTGTGTGTGTGTGTACACAGTTGTGTGTGTGTGTGCATACACAGTTGTGTGTGTGTACACGTTTGTTTCTGTGTGTTCACAGTTGTGTGTGTGTGTGTACACAGCTGTGTGAGTGTATACATTTTAAGTGTGTGTGTGTGTACTCTCTGTGTTTTTGTGTACACTGTCTGTGTGTGTACAATTTTGTAACTGTGTGTGCATACACTGTTCTGTGTGTTTACACAGTGTGTGTGTGTACACAGTTTTGTGTGTGTGTGTGCACAGTTGTGTGTGTGTGCACAATTATGTGGGTTTGTGTACACAGTTGTGTGTCTGAGTGTGTTTGTGTGTGTGTGTAAACAATTGTGTGTTTGTGTGTTCACAGTTGTCTGTGTGTACACAGTTGTGAATGCGTGTGTGTGTACACAGTTGTGTGTGTGTACACAGTTGTGTCTGTGTGTACACAGTTGAGTGTGTGTGCACACTGTTGTGTGTGTGTGTGTGTACACAGTTGTTTGTGTGTGTGCACACTTGTGTGTGTGTATGTGTGTACACAGATATGTGTGTGTTTGTACACAGTTGTGTGTGAGTGTGTGTGCACATTTGTGTGCTTGTATGTGTGTGTGTACACAGTTGTGTTTGTGTGTGTACACACAGTTGTTTGTGTGGGTACACAATTGTGTGTGTGCGTGAGTGTACGCAGTTGTGTGTGTGCACACAGTTGTGTGTGTGTATGTGTGAATGTACATAGTTGTGTGTGTGTGTGAGTGTACACTCTGTATGTGTGTGTCTACACAGTTGTGTGTGTGTGTTTACACAATTGTGTCTGTGTACAGAGTTGTGTGTGCATGTGTGTGTACACAGATGTGTGTGTGTGTGTACACAGTCGTGTCTGTGTGTACACATGTGTGTGGTTGTGTGTACACTGTTGTGTTTGTGTGTGTGTGTACACAGTTGTGTGTGTGTGCGTACACAGTGTGTGTGTGTACACAGTTGTGTTTGTGTGTGTACACAGTTGTGTGTGTGCGTGTGTGTATGCAGTTGTGTGTCTGTGTGTGTGTACACAGTTGTGCATGTGTGCATACACAGTTGTGTGTGTGTACACAGTTGTGTGTGTGTGTGTGTGCACAGTATTGTGTGTATGTGTGTGTGTACATAGTTGTGTGTGTGTGTGAGTGTACACTCTGTATGTGTGTGTTTACACAGTTGTGTGTGTGTGTTGTGTGTGCATGTGTGTGTACACAGATGTGTGTGTGTGTGTACACAGTCGTGTCTGTGTGTACACAGTTGTGTGTGGATGTGTGTACACAGTTGTGTTTGTGTGCGTGTGTACACAGTTGTGTGTGTGTGTGCGTACACAGTGTGTGTGTGTACACAGTTGTGTTTGTGTGTGTACACAGTTGTGTGTGTGCGTGTGTGTGTACGCAGTTGTGTGTCTGTGTGTGTGTACACAGTTGTGCATGTGTGCATACACAGTTGTGTGTGTGTACACAGTTGTGTGTGTGTGTGTGTGTGCACAGTATTGTGTGTATGTGTGTGTACACACTTGTGTGCGTATGTACACACCTGGGTGTGTGTGTGTACACAGTTGTGTGCGTTTATGTGTACACAGTTGTGAGTGTGTGTGTTTGTTTGTACACAGTTGTGTGAGTGTGTGTAAACAGTGTGTGTGTGTGTGTGTTCACACAGTTGTGTGTGTGTGTGTGTACACAGTTGTGTGTGTGTGTCTACACAGTTGTGTGTGTGTGTTTACAAAGTTGTGTCTGTGTACACAGTTGTGTCTGCGTGTGTGTGTACACAGTTGTGTGTGTGTGTGTGTGTACACAGTTGTCTCTGTGTGTACACAGTTGTGTGTGTGTGTTTAAAAAGTTGTGTCTGTGTACACAGTTGTGTCTATCTGTGTGTGTACACAGTTGTATGTGTGTATGAGTGTGTGTACACAGTTGTGTGTGTGTGTGTGTGTACACTGTGTGTGTGTGTCTGTGTACAGTCTGTGCTTTTGTGTACACTGTCTGTGTGTGTGTGTGCACTTTTGTGAGTGTGTGTGTGTACACTGTTCTGTGTGTGTACACGATTGTTTCTGTGTGTACACAGTTGTGTGTGTACACATTTGTGTGTGTGTGTGCATAGTTGTTTGAGTGTGTGTGTACACAGGTATGTGAGTGTGTACATTTTAAGTGTGTGTGTGTGCACACTCTGTGTTTTTGTGTACACTGTCTCTGTGTGTACACTTTTGTGAGTGTGTGTGCATACACTGTTCTGTGTGTTTACACAGTGTGTGTGTGTACACAGTTTTGTGTGTGTATGTGCACAGTTGTGTGTGTACACAATTGTGTTTGTTTGTGTACACAGTTGTGTGTCTGAGTGTGCTTGTGTGTGTGTGTAAACAGTTGTGTGTTTGTGTGTTCACAGTTGTGTGTGTACATAGTTGTGAGTGCGTGTGTGTGTACACAGTTGTGTGTGTGTACAGAGTTGTGTGTCTGTGTGTACACAGTTATGTGTGTGTGCACACTGTTGTGTGTGTGTGTGTAAACAGTTGTTTGTGTGTGTGCACACTTGTGTTTGTGTATATGTGTACACAGATATGTGTGTGTGTACTCAGTTTTGTGTGAGTGTGTGTGCACATTTGTGTGTGTGTGTGTGTGAGTGTACACTCTGCATGTGTCTGTGTGTCCACACTGTTGTATGTGTGTGTTTACACAGTTGTGTCTGTGTACAGAGTTGTGTGTGCATGTGTGTGTACACAGATGTGTGTGTGTACACAGTTGTGTCTGTGTGTACACAGTTGTGCGTGGGTGTGTGTACACAGTTGTGTTTGTGTGCGTGAGTACACAGTTGTGTGTGTGTGTGTGTACACAGTGTGTGTGTGTACACAGTTGTGTTTTTGTGTGTACACAGTTGTTTGTGTGCATACGCAGTTGTGTGTGTGTACACAGTTGTGTGTGTGTGTACACAGTTCTGTCTCTGTGTACACAGTTGTGTGTGTGTGTGTGCACAGTTTTGTGTGTATGTGTGTGTACACACTTGTGTGCGTATGTACACACTTGGTTGTGTGTGTGTGTGTACACAGTTGTGTGTGTTTATGTATACACAGTTGTGTGTGTGTGTTTGTACACAGTTGTTTGAGTGTGTGTAAACAGTGTGTGTGTGTTCACACAGTTGTGTGTGTGCGTGTGTACACAGTTGTGTGATTTTGTGTATGTGTGTGTACATAGTTGCATGTGTGTGTGCACAGTTTTGTGTGTGTGTACACACTTGTGTGCGTATGTACACACTTGTCTGTGTGTGTGTACACAGTTGTGAGTGTTTGTGAGTACACAGTTGTCTGTGTGTGCACAGTTTTGTGTGTGTGTGTACACAGTTGTGTTTGTGTGTCAACACAGTTGCGTGTGTGTGTACACTATTGTGTGTCTGTGTGTGTGTGTATACAGCTGTGTGTGTGCGTACACAGTTGTGTGTGTACACAGTTGTGTGTGTGTGTGTGTACACAGTTGTGTGTGTGTGTACACGTTTGTTTCTGTGTGTACACAGTTGTGTGTGTGTGTGTTTAAAAAGTTGTGTCTGTGTACACAGTTGTGTCTCCGTGTGTGTACACAGTTGTGTGTGTGTGAGTGTGTATACACAGTTGTGTGTGTGTGTGTACACTGTGTGTGTGTCTGTGTACACTATGTTTTTTTGTGTACACTGTCTGTGTGTTTGTACACTTTTGTGAGTGTGTGTGCGTACACTGTTCTGTGTGTGTACACAGTGTGTGTGTGTGTACACAGTTGTGTGTGTGTGCACACAGTGGTGTGTGTGTGTACACAGTTGTGTGTGTGTGCGTGCACAGTTTTATGTGTGTGTGTACTCACTAGTGTGCGTATGTACACACTTGTCTGTGTGTGTGTACACAGTTGTGTGTGTTTGTGTGTACACAGTTGTCTGTGTGTGCACAGTTTTGTGTGTGTGTGTACACAGTTGTGTTTGTGTGTTAACACAGTTGTGTGTGTGTACACAATTGTGTGTGTGTGTGTGTGTGCACACAGTTGTGTGTTTCTACGTACACAAATGTGTGTGTGTACACAGTTGTGTGTGTGTGTGCGTACACAGTTGTGTGTCTGTGTACACGTTTGTTTCTGTGTGTACACAGTTGTGTGTGTGTGTACACATTTGTGTGTGTGTGCACAGTTGTTTGTGTGTGTGTGTACACAATTGTGTGTGTGTGTGTGTACACAGTTGTGTGTGTGTGCGTACACAGTTGTGTGTGTGTACACAGTTGTGTGTGCGTGTGTGCGTACACAGTTGTGTGTGTGTGTACACGTTTGTTTCTGTGTGTTCACAGTTGTGTGTGTGTACACATTTGTGTGTGTGTACACAGTTGTGTGCGTGTGTGTGTGTGTGTGTACACAGTTGTGTGTGTGTGTACACGATTGTTTGTGTGTGTACACAGTTGTGTGTGTGCGTGTGTGTACGCAGTTGTGTGTCTGTGTGTGTACACAGTTGTGCATGTGTGCATACACAGTTGTGTCTGAGTACAGAGTTGTGTGTGCATGTGTGTGTACACAGATGTGTGTGTGTGTGTACACAGTCGTGTCTGTGTGTACTCAGTTGTGTGTGGGTGTGTGTATACAGTTGTGTTTGTGTGCGTGTGTACACAGTTGCGTGTGTGTGTGCGTACACAGTGTGTGTGTACACAGTTGTGTTTGTGTGTACACAGTTGTGTGTGTGCGTGTGTGTACGCAGTTGTGTGTCTGTGTGTGTGTACACAGTTGTGCATGTGTGCATACACAGTTGTGTGTGTGTACACAGTTGTGTGTGTGTGTGTGTGTGTGTGTGCACAGTATTGTGTGTATGTGTGTGTACACACTTGTGTGCGTATGTACACAATTGGGTGTCTGTGTGTACACAGTTGTGTGTGTGTGTGTTTGTTTGTACACAGTTGTGTGAGTGTGTGTAAACAGTGTGTGTGTGTGTGTTCACACAGTTGTGTGTGTGTGTGTGTACACAGTTGTGTGTGTCTGTGTGTGTACACAGTTGTGTGTGTGTACACGTTTGTTTCTGTGTGTTCACAGTTGTGTGTGTGTGTGTACACAGCTGCGTGAGTGTGTACATTTTAAGTGTGTGTGTGTGTACTCTCTGTGTTTTTGTGTACACTGTCTGTGTGTGTACACTTTTGTAACTGTGTGTGCATACACTGTTCTGTGTGTTTACACAGTGTGTGTGTGTACACAGTTTTGTGTGTGTGTGTGCACAGTTGTGTGTGTGTGCACAATTATGTGGGTTTGTGTACACAGTTGTGTGTCTGAGTGTGTTTGTGTGTGTGTGTAAACAATTGTGTGTTTGTGTGTTCACAGTTGTGTGTGTGTACACAGTTGTGAGTGTGTGTGTGTGTACACAGTTGTGTGTGTGTACACAGTTGTGTGTGTGTACACAGTTTTGTGTGTGTGTGTACACAGTTGTGTTTGTGTGTTAACACAGTTGTGTGTGCGTGTGTACATAATTGTGTGTCTGTGTGTGTACACAGTTGTGCGTGTGCGTACACAGTTGTGTGTGTGTACACCGTTGTGTGTGTGCGCGTGTGTGTATGCAGTTGTGTGTCTGTGTGTTTACACAGTTGTGCATGTGTGCATACACAGTTGTGTGTGTGTACACAGTTGTGTGTGTGTGTGTACACAGTTGTGTCTGTGTGTACACAGTTGTGTGTGCGTGTGTGTGTGCACAGTTTTGTGTGTATGTGTGTGTACACAGTTGTGTGCGTATGTACACACTTGGGTGTGTGTGTGTGTGTGTACACAGTTGTGTGTGTTTATGTGTACACAGTTGTGTGTGTGTGTGTTTGTTTGTACACAGTTGTGTGAGTGTGTGTAAACAGTGTGTGTGTGTTCACACAGTTGTGTGTGTGTGTGTATACAGTTGTGTGTGTGTCTACACAGTTGTGTGTGTGTGTTTAAAAAGTTGTGTCTGTGTACACAGTTGTGTCTCCGTGTGTGTGTACACAGTTGTGTGCGTGTATGAGTGTGTATACACAGTTGTCTGTGTGTGTGTATACTGTGTGTGTGTCTGTGTACACTCTGTTTTTTTGTGTACACTGTCTGTGTGTGTGTACACTTTTGTGACTGTGTGTGCGTACACTGTTCTGTGTGTGTACACAGTGTGTGTGTGTGTGTGTGTACACAGTTGTGTGTGTGTGCGTACACAGTGGTGTGTGTGTACACAGTTGTGTGTGTGTATCTACACAGTTGTGTGTGTGTACACAGTTGTGTGTGTGTGTGTGTGTACACAGTTGTGTGGTTGTGTATATGTGTGTGTACACAGTCGCATGTGTGTGTGTGCACAGTTTTGTGCGTGTGTACTCACTTGTGTGCATATGTACACACTTGTCTGTGTGTACACAGTTGTGTGTGTTTGTGTGTACACAGTTATCTGTGTGTGCACAGTTTTGTGTGTGTGTGTACACAGTTGTGTTTGTGTGTTAACACAGTTGTGTGTGTGTGTGTACACAATTGTGTGTGTGTGTGTACACAGTTGTGTGTGTGTGCGTACACAGTTGTGTGTGTGTACACAGTTGTGTGTGCGTGTGTGCATACACAGTTGTGTGTGTGTGTACACGTTTGTTTCTGTGTGTTCACAGTTGTGTGTGTGTACACATTTGTGTGTGTGTACACAGTTGTGTGCGTGTGTGTGTGTGTGTACACAGTTGTGTGTGTGTACACGATTGTTTGTGTGTGTACACAGTTGTGTGTGTGCGTGTGTGTACGCAGTTGTGTGTCTGTGTGTGTACACAGTTGTGCATGTGTGCATACACAGTTGTGTCTGAGTACAGAGTTGTGTGTGCATGTGTGTGTACACAGATGTGTGTGTGTGTACACAGTCGTGTCTGTGTGTACACAGTTGTGTGTGGGTGTGTGTATACAGTTGTGTTTGTGTGCGTGTGTACACAGTTGCGTGTGTGTGTGTGTACACAGTGTGTGTGTGTACACAGTTGTGTTTGTGTGTGTACACAGTTGTGTGTGTGCGTGTGTGTACGCAGTTGTGTGTCTGTGTGTGTGTACACAGTTGTGCATGTGTGCATACACAGTTGTGTGTGTGTACACAGTTGTGTGTGTGTGTGTGTGTGTGCACAGTATTGTGTGTATGTGTGTGTACACACTTGTGTGCGTATGTACACAATTGGGTGTCTGTGTGTACACAGTTGTGTGTGTTTATGTGTACACAGTTGTGTGTGTGTGTTTGTTTGTACACAGTTGTGTGAGTGTGTGTAAACAGTGTGTGTGTGTGTGTTCACACAGTTGTGTGTGTGTGTGTGTACACAGTTGTGTGTGTGTGTGTGCGTACATAGTTGTGTGTGTGTACACGTTTGTTTCTGTGTGTTCACAGTTGTGTGTGTGTGTGTACACAGCTGCGTGAGTGTGTACATTTTAAGTGTGTGTGTGTACTCTCTGTGTTTTTGTGTACACTGTCTGTGTGTGTACACTTTTGTAACTGTGTGTGCATACACTGTTCTGTGTGTTTACACAGTGTGTGTGTGTACACAGTTTTGTGTGTGTGTGTGCACAGTTGTGTGTGTGTGCACAATTATGTGGGTTTGTGTACACAGTTGTGTGTCTGAGTGTGTTTGTGTGTGTGTGTAAACAATTGTGTGTTTGTGTGTTCACAGTTGTGTGTGTGTACACAGTTGTGAGTGCGTGTGTGTGTACACAGTTGTGTGTGTGTACACAGTTGTGTGTGTGTACACAGTTTTGTGTGTGTGTGTACACAGTTGTGTTTGTGTGTTAACACAGTTGTGTGTGCGTGTGTACACAATTGTGTGTCTGTGTGTGTGTACACAGTTGTGCGTGTGCGTACACAGTTGTGTGTGTGTACACCGTTGTGTGTGTGCGCGTGTGTGTATGCAGTTGTGTGTCTGTGTGTGTACACAGTTGAGCATGTGTGCATACACAGTTGTGTGTGTGTACACAGTTGTGTGTGTGTGTGTACACAGTTGTGTCTGTGTGTACACAGTTGTGTGTGCGTGTGTGTGAGCACAGTTTTGTGTGTATGTGTGTGTACACAGTTGTGTGCGTATGTACACACTTGGGTGTGTGTGTGTGTGTGTGTGTACACAGTTGTGTGTGTTTATGTGTACACAGTTGTGTGTGTGTGTGTTTGTTTGTACACAGTTGTGTGAGTGTGTGTAAACAGTGTGTGTGTGTTCACACAGTTGTGTGTGTGTGTGTACACAGTTGTGTGTGTGTCTACACAGTTGTGTGTGTGTGTTTAAAAAGTTGTGTCTGTGTACACAGTTGTGTCTCCGTGTGTGTGTACACAGTTGTGTGCATGTATGAGTGTGTATACACAGTTGTGTGTGTGTGTATGTATACTGTGTGTGTGTCTGTGTACACTCTGTTTTTTTGTGTACACTGTCTGTGTGTGTGTACACTTTTGTGACTGTGTGTGCGTACACTGTTCTGTGTGTGTACACAGTGTGTGTGTGTGTGTGTGTGTGCGTACACAGTGGTGTGTGTGTGTACACAGTTGTGTGTGTGTATCTACACAGTTGTGTGTGTGTACACAGTTGTGTGTGTGTGTGTGTGTACACAGTTGTGTGATTGTGTATATGTGTGTGTACACAGTCGCATGTGTGTGTGTGCACAGTTTTGTGCGTGTGTACTCACTTGTGTGCATATGTACACACTTGTCTGTGTGTACACAGTTGTGTGTGTTTGTGTGTACACAGTTATCTGTGTGTGCACAGTTTTGTGTGTGTACACAGTTGTGTTTGTGTGTTAACGCAGTTGTGTGTGTGTGTACACAATTGTGTGTGTGTGTGTGTGTACACAGTTGTGTGTGTGTGCGTACACAGTTGTGTGTGTGTACACAGTTGTGTGTGCGTGTGTGCGTACACAGTTGTGTGTGTGTGTACACGTTTGTTTCCGTGTTCACAGTTGTGTGTGTGTACACATTTGTGTGTGTGTGCACAGTTGTTTGTGTGTGTGTGTACACAGCTGTGTGAGTGTGTACATTTTAAGTGTGTGTGTGTGTGTGTACACTCTGTGTTTTTGTGTACACTGTCTGTGTGTGTACACTTTTGTAACTGTGTGTGCATACACTGTTCTGTGTGTTTACACAGTGTGTGTGTGTGTACACAGTTTTGTGTGTGTATGTGCACAGTTGTGTGTGTGTGCACAATTATGTGTGTTTGTGTACACAGTTGTGTGTCTGAGTGTGTTTGTGTGTGTGTGTAAACAATTGTGTGTTTGTGTGTTCACAGTTGTGTGTGTACGCAGTTGTGAGTGCGTGTGTGTGTACACAGTTGTGTGTGTGTACACAGTTGTGTCTGTGTGTACACAGTTGAGTGTGTGTGCACACTGTTGTGTGTGTGTGTGTACACAGTTGTTTGTGTGTGCACACTTGTGTGTGTGTATGTGTGTACACAGATATGTGTGTGTTTGTACACAGTTGTGTGTGTTTATGTGTACACAGTTGTGTGTGTGTGTGTTTGTTTGTACACAGTTGTGTGAGTGTGTGTAAACAGTGTGTGTATGTGTGTTCACACAGTTGTGTGTGTGTGTGTACACAGTTGTGTGTGTGTGTGCATACACAGTTGTGTGTGTGTACACGTTTGTTTCTGTGTGTTCACAGTTGTGTGTGTGTGTGTACACAGCTGTGTGAGTGTATACATTTTAAGTGTGTGTGTGTGTACTCTCTGTGTTTTTGTGTACACTGTCTGTGTGTGTACAATTTTGTAACTGTGTGTGCATACACTGTTCTGTGTGTTTACACAGTGTGTGTGTGTACACAGTTTTGTGTGTGTGTGTGCACAGTTGTGTGTGTGTGCACAATTATGTGGGTTTGTGTACACAGTTGTGTGTCTGAGTGTGTTTGTGTGTGTGTGTAAACAATTGTGTGTTTGTGTGTTCACAGTTGTCTGTGTGTACACAGTTGTGAATGCGTGTGTGTGTACACAGTTGTGTGTGTGTACACAGTTGTGTCTGTGTGTACACAGTTGAGTGTGTGTGCACACTGTTGTGTGTGTGTGTGTACACAGTTGTTTGTGTGTGTGCACACTTGTGTGTGTGTATGTGTGTACACAGATATGTGTGTGTTTGTACACAGTTGTGTGTGAGTGTGTGTGCACATTTGTGTGCTTGTATGTGTGTGTGTAACACAGTTGTGTGTGTGTGTGTACACAGTTGTGTGTGTGTCTACACAGTTGTGTGTGTGTGTTTAAAAAGTTGTGTCTGTGTACACAGTTGTGTCTCCGTGTGTGTGTACACAGTTGTGTGCATGTATGAGTGTGTATACACAGTTGTGTGTGTGTGTATGTATACTGTGTGTGTGTCTGTGTACACTCTGTTTTTTTGTGTACACTGTCTGTGTGTGTGTACACTTTTGTGACTGTGTGTGCGTACACTGTTCTGTGTGTGTACACAGTGTGTGTGTGTGTGTGTGTGTGCATACACAGTGGTGTGTGTGTGTACACAGTTGTGTGTGTGTATCTACACAGTTGTGTGTGTACACAGTTGTGTGTGTGTGTGTGTGTACACAGTTGTGTGATTGTGTATATGTGTGTGTACACAGTCGCATGTGTGTGTGTGCACAGTTTTGTGCGTGTGTACTCACTTGTGTGCATATGTACACACTTGTCTGTGTGTACACAGTTGTGTGTGTTTGTGTGTACACAGTTATCTGTGTGTGCACAGTTTTGTGTGTGTACACAGTTGTGTTTGTGTGTTAACGCAGTTGTGTGTGTGTGTACACAATTGTGTGTGTGTGTGTGTACACAGTTGTGTGTGTGTGCGTACACAGTTGTGTGTGTGTACACAGTTGTGTGTGCGTGTGTGCGTACACAGTTGTGTGTGTGTGTACACGTTTGTTTCCGTGTTCACAGTTGTGTGTGTGTACACATTTGTGTGTGTGTGCACAGTTGTTTGTGTGTGTGTGTACACAGCTGTGTGAGTGTGTACATTTTAAGTGTGTGTGTGTGTGTGTACACTCTGTGTTTTTGTGTACACTGTCTGTGTGTGTACACTTTTGTAACTGTGTGTGCATACACTGTTCTGTGTGTTTACACAGTGTGTGTGTGTGTACACAGTTTTGTGTGTGTATGTGCACAGTTGTGTGTGTGTGCACAATTATGTGTGTTTGTGTACACAGTTGTGTGTCTGAGTGTGTTTGTGTGTGTGTGTAAACAATTGTGTGTTTGTGTGTTCACAGTTGTGTGTGTACGCAGTTGTGAGTGCGTGTGTGTGTACACAGTTGTGTGTGTGTACACAGTTGTGTCTGTGTGTACACAGTTGAGTGTGTGTGCACACTGTTGTGTGTGTGTGTGTACACAGTTGTTTGTGTGTGCACACTTGTGTGTGTGTATGTGTGTACACAGATATGTGTGTGTTTGTACACAGTTGTGTGTGTTTATGTGTACACAGTTGTGTGTGTGTGTGTTTGTTTGTACACAGTTGTGTGAGTGTGTGTAAACAGTGTGTGTATGTGTGTTCACACAGTTGTGTGTGTGTGTGTACACAGTTGTGTGTGTGTGTGCATACACAGTTGTGTGTGTGTACACGTTTGTTTCTGTGTGTTCACAGTTGTGTGTGTGTGTGTACACAGCTGTGTGAGTGTATACATTTTAAGTGTGTGTGTGTGTACTCTCTGTGTTTTTGTGTACACTGTCTGTGTGTGTACAATTTTGTAACTGTGTGTGCATACACTGTTCTGTGTGTTTACACAGTGTGTGTGTGTACACAGTTTTGTGTGTGTGTGTGCACAGTTGTGTGTGTGTGCACAATTATGTGGGTTTGTGTACACAGTTGTGTGTCTGAGTGTGTTTGTGTGTGTGTGTAAACAATTGTGTGTTTGTGTGTTCACAGTTGTCTGTGTGTACACAGTTGTGAATGCGTGTGTGTGTACACAGTTGTGTGTGTGTACACAGTTGTGTCTGTGTGTACACAGTTGAGTGTGTGTGCACACTGTTGTGTGTGTGTGTGTACACAGTTGTTTGTGTGTGTGCACACTTGTGTGTGTGTATGTGTGTACACAGATATGTGTGTGTTTGTACACAGTTGTGTGTGAGTGTGTGTGCACATTTGTGTGCTTGTATGTGTGTGTGTAACACAGTTGTGTTTGTGTGTGTACACACAGTTGTTTGTGTGGGTACACAATTGTGTGTGTGCGTGAGTGTACGCAGTTGTGTGTGTGCACACAGTTGTGTGTGTGTATGTGTGAATGTACATAGTTGTGTGTGTGTGTGAGTGTACACTCTGTATGAGTGTGTCTACACAGTTGTGTGTGTGTGTTTACACAATTGTGTCTGTGTACAGAGTTGTGTGTGCATGTGTGTGTACACAGTCGTTTCTGTGTGTACACATGTGTGTGGTTGTGTGTACACTGTTGTGTTTGTGTGTGTGTGTACACAGTTGTGTGTGTGTGTGCGTACACAGTGTGTGTGTGTACACAGTTGTGTTTGTGTGTGTACACAGTTGTGTGTGTGCGTGTGTGTATGCAGTTGTGTGTCTGTGTGTGTGTACACAGTTGTGCATGTGTGCATACACAGTTGTGTGTGTGTACACAGTTGTGTGTGTGTGTGTGCACAGTATTGTGTGTATGTGTGTGTGTACATAGTTGTGTGTGTGTGTGAGTGTACACTCTGTATGTGTGTGTTTACACAGTTGTGTGTGTGTGTTGTGTGTGCATGTGTGTGTACACAGATGTGTGTGTGTGTGTACACAGTCGTGTCTGTGTGTACACAGTTGTGTGTGGATGTGTGTACACAGTTGTGTTTGTGTGCGTGTGTACACAGTTGTGTGTGTGTGTGCGTACACAGTGTGTGTGTACACAGTTGTGTTTGTGTGTGTACACAGTTGTGTGTGTGCGTGTGTGTACGCAGTTGTGTGTCTGTGTGTGTGTACACAGTTGTGCATGTGTGCATACACAGTTGTGTGTGTGTACACAGTTGTGTGTGTGTGTGTGTGCACAGTATTGTGTGTATGTGTGTGTGTACATAGTTGTGTGTGTGTGTGAGTGTACACTCTGTATGTGTGTGTTTACACAGTTGTGTGTGTGTGTTGTGTGTGCATGTGTGTGTACACAGATGTGTGTGTGTGTGTACACAGTCGTGTCTGTGTGTACACAGTTGTGTGTGGATGTGTGTACACAGTTGTGTTTGTGTGCGTGTGTACACAGTTTTGTGTGTGTGTGCGTACACAGTGTGTGTGTACACAGTTGTGTTTGTGTGTGTACACAGTTGTGTGTGTGCGTGTGTGTACGCAGTTGTGTGTCTGTGTGTGTGTACACAGTTGTGCATGTGTGCATACACAGTTGTGTGTGTGTACACAGTTGTGTGTGTGTGTGTGTGCACAGTATTGTGTGTATGTGTGTGTACACACTTGTGTGCGTATGTACACACCTGGGTGTGTGTGTGTACACAGTTTTGTGCGTTTATGTGTACACAGTTGTGAGTGTGTGTGTTTGTTTGTACACAGTTGTGTGAGTGTGTGTAAACAGTGTGTGTGTGTGTGTTCACACAGTTGTGTGTGTGTGTACACAGTTGTGTGTGTGTGTCTACACAGTTGTGTGTGTGTGTTTACAAAGTTGTGTCTGTGTACACAGTTGTGTCTGCGTGTGTGTGTACACAGTTGTGTGTGTGTGTGTGTACACAGTTGTCTCTGTGTGTACACAGTTGTGTGTGTGTGTTTAAAAAGTTGTGTCTGTGTACACAGTTGTGTCTATCTGTGTGTGTACACAGTTGTATGTGTGTATGAGTGTGTGTACACAGTTGTGTGTGTGTGTGTACACTGTGTGTGTGTGTCTGTGTACAGTCTGTGCTTTTGTGTACACTGTCTGTGTGTGTGTGTGTACACTTTTGTGAGTGTGTGTGTGTACACTGTTCTGTGTGTGTACACGATTGTTTCTGTGTGTACACAGTTGTGTGTGTACACATTTGTGTGTGTGTGCATAGTTGTTTGAGTGTGTGTGTACACAGGTATGTGAGTGTGTATATTTTAAGTGTGTGTGCACACTCTGTGTTTTTGTGTACACTGTCTCTGTGTGTACACTTTTGTGAGTGTGTGTGCATACACTGTTCTGTGTGTTTACACAGTGTGTGTGTGTACACAGTTTTGTGTGTGTATGTACACAGTTGTGTGTGTACACAATTGTGTGTGTTTGTGTACACAGTTGTGTGTCTGAGTGTGTTTGTGTGTGTGTGTAAACAGTTGTGTGTTTGTGTGTTCACAGTTGTGTGTGTACATAGTTGTGAGTGCGTGTGTGTGTACACAGTTGTGTGTGTGTACAGAGTTGTGTGTCTGTGTGTACACAGTTATGTGTGTGTGCACACTGTTGTGTGTGTGTGTGTAAACAGTTGTTTGTGTGTGTGCACACTTGTGTTTGTGTATATGTGTACACAGATATGTGTGTGTGTACACAGTTTTGTGTGAGTGTGTGTTCACATTTGTGTGTGTGTGTGTGTGTGTGAGTGTACACTCTGCATGTGTCTGTGTGTCCACACTGTTGTATGTGTGTGTTTACACAGTTGTGTCTGTGTACAGAGTTGTGTGTGCATGTGTGTGTACACAGATGTGTGTGTGTACACAGTTGTGTCTGTGTGTACACAGTTGTGCGTGGGTGTGTGTACACAGTTGTGTTTGTGTGCGTGAGTACACAGTTGTGTGTGTGTGTGTGTACACAGTGTGTGTGTGTACACAGTTGTGTTTGTGTGTTAACACAGTTGTGTGTGCGTGTGTACACAATTGTGTGTCTGTGTGTGTGTACACAGATGTGCGTGTGCGTACACAGTTGTGTGTGTGTACACCGTTGTGTGTGTGCGCGTGTGTGTATGCAGTTGTGTGTCTGTGTGTGTACACAGTTGAGCATGTGTGCATACACAGTTGTGTGTGTGTACACAGTTGTGTGTGTGTGTGTACACAGTTGTGTCTGTGTGTACACAGTTGTGTGTGCGTGTGTGTGTGCACAGTTTTGTGTGTATGTGTGTGTACACAGTTGTGTGCGTATGTACACACTTGGGTGTGTGTGTGTGTGTGTGTGTACACAGTTGTGTGTGTTTATGTGTACACAGTTGTGTGTGTGTGTGTTTGTTTGTACACAGTTGTGTGAGTGTGTGTAAACAGTGTGTGTGTGTTCACACAGTTGTGTGTGTCTGTGTACACAGTTGTGTGTGTGTCTACACAGTTGTGTGTGTGTGTTTAAAAAGTTGTGTCTGTGTACACAGTTGTGTCTCCGTGTGTGTGTACACAGTTGTGTGCGTGTATGAGTGTGTATACACAGTTGTGTGTGTGTGTATGTATACTGTGTGTGTGTCTGTGTACACTCTGTTTTTTTGTGTACACTGTCTGTGTGTGTACACTTTTGTGACTGCGTGTGCGTACACTGTTCTGTGTGTGTACACAGTGTGTGTGTGTGTGTGTGTGCGTGTACACAGTTGTGTGTGTGTGCGTACACAGTGGTGTGTGTGTGTACACAGTTGTGTGTGTGTATCTACACAGTTGTGTGTGTGTACACAGTTGTGTGTGTGTGTGTGTGTACACAGTTGTGTGATTGTGTATATGTGTGTGTACACAGTCGCATGTGTGTGTGTGCACAGTTTTGTGCGTGTGTACTCACTTGTGTGCATATGTACACACTTGTCTGTGTGTACACAGTTGTGTGTGTTTGTGTGTACACAGTTATCTGTGTGTGCACAGTTTTGTGTGTGTACACAGTTGTGTTTGTGTGTTAACACAGTTGTGTGTGTGTGTACACAATTGTGTGTGTGTGTGTGTACACAGTTGTGTGTGTGTGCGTACACAGTTGTGTGTGTGTACACAGTTGTGTGTGCGTGTGTGCGTACACAGTTGTGTGTGTGTGTACACGTTTGTTTCCGTGTTCACAGTTGTGTGTGTGTACACATTTGTGTGTGTGTGCACAGTTGTTTGTGTGTGTGTGTACACAGCTGTGTGAGTGTGTACATTTTAAGTGTGTGTGTGTGTGTACACTCTGTGTTTTTGTGTACACTGTCTGTGTGTGTACACTTTTGTAACTGTGTGTGCATACACTGTTCTGTGTGTTTACACAGTGTGTGTGTGTGTACACAGTTTTGTGTGTGTATGTGCACAGTTGTGTGTGTGTGCACAATTATGTGTGTTTGTGTACACAGTTGTGTGTCTGAGTGTGTTTGTGTGTGTGTGTAAACAATTGTGTGTTTGTGTGTTCACAGTTGTGTGTGTACGCAGTTGTGAGTGCGTGTGTGTGTACACAGTTGTGTGTGTGCACACAGTTGTGTCTGTGTGTACACAGTTGAGTGTGTGTGCACACTGTTGTGTGTGTGTGTACACAGTTGTTTGTGTGTGCACACTTGTGTGTGTGTATGTGTGTACACAGATATGTGTGTGTTTGTACACAGTTGTGTGTGTTTATGTGTACACAGTTGTGTGTGTGTGTGTTTGTTTGTACACAGTTGTGTGAGTGTGTGTAAACAGTGTGTGTATGTGTGTTCACACAGTTGTGTGTGTGTGTGTACACAGTTGTGTGTGTGTGTGCATACACAGTTGTGTGTGTGTACACGTTTGTTTCTGTGTGTTCACAGTTGTGTGTGTGTGTGTACACAGCTGTGTGAGTGTATACATTTTAAGTGTGTGTGTGTGTACTCTCTGTGTTTTTGTGTACACTGTCTGTGTGTGTACAATTTTGTAACTGTGTGTGCATACACTGTTCTGTGTGTTTACACAGTGTGTGTGTGTACACAGTTTTGTGTGTGTGTGTGCACAGTTGTGTGTGTGTGCACAATTATGTGGGTTTGTGTACACAGTTGTGTGTCTGAGTGTGTTTGTGTGTGTGTGTAAACAATTGTGTGTTTGTGTGTTCACAGTTGTCTGTGTGTACACAGTTGTGAATGCGTGTGTGTGTACACAGTTGTGTGTGTGTACACAGTTGTGTCTGTGTGTACACAGTTGAGTGTGTGTGCACACTGTTGTGTGTGTGTGTGTGTACACAGTTGTTTGTGTGTGTGCACACTTGTGTGTGTATGTGTGTACACAGATATTTGTGTGTTTGTACACAGTTGTGTGTGAGTGTGTGTGCACATTTGTGTGCTTGTATGTGTGTGTGTACACAGTTGTGTTTGTGTGTGTACACACAGTTGTTTGTGTGGGTACACAATTGTGTGTGTGCGTGAGTGTACGCAGTTGTGTGTGTGCACACAGTTGTGTGTGTGTATGTGTGAATGTACATAGTTGTGTGTGTGTGTGAGTGTACACTCTGTATGTGTGTGTCTACACAGTTGTGTGTGTGTGTTTACACAATTGTGTCTGTGTACAGAGTTGTGTGTGCATGTGTGTGTACACAGATGTGTGTGTGTGTGTACACAGTCGTGTCTGTGTGTACACATGTGTGTGGTTGTGTGTACACTGTTGTGTTTGTGTGTGTGTGTACACAGTTGTGTGTGTGTGTGCGTACACAGTGTGTGTGTGTACACAGTTGTGTTTGTGTGTGTACACAGTTGTGTGTGTGCGTGTGTGTATGCAGTTGTGTGTCTGTGTGTGTGTACACAGTTGTGCATGTGTGCATACACAGTTGTGTGTGTGTACACAGTTGTGTGTGTGTGTGTGTGCACAGTATTGTGTGTATGTGTGTGTGTACATAGTTGTGTGTGTGAGTGTACACTCTGTATGTGTGTGTTTACACAGTTGTGTGTGTGTGTTGTGTGTGCATGTGTGTGTACACAGATGTGTGTGTGTGTGTACACAGTCGTGTCTGTGTGTACACAGTTGTGTGTGGATGTGTGTACACAGTTGTGTTTGTGTGCGTGTGTACACAGTTGTGTGTGTGTGTGCGTACACAGTGTGTGTGTGTACACAGTTGTGTTTGTGTGTGTACACAGTTGTGTGTGTGCGTGTGTGTACGCAGTTGTGTGTCTGTGTGTGTGTACACAGTTGTGCATGTGTGCATACACAGTTGTGTGCGTGTACACAGTTGTGTGTGTGTGTGTGTGTGTGTGTGCACAGTATTGTGTGTATGTGTGTGTACACACTTGTGTGCGTATGTACACACCTGGGTGTGTGTGTGTACACAGTTGTGTGCGTTTATGTGTACACAGTTGTGAGTGTGTGTGTTTGTTTGTACACAGTTGTGTGAGTGTGTGTAAACAGTGTGTGTGTGTGTGTGTTCACACAGTTGTGTGTGTGTGTGTACACAGTTGTGTGTGTGTGTCTACACAGTTGTGTGTGTGTGTTTACAAAGTTGTGTCTGTGTACACAGTTGTGTCTGCGTGTGTGTGTACACAGTTGTGTGTGTGTGTGTGTACACAGTTGTCTCTGTGTGTACACAGTTGTGTGTGTGTGTTTAAAAAGTTGTGTCTGTGTACACAGTTGTTTCTATCTGTGTGTGTACACAGTTGTATGTGTGTATGAGTGTGTGTACACAGTTGTGTGTGTGTGTGTGTACACTGTGTGTGTGTGTCTGTGTACAGTCTGTGCTTTTGTGTACACTGTCTGTGTGTGTGTGTGTACACTTTTGTGAGTGTGTGTGCGTACACTGTTCTGTGTGTGTACATGATTGTTTCTGTGTGTACACAGTTGTGTGTGTACACATTTGTGTGTGTGTGTGCATAGTTGTTTGAGTGTGTGTGTACACAGGTATGTGAGTATGTACATTTTAAGTGTGTGTGTGTGCACACTCTGTGTTTTTGTGTACACTGTCTCTGTGTGTACACTTTTGTGAGTGTGTGTGCATACACTGTTCTGTGTGTTTACACAGTGTGTGTGTGTACACAGTTTTGTGTGTGTATGTACACAGTTGTGTGTGTGTACACAATTGTGTGTGTTTGTGTACACAGTTGTGTGTCTGAGTGTGTTTGTGTGTGTGTGTAAACAGTTGTGTGTTTGTGTGTTCACAGTTGTGTGTGTACATAGTTGTGAGTGCGTGTGTGTGTACACAGTTGTGTGCGTGTACAGAGTTGTGTGTCTGTGTGTACACAGTTATGTGTGTGTGCACACTGTTGTGTGTGTGTGTGTAAACAGTTGTTTGTGTGTGTGCACACTTGTGTTTGTGTATATGTGTACACAGATATGTGTGTGTGTACTCAGTTTTGTGTGAGTGTGTGTGCACATTTGTGTGTGTGTGTGTGTGTGAGTGTACACTCTGCATGTGTCTGTGTGTCCACACTGTTGTATGTGTGTGTTTACACAGTTGTGTCTGTGTACAGAGTTGTGTGTGCATGTGTGTGTACACAGATGTGTGTGTGTACACAGTTGTGTCTGTGTGTACACAGTTGTGCGTGGGTGTGTGTACACAGTTGTGTTTGTGTGCGTGAGTACACAGTTGTGTGTGTGTGTGTGTGTACACAGTGTGTGTGTGTACACAGTTGTGTTTTTGTGTGTACACAGTTGTTTGTGTGCATACGCAGTTGTGTGTGTGTACACAGTTGTGTGTGTGTGTACACAGTTCTGTCTCTGTGTACACAGTTGTGTGTGTGTGTGTGTGCACAGTTTTGTGTGTATGTGTGTGTACACACTTGTGTGCGTATGTACACACTTGGTTGTGTGTGTGTGTGTACACAGTTGTGTGTGTTTATGTATACACAGTTGTGTGTGTGTGTTTGTACACAGTTGTTTGAGTGTGTGTAAACAGTGTGTGTGTGTTCACACAGTTGTGTGTGTGCGTGTGTACACAGTTGTGTGATTTTGTGTATGTGTGTGTACATAGTTGCATGTGTGTGTGCACAGTTTTGTGTGTGTGTGTACACAGTTGTGAGTGTTTGTGTGTACACAGTTGTCTGTGTGTGCACAGTTTTGTGTGTGTGTGTACACAGTTGTGTTTGTGTGTCAACACAGTTGCGTGTGTGTGTACACTATTGTGTGTCTGTGTGTGTGTGTATACAGCTGTGTGTGTGCGTACACAGTTGTGTGTGTACACAGTTGTGTGTGTGTGTGTACACAGTTGTGTGTGTGTGTACACGTTTGTTTCTGTGTGTACACAGTTGTGTGTGTGTGTGTTTAAAAAGTTGTGTCTGTGTACACAGTTGTGTCTCCGTGTGTGTACACAGTTGTGTGTGTGTGAGTGTGTATACACAGTTGTGTGTGTGTGTGTACACTGTGTGTGTGTCTGTGTACACTATGTTTTTTGTGTACACTGTCTGTGTGTTTGTACACTTTTGTGAGTGTGTGTGCGTACACTGTTCTGTGTGTGTACACAGTGTGTGTGTGTGTACACAGTTGTGTGTGTGTGCACACAGTGGTGTGTGTGTGTACACAGTTGTGTGTGTGTGCGTGCACAGTTTTATGTGTGTGTGTACTCACTAGTGTGCATATGTACACACTTGTCTGTGTGTGTGTACACAGTTGTGTGTGTTTGTGTGTACACAGTTGTCTGTGTGTGCACAGTTTTGTGTGTGTGTGTACACAGTTGTGTTTGTGTGTTAACACAGTTGTGTGTGTGTGTACACAATTGTGTGTGTGTGTGTACACAGTTGTGTGTTTGTACGTACACAAATGTGTGTGTGTACACAGTTGTGTGTGTGTGTGCGTACACAGTTGTGTGTCTGTGTACACGTTTGTTTCTGTGTGTACACAGTTGTGTGTGTGTGTACACATTTGTGTGTGTGCACAGTTGTTTGTGTGTGTGTGTACACAATTGTGTGTGTGTGTGTGTACACAGTTGTGTGAGTGTGTGTAAACAGTGTGTGTGTGTTCACACAGTTGTGTGTGTGCGTGTGTACACAGTTGCGTGTGTGTGTGTGTACACAGTTGTGTGTGTGTGTTTAAAAAGTTGTGTCTGTGTACACAGTTGTGTCTCCGTGTGTGTGTGCACAGTTGTGTGTGTGTATGAGTGTGTATACACAGTTGTGTGTGTCTGTGTACACTCTGTTTTTTGTGTACACTGTCTGTGTGTGTGTACACTTTTGTGAGTGTGTGTGCGTTCACTGTTCTGTGTGTGTACACAGTGTTTGTGTGTGTGTGTACACAGTTGTGTGTGTGTGCGTACACAGTGGTGTGTGTGTGTGTACATAGTTGTGTGTGTGTGTGTACACAGTTGTGTGATTTTGTGTATGTGTGTGTACATAGTTGCATGTGTGTGTGCACAGTTTTGTGTGTGTGTACACACTTGTGTGCGTATGTACACACTTGTCTGTGTGTGTACACAGTTGTGTGTGTTTGTGTGTACACAGTTGTCTGTGTGTGCACAGTTTTGTGTGTGTGTGTACACAGTTGTGTTTGTGTGTCAACACAGTTGCGTGTGTGTGTACACTATTGTGTGTCTGTGTGTGTATACAGTTGTGTGTGTGCGTACACAGTTGTGTGTGTACACAGTTGTGTGTGTGTGTGTGTACACAGTTGTGTGTGTGTACACGTTTGTTTCTGTGTGTACACAGTTGTGTGTGTGTGTTTAAAAAGTTTTGTCTGTGTACACAGTTGTGTCTCCGTGTGTGTGTACACAGTTGTGTGTGTGTGAGTGTGTATACACAGTTGTGTGTGTGTGTGTACACTGTGTGTGTGTCTGTGAACACTCTGTTTTTTGTGTACACTGTCTGTGTGTTTGTAAACTTTGTGAGTGTGTGTGCGTCCACTGTTGTGTGTGTGTGCACAGTTGTTTGTGTGTGTGTGTGTGTACACAGCTGTGTGAGTGTGTACATTTTAAGTGTGTGTGTACACTCTGTGTTTTTGTGTACACTGTCTGTGTGTGTACACTTTTGTAAGTGTGTGTGCATACTCTGTTCTGTGTGTTTACACAGTGTGTGTGTGTGTACACAGTTTTGTGTGTGTATATGCACAGTTGTGTGTGTGTGCACAATTATGTGTGTTTGTGTACACAGTTGTGAGTCTGAGTGTGTTTGTGTGTGTGTGTAAACAATTGTGTGTTTGTGTGTTCACAGTTGTGTGTGTGTACACAGTTGTGAGTGCGTGTGTGTGTACACAGTTGTGTGTGTGTATACAGTTGTGTCTATGTGTACACAGTTGTGTGTGTGTGCACACTGTTGTGTGTGTGTGTACACAGTTGTTTGTGTGTGTGCACAGTTGTGTGTGTGTATGTGTGTACACAGATATGTGTGTGTTTGTACACAGTTGTGTGTGTGTGTTTACACAGTTGTGTCTGTGTACAGAGTTGTGTGTGCATGCGTGTGTACACATATGTGTGTGTGTGTACACAGTTGTGTCTGTGTGTACACAGTTGTCTGTGGGTGTGTGTACACAGTTGTGTTTGTGTGCGTGTGTACACAGTTGTGTGAGTGTGTGTACACAGTGTGTGTGTGTACACAGTTGTGTTTGTGTGTGTGCACACAGTTGTTTGTGTGTGTACACAGTTGTGTGTGTGTGTACACGTTTGTTTCTGTGTGTTCACAGTTGTGTGTGTGTGTACACATTTGTGTGTGTGTGCACATTTGTTTGTGTGTGTGTGTACACAGCTGTGTGAGTGTGTACATTTTAAGTGTGTGTGTGTGTGTGTACTCTCTGTGTTTTTGTGTACACTGTCTGTGTGTGTACACTTTTGTAATTGTGTGTGCATACACTGTTCTGTGTGTTTACACAGTGTGTGTGTGTGTACAAAGTTTTGTGTGTGTGTGTGCACAGTTGTGTGTGTGTGCACAATTATGTGTGTTTGTGTACACACTTGTGTGTCTGAGTGTGTTTGTGTGTGTGTAAACAATTGTGTGTTTGTGTGTTCACAGTTGTGTGTGTGCACACAGTTGTGAGTGCGTGTGTGTGTACACAGTTGTGTGTGTGTACACAGTTGTGTCTGTGTGTACACAGTTGAGTGTGTGTGCACTCTGTTGTGTGTGTGTGTGTACACAGTTGTTTGTGTGTGTGCACACTTGTGTGTGTATGTGTGTACACAGATATGTGTGTGCTTGTACACAGTTGTGTGTGAGTGTGTGTGCACATTTGTGTGCTTGTATGTGTGTGTGTACACAGTTGTGTTTGTGTGTGTATACACAGTTGTTTGTGTGGGTACACAATTGTGTGTGTGCGTGAGTGTACGCAGTTGTGTGTGTGCACACAGTTGAGTGTGTGTATGTGTGTGTACATAGTTATGTGTGTGTGTGAGTGTACACTCTGTATGTGTGTGTCTACACAGTTGTGTGTGTGTGTGTTTACACAATTGTGTCTGTGTACAGAGTTGTGTGTGAATGTGTGTGTACACAGATGTGTGTGTGTGTACACAGTCGTGTCTGTGTGTACACAGTTGTGTGTTTGTGTGTGTGCACAGTATTGTGTGTATGTGTGTGTACACACTTGTGTGCATATGTACACACTTGGGTGTCTGTGTGTACACAGTTGTATGTGTTTATGTGTACACAGTTGTGTGTGTGTGTTTGTTTGTACACAGTTGTGTGAGTGTGTGTAAACTGTGTGTGTGTGTGTGTGTTCACACAGTTGTGTGTGTGTGTGTACACAGTTGTGTGTGTGTGTGCGTACACAGTTGTGTGTGTGTACACGTTTGTTTCTGTGTGTTCACAGTTGTGTGTGTGTGTACACATTTGTGTGTGTGTGCACAGTTGTTTGTGTGTGTGTGTACACAGCTGTGTGAGTGTGTACATTTTAAGTGTGTGTGTGTACACTCTGTGTTTTTGTGTACACTGTCTGTGTGTGTACACTTTTGTAACTGTGTGTGCATACACTGTTCTGTGTGTTTACACAGTGTGTGTGTGTGTACACAGTTTTGTGTGTGTATGTGCATAGTTGTGTATGTGTGCACAATTATGTGTGTTTGTGTACACAGCTGTGTGTCTGAGTGTGTTTGTGTGTGTGTAAACAATTGTGTGTTTGTGTGTTCACAGTTGTGTGTGTGTACACAGTTGTGAGTGCACGTGTGTGTACACAGTTCTGTGTGTGTACACAGCTGTGTCTGTGTGTACACAGTTGAGTGTGTGTGCACACTGTTGTGTGTGTGTGTGTACACAGTTGTTTGTATGTGTGCACTCTTGTGTGTGCATGTGTGTGTACACAGATGTGTGTGTGTACACAGTTGTGTCTGTGTGTACACAGTTGTGCGTGGGTGTGTGTACACAGTTGTGTTTGTGCGCGTGAGTACACAGTTGTGTGTGTGTGTGTGTACACAGTGTGTGTGTGTACACAGTTGTGTTTTTGTGTGTACACAGTTGTTTGTGTGCATACGCAGTTGTGTGTGTGTACACAGTTGTGTGTGTGTGTACACAGTTCTGTCTCTGTGTACACAGTTGTGTGTGTGTGTGTGTGCACAGTTTTGTGTGTATGTGTGTGTACACACTTGTGTGCGTATGTACACACTTGGTTGTGTGTGTGTGTGTACACAGTTGTGTGTGTTTATGTATACACAGTTGTGTGTGTGTGTTTTTACACAGTTGTTTGAGTGTGTGTAAACAGTGTGTGTGTGTTCACACAGTTGTGTGTGTGCGTGTGTACACAGTTGTGTGATTTTGTGTATGTGTGTGTACATAGTTGCATGTGTGTGTGCACAGTTTTGTGTGTGTGTACACACTTGTGTGCGTATGTACACACTTGTCTGTGTGTGTGTACACAGTTGTGAGTGTTTGTGTGTACACAGTTGTCTGTGTGTGCACAGTTTTGTGTGTGTGTGTACACAGTTGTGTTTGTGTGTCAACACAGTTGCGTGTGTGTGTACACTATTGTGTGTCTGTGTGTGTGTGTATACAGCTGTGTGTGTGCGTACACAGTTGTGTGTGTACACAGTTGTGTGTGTGTGTACACAGTTGTGTGTGTGTGTACACGTTTGTTTCTGTGTGTACACAGTTGTGTGTGTGTGTGTTTAAAAAGTTGTGTCTGTGTACACAGTTGTGTCTCCGTGTGTGTACACAGTTGTGTGTGTGTGAGTGTGTATACACAGTTGTGTGTGTGTGTGTACACTGTGTGTGTGTCTGTGTACACTATGTTTTTTTGTGTACACTGTCTGTGTGTTTGTACACTTTTGTGAGTGTGTGTGCGTACACTGTTCTGTGTGTGTACACAGTGTGTGTGTGTGTACACAGTTGTGTGTGTGTGCACACAGTGGTGTGTGTGTGTACACAGTTGTGTGTGTGTGCGTGCACAGTTTTATGTGTGTGTGTACTCACTAGTGTGCGTATGTACACACTTGTCTGTGTGTGTGTACACAGTTGTGTGTGTTTGTGTGTACACAGTTGTCTGTGTGTGCACAGTTTTGTGTGTGTGTGTACACAGTTGTGTTTGTGTGTTAACACAGTTGTGTGTGTGTACACAATTGTGTGTGTGTGTATGTGTGTACACAGTTGTGTGTTTGTACGTACACAAATGTGTGTGTACATAGTTGTGTGTGTGTGTGCGTACACAGTTGTGTGTCTGTGTACACGTTTGTTTCTGTGTGTACACAGTTGTGTGTGTGTGTACACATTTGTGTGTCTGCACAGTTGTTTGTGTGTGTGTGTACACAGCTGTGTGAGTTTGTACATTTTAAGTGTGTGTGTGTACACTCTGTGTTTTTGTGTACACTGTCTGTGTGTGTACACTTTTGTAACTGTGTGTGCATACTCTGTTCTGTGTGTTTACACAGTGTGTGTGTGTGTACACAGTTTTGTGTGTGTATATGCACAGTTGTGTGTGTGTGCACAATTATGTGTGTTTGTGTACACAGTTGTGAGTCTGAGTGTGTTTGTGTGTGTGTGTAAACAATTGTGTGTTTGTGTGTTCACAGTTGTGTGTGTGTACACAGTTGTGAGTGCGTGTGTGTGTACACAGTTGTGTGTGTGTATACAGTTGTGTCTGTGTGTACACAGTTGTGTGTGTGTGCACACTGTTGTGTGTGTGTACACAGTTGTTTGTGTGTGTGCACAATTGTGTGTGTGTATGTGTGTACACAGATATGTGTGTGTTTGTACACAGTTGTGTGTGAGTGTGTGTGCACATTTGTGTGTGTGTATGTGTGTACACAGATATGTGTGTGTTTGTACACAGTTGTGTGTGTGTGTTTACACAGTTGTGTCTGTGTACAGAGTTGTGTGTGCATGCGTGTGTACACATATGTGTGTGTGTGTACACAGTTGTGTCTGTGTGTACACAGTTGTCTGTGGGTGTGTGTACACAGTTGTGTTTGTGTGCGTGTGTACACAGTTGTGTGAGTGTGTGTACACAGTGTGTGTGTGTACACAGTTGTGTTTGTGTGTGTGCACACAGTTGTTTGTGTGTGTACACAGTTGTGTGTGTGTGTACACGTTTGTTTCTGTGTGTTCACAGTTGTGTGTGTGTGTACACATTTGTGTGTGTGTGCACATTTGTTTGTGTGTGTGTGTACACAGCTGTGTGAGTGTGTACATTTTAAGTGTGTGTGTGTGTACTCTCTGTGTTTTTGTGTACACTGTCTGTGTGTGTACACTTTTGTAATTGTGTGTGCATACACTGTTCTGTGTGTTTACACAGTGTGTGTGTGTGTACAAAGTTTTGTGTGTGTGTGTGCACAGTTGTGTGTGTGTGCACAATTATGTGTGTTTGTGTACACACTTGTGTGTCTGAGTGTGTTTGTGTGTGTGTAAACAATTGTGTGTTTGTGTGTTCACAGTTGTGTGTGTGCACACAGTTGTGAGTGCGTGTGTGTGTACACAGTTGTGTGTGTGTACACAGTTGTGTCTGTGTGTACACAGTTGAGTGTGTGTGCACTCTGTTGTGTGTGTGTGTGTACACAGTTGTTTGTGTGTGTGCACACTTGTGTGTGTATGTGTGTACACAGATATGTGTGTGCTTGTACACAGTTGTGTGTGAGTGTGTGTGCACATTTGTGTGCTTGTATGTGTGTGTGTACACAGTTGTGTTTGTGTGTGTATACACAGTTGTTTGTGTGGGTACACAATTGTGTGTGTGCGTGAGTGTACGCAGTTGTGTGTGTGCACACAGTTGAGTGTGTGTATGTGTGTGTACATAGTTATGTGTGTGTGTGAGTGTACACTCTGTATGTGTGTGTCTACACAGTTGTGTGTGTGTGTGTTTACACAATTGTGTCTGTGTACAGAGTTGTGTGTGAATGTGTGTGTACACAGATGTGTGTGTGTGTACACAGTCGTGTCTGTGTGTACACAGTTGTGTGTTTGTGTGTGTGCACAGTATTGTGTGTATGTGTGTGTACACACTTGTGTGCATATGTACACACTTGGGTGTCTGTGTGTACACAGTTGTATGTGTTTATGTGTACACAGTTGTGTGTGTGTGTTTGTTTGTACACAGTTGTGTGAGTGTGTGTAAACAGTGTGTGTGTGTGTGTTCACACAGTTGTGTGTGTGTGTGTACACAGTTGTGTGTGTGTGTGCGTACACAGTTGTGTGTGTGTACACGTTTGTTTCTGTGTGTTCACAGTTGTGTGTGTGTGTACACATTTGTGTGTGTGTGCACAGTTGTTTGTGTGTGTGTGTACACAGCTGTGTGAGTGTGTACATTTTAAGTGTGTGTGTGTACACTCTGTGTTTTTGTGTACACTGTCTGTGTGTGTACACTTTTGTAACTGTGTGTGCATACACTGTTCTGTGTGTTTACACAGTGTGTGTGTGTGTACACAGTTTTGTGTGTGTATGTGCATAGTTGTGTGTGTGTGCACAATTATGTGTGTTTGTGTACACAGCTGTGTGTCTGAGTGTGTTTGTGTGTGTGTAAACAATTGTGTGTTTGTGTGTTCACAGTTGTGTGTGTACACAGTTGTGAGTGCGCGTGTGTGTACACAGTTCTGTGTGTGTACACAGCTGTGTCTGTGTGTACACAGTTGAGTGTGTGTGCACACTGTTGTGTGTGTGTGTGTACACAGTTGTTTGTATGTGTGCACTCTTGTGTGTGTGTATGTGTGTACACAGATATGTGTGTGTTTGTACACAGTTGTGTGTGAGTCTGTGTGCACATTTGTGTGCTTGTATGCCTGTGTGTACACAGTTGTGTTTGTGTGTGTATACACAGTTGTTTGTGTGGGTACACAATTGTGTGTGTGCGTGAGTGTACGCAGTTGTGTGTGTGCACACAGTTGTGTGTGTGTATGTGTGTGTGTGCATAGTTGTGTGTGTGTATGAGTGTACACTCTGTATGTGTGTGTTTACACAGTTGTGTGTGTGTGTTGTGTGTGCATGTGTGTGTACACAGATGTGTGTGTGCGTGTACACAGTCGTGTCTGTGTGTACACAGTTGTGTGTGGGTGTGTGTACACAGTTGTGTTTGTGTGCGTGTGTACACAGTTGTGTGTGTGTGTACACAGTGTGTGTGTGTACACAGTTGTGTTTGTGTGTGTGTACACAGTTGTTTGTGTGTGTACACAGTTGTGTGTGTGCATGTGTGTACGCAGTTGTCTGTGTGTGTGTACACAGTTGTGCATGTGTGAATACACAGTTGTGTGTGTGTGTACACAGTTGTGTCTGTGTGTACACAGTTGTGTGTGTGCACGTGCACACAGTTGTGTGAGTGTGTGCACACAGTTGTTTGTGTGTGTACACACTTGTGTATGTGTAAGAGTGTACACAGATATGTGTGTTTGTGTACACAGTTGTGAATGTGTGTGTGTGGACAGTTATGTGTGCGTATGTGTGTGTGTACACTCTGTATGTGTGTGTGTGTGTCTACACAGTTGTCTGTGTGTGTTTACACAGTTGTGTCTGTGTACAGAGTTGTGTGATCATGTGTGTGTACACAGATGTGTGTGTATTTACACAGTTGTGTCTGTGTGTACACAGTTGTGTGTGGGTGTGTGCACACAGTTGTGTTTGTGTGCGTGTGTACACAGTTGTGTGTGTGTGTGTACACAGTGTGTGTGTGTACACAGTTGTGTTTGTGTGTGTATACACAGTTGTTTGTGTGGGTACACAATTGTGTGTGTGCGTGAGTGTACGCAGTTGTGTGTGTGCACACAGTTGTGTGTGTGTATACACATTTGTGTGTGTATGTGTGTACATAGTTGTGTGTGTGTGTGTGAGTGTACACTCTGTATGTGTGTGTGTTTCTACACAGTTGTGTGTGTGTGTTTACACAGTTGTGTCTGTGTACAGAGTTGTGTGTACATGTGTGTGTACACAGATGTGTGTGTGTGTGTGTACACAGTTGTGTCTGTGTGTACACAGTTGTGTGTGGGTGTGTGTACACAGTTGTGTTTGTGTGCGTGTGTACACAGTTGTGTGTGTGTGTGTACACAGTGTGTGTGTGTACACAGTTGTGTTTGTGTGTGTACACAGTTGTGTGTGTGCGTGTGTGTACGCAGTTGTGTGTCTGTGTGTGTACACAGTTGTGCATGTGTGCATACACAGTTGTGTGTGTGTACACAGTGGTGTGTGTGTGTGTGTACACAGTTGTGTCTGTGTGTACACAGTTGAGTGTGTGTGCACACAGTTGTGTGTGTGTGTACACAGTTGTTTGTGTGTGTGCACACTTGTGTGTGTGTATGTGTGTACACAGATATGTGTGTGTTTGTACACAGTTGTGTGTGAGTGTGTGTGCACATTTGTGTGCTTGTCTGTGTGTGTGTACACAGTTGTGTTTGTGTGTGTATACACAGTTGTTTGTGTGGGTACACAATTGTGTGTGTGCGTGTGTGTACGCAGTTGTGTGTGTGCACACAGTTGTGTGTGTGTATACACATTTGTGTGTGTATGTGTGTACATAGTTGTGTGTGTGTGAGTGTACACTCTGTATGTGTGTGTGTTTCTACACAGTTGTGTCTGTGTACAGAGTTGTGTGTGCATGTGTGTGTACACAGATGTGTGCGTGTGTGTACACAGTTGTGTCTGTGTGTACACAGTTGTGTGTGGGTGTGTGTACACGGTTGTGTTTGTGTGCGTGTGTACACAGTTGTGTGTGTGTGTGTACACAGTGTGTGTGTGTACACAGTTGTGTTTGTGTGTGTACACAGTTGTGTGTGTGCGTGTGTGTACGCAGTTGTGTGTCTGTGTGTGTGTACACAGTTGTGCATGTGTGCATACACAGTTGTGTGTGTGTACACAGTGGTGTGTGTGTGTGTGTACACAGTTGTGTCTGTGTGTACACAGTTGTGTGTTTGTGTGTGTGCACAGTATTGTGTGTATGTGTGTGTACACACTTGTGTGCGTATGTACACACTTGGGTGTCTGTGTGTACACAGTTGTGTGTGTTTATGTGTACACAGTTGTGTGTGTGAGTGTTTGTTTGTACACAGTTGTGTGAGTGTGTGTAAACAGTGTGTGTGTGTGTTCACACAGTTGTGTGTGTGTGTGTGTATACACAGTTGTGTGTGTGTGTGTGTCTACACAGTTGTGTGTGTGTGTTTAAAAAGTTGTGTCTGTGTACACAGTTGTGTCTACGTGTGTGTACACAGTTTTATGTGTGTATGAGTGTTTGTACACAGTTGTGTGTGTGTGTGTGTGTACACTGTGTGTGTGTGTCTGTGTACAGTCTGTGCTTTTGTGTACACTGACTGTGTGTGTGTACACTTTTGTATGTGTGCGTACACTGTTCTGTGTGTGTACACAGTGTGTGTGTGTGTGTGTACACAGTTGTGTGTGTGTTTGCATACACAGTGGTGTGTGTGTGTGCGTACAGAGTTGTGTGTGTGTATCTACACAGTTGTGTGTGTGTATACACAGTTGTGTGTGTGTGTGTGTGTACACAGTTGTGTGATTGTGTGTATGTGTGTGTACACAGTTGCATGTGTGTGTGCACAGCTTTGTGTGTGTGTACACACTTGTGTGCGTATGTACACACTTGTCTGTGTGTGTGTACACAGTTGTGTTTGTTTGTGTGCACACAGTTGTCTGTGTGTGCAGTTTTGTGTGTGTGTACACAGTTGTGTTTGTGTGTTAACACAGTTGTGTGTGTGTGTGTACACAATTGTCTGTCTGTTTGTGTGTGCGTACACAGTTGTGTGTGTGTACACAGTTGTGTGCGTGTGTGTGTGTGTGTACACAGTTGTGTGTGTCTGTACACGTTTGTTTCTGTGTGTACACAGTTGTGTGTGTACACATTTGTGTGTGTGTGTGCACAGTTGTTTGTGTGTGTTTGTATACAGCTATGTGAGTGTGTACATTTTAAGTGTGTGTGTGTGTGTACACTCTATGTTTTTGTGTACACTGTCTATGTGTGCACACTTTTGTGAGTGTATGTGCATACACTGTTCTGTGTGTTTACACAGTGTGTGTGTGTACACAGTTTTGTGTGTGTATGTACACAGTTGTGTGTGTGTACACAATTGTGTGTGTTTGTGTACACAGTTGTGTGTCTGAGTGTGTTTGTGTGTGTGTGTAAACAGTTGTGTGTTTGTGTGTTCACAGTTGTGTGTGTACATAGTAGTGAGTGCGTGTGTGTGTACACAGTTGTGTGTGTGTACACAGTTGTGTGTCTGTGTGTACACAGTAATGTGTGTGTACACACTGTTGTGTGTGTGTGTACACAGTTGTTTCTGTGTGCACACTTGTGTGTGTGTATATGTGCAGACAGATATGTGTGTGTGTGTACACAGTTTTGTGTGAGTGTGTGTGCACATTTGTGTGTGTGTGTGTGTGAGTGTACACTCTGTATGTGTGTGTGTGTCTACACAGTTGTGTGTGTGTGTTTACACAGTTGTGTCTGTGTACAGAGTTGTGTGTGCATGTGTATGTACACAGATGTGTGTGTGTGTGTACACAGTTGTGTCTGTGTGTACACAGTTGTGTGTGGGTGTGTGTACACAGTTGTGTTTGTGTGCGTGAGTACACAGTTGTGTGTGTGTGTGTGTGTGTGTACACAGTGTGTGCGTGTATAAAGTTGTGTTTCTGTGTGTGTACACAGTTGTTTGTGTGCATACGCAGTTGTGTGTGTGTACACAGTTGTGTGTGTGTGTACACAGTTGTGTCTGTGTGTACACAGTTGTGTGTGTGTGTGTGTGCACAGTTTTGTGTGTATGTGTGTGTACACACTTGTGTGCATATGTACACACTTGGTTGCGTGTGTGTGTACACAGTTGTGTGTGTTTATGTATACACAGTTGTGTGTGTGTGTTTGTTTGTACACAGCTGTGTGAGTGTGTGTAAACAGTGTGTGTGTGTTCACACAGTTGTGTGTGTGCGTGTGTACACAGTTGTGTGTGTGTGTGTGTGTGTGTGTGTCTACACAGTTGAGTGTGTGTGTTTTAAAAGTTGTGTCTGTGTACACAGTTGTGTCTCCGTGTGTGTGTACACAGTTGTGTGTGTGTGTGTTCACAGTTGTGTGTGTACATAGTTGTGAGTGCGTGTGTGTGTACACAGTTGTGTGTGTGTACACAGTTGTGTCTGTGTGTACACAGTTTTGTGTGTGCACACTGTTGTGTGTGTGTACACAGTTATTTGTGTGTGTGCACACTTGTGTGTGTGTATATGTGCACACAGATATGTGTGTGTGTACACAGTTTTGTGTGAGTGTGTGTGCAAATTTGTGTGTGTGTGTGAGTGTACACTCTGTACGTGTGTGTGTGTCTGCACAGTTGTGTGTGTGTGTTTACACAGTTGTGTCTGTGTACAGAGTTGTGTGTGCATGTGTGTGTACACAGATGTGTGTGTATGTACACAGTTGCGTCTGTGTGTACACAGTTGTGTGTGGGTGTGTGTACACAGTTGTGTTTGTGTGCATGAGTACACAGTTGTGTGTGTGTGTATGTGTGTACACAGTGTGTGTGTGTACACAGTTGTTTGTGTGCATACGCAGTTGTGTGTGTGTACACAGTTGTGTGTGTGTGTACACAGTTGTGTCTGTGTGTACACAGTTGTGTATGTGTGTGTGCACAGTTTTGTGTGTATGTGTGTGTACACACTTGTGTGCGTATGTACACACTTGGTTGTGTGTGTGTGTACACAGTAATGTGTGTTTATGTATACACAGTTGTGTGTGTGTGTGTTTGTTTGTACACAGCTGTGTGAGTGTGTGTAAACAGTGTGTGTGTGTTCACACAGTTGTGTGTGTGCGTGTGTACACAGTTGTGTGTGTGTGTCTACACAGTTGAGTGTGTGTGTTTAAAAAGTTGTGTCTGTTTACACAGTTGTGTCTCCGTGTGTGTGTACACAGTTGTGTGTGTGTATGAGTGTGTATACACAGTTGTGTGTGTGTGTACACTTTCTGTGTGTGTCTGTGTACACTCTGTTTTTTGTGTACACTGTCTGTGTGTGTGTACACTTTTGTTAGTGTGTGTGCGTACACTGTTCTGTGTGTGTACACAGTGTGTGTGTGTGTGTGTGTGTGTGTACACAGTTGTGTGTGTGTTTGCGTACACAGTGGTGTGTGTGTGTGTGTACACAGTTGTGTGTGTGTGTGTACACTTTCTGTGTGTGTCTGTGTACACTTTGTTTTTTTGTGTACACTGTCTGTGTGTGTGTACACTTTTGTGAGTGTGTGTGCGTACACTGTTCTGTGTGTGTACACAGTGTTTGTGTGTGTGTGTACACAGTTGTGTGTGTGCGTGTGCGTACACAGTGGTGTGTGTGTCTGTACACAGTTGTGTGTGTATCTACACAGTTGTGTGTGTGTGTACACAGTTTTGTGTGTGTGTGTGTACACAGTTGTGTGATTGTGTGTATGTGTGTACACAGTTGCATGTGTGTGTGTTCACAGTTGTGTGTGTGTGTACACAGTTGTGAGTGCATGTGTGTGTACACAGTTGTGTGTGTACACAGTTGTGTCTGTGTGTACACAGTTGTGTGTGTGTGCACACTGTTGTGTGTGTGTGTGTACACAGTTGTTTGTGTGTGTGCACACTTGTTTGTGTGTGTGTACACAGCTATGTGAGTGTGTACATTTTAAGTGTCTGTGTGTACACTCTGTGTTTTTGTGTACACTGTCTGTGTGTGTACACTTTTGTGAGTGTGTGTGCGTACACTGTTCTGTGTGTGTATACAGTGTGTGTGTGTCTGTGTGTGTACACAGTTGTGTGTGTGTGTGTGTGCATACACAGTTGTTTGTGTGTGTACACAGTTGTGTGGTTGTGTTTACACAGTTGTGTGTGTGTACACAGTTGTGTGTTTGTGTGTATGTGTGTGTACAAAATTGCGTGTGTGTGCATGTGCACAATTTTGTGTGTATGTGTGTGTACACACTTGTGTGCGTATGTACACACCTGGGTGTGTGTGTATACACAGTTGTGTGTGTTTATATGTACACAGTTGTGTGTGTGTGTGTTTGTTTGTACACAGTTGTGTGAGTGTGTCTAAACAGTGTGTGTGAGTGTGTGTGTGTGTTCACACAGTTGTGTGTGTGTGTACACAGTTGTGTGTGTGTGTGTGTCTACACAGTTGTCTGTGTGTGTTTACAAAGTTGTGTCTGTGTACACAGTTGTGTCTGCGTGTGTGTGTACAGAGTTGTTTGTGTGTGTACACAGTTGTGTCTGTGTGTACACAGTTGTGTGTGGGTGTGTGTACACATTTGTGTTTGTGTGCGTGTGTGCACAGTTGTGTGTGTGTGTGTACACAGTTTGTGTGTGTACACAGTTGTGTTTGTGTGTGTGTACACAGTTGTTTGTGCGTGTACACAGTTGTGTGTGTGTGTGTGTACACAGTTGTGTGTGTGTACACGTTTGTTTCTGTGTGTACACAGTTGTGTGTGTGTGTTTAAAAAGTTTTGTCTGTGTACACAGTTGTGTCTCCGTGTGTGTGTACACAGTTGTGTGTGTGTGAGTGTGTATACACAGTTGTGTGTGTGTGTGTACACTGTGTGTGTGTCTGTGTACACTCTGTTTTTTGTGTACACTGTCTGTGTGTTTGTAAACTTTGTGAGTGTGTGTGCGTACACTGTTGTGTGTGTGTGCACAGTTGTTTGTGTGTGTGAGTGTGTACACAGCTGTGTGAGTGTGTACATTTTAAGTGTGTGTGTGTACACTCTGTGTTTTTGTGTACACTGTCTGTGTGTGTACACTTTTGTAAGTGTGTGTGCATACTCTGTTCTGTGTGTTTACACAGTGTGTGTGTGTGTACACAGTTTTGTGTGTGTATATGCACAGTTGTGTGTGTGTGCACAATTATGTGTGTTTGTGTACACAGTTGTGAGTCTGAGTGTGTTTGTGTGTGTGTGTAAACAATTGTGTGTTTGTGTGTTCACAGTTGTGTGTGTGTACACAGTTGTGAGTGCGTGTGTGTGTACACAGTTGTGTGTGTGTATACAGTTGTGTCTATGTGTACACAGTTGTGTGTGTGTGTGTACACAGTTGTTTGTGTGTGTGCACAGTTGTGTGTGTGTATGTGTGTACACAGATATGTGTGTGTTTGTACACAGTTGTGTGTGAGTGTGTGTGCACATTTGTGTGTGTGTATATGTGTGTGTGTACACTCTGTATGTGTGTGTGTCTACACAGTTGTGTGTGTGTGTTTACACAGTTGTGTCTGTGTACAGAGTTGTGTGTGCATGTGTGTGTGCACATATGTGTGTGTGTGTACACAGTTGTGTCTGTCTGTACACAGTTGTCTGTGGGTGTGTGTACACAGTTGTGTTTGTGTGCGTGTGTACACAGTTGTGTGAGTGTGTGTACACAGTGTGTGTGTGTACACAGTTGTGTTTGTGTGTGTGCACACAGTTGTTTGTGTGTGTACACAGTTGTGTGTGTGTGTACACGTTTGTTTCTGTGTGTTCACAGTTGTGTGTGTGTGTACACATTTGTGTGTGTGTGCACATTTGTTTGTGTGTGTGTGTACACAGCTGTGTGAGTGTGTACATTTTAAGTGTGTGTGTGTGTACTCTCTGTGTTTTTGTGTACACTGTCTGTGTGTGTACACTTTTGTAATTGTGTGTGCATACACTGTTCTGTGTGTTTACACAGTGTGTGTGTGTGTACAAAGTTTTGTGTGTGTGTGTGCACAGTTGTGTGTGTGTGCACAATTATGTGTGTTTGTGTACACACTTGTGTGTCTGAGTGTGTTTGTGTGTGTGTAAACAATTGTGTGTTTGTGTGTTCACAGTTGTGTGTGTGCACACAGTTGTGAGTGCGTGTGTGTGTACACAGTTGTGTGTGTGTACACAGTTGTGTCTGTGTGTACACAGTTGAGTGTGTGTGCACTCTGTTGTGTGTGTGTGTGTACACAGTTGTTTGTGTGTGTGCACACTTGTGTGTGTATGTGTGTACACAGATATGTGTGTGCTTGTACACAGTTGTGTGTGAGTGTGTGTGCACATTTGTGTGCTTGTATGTGTGTGTGTACACAGTTGTGTTTGTGTGTGTATACACTGTTGTTTGTGTGGGTACACAATTGTGTGTGTGCGTGAGTGTACGCAGTTGTGTGTGTGCACACAGTTGAGTGTGTGTATGTGTGTGTACATAGTTATGTGTGTGTGTGAGTGTACACTCTGTATGTGTGTGTCTACACAGTTGTGTGTGTGTGTGTTTACACAATTGTGTCTGTGTACAGAGTTGTGTGTGAATGTGTGTGTACACAGATGTGTGTGTGTGTACACAGTGGTGTCTGTGTGTACACAGTTGTGTGTTTGTGTGTGTGCACAGTATTGTGTGTATGTGTGTGTACACACTTGTGTGCATATGTACACACTTGGGTGTCTGTGTGTACACAGTTGTATGTGTTTATGTGTACACAGTTGTGTGTGTGTGTTTGTTTGTACACAGTTGTGTGAGTGTGTGTAAACAGTGTGTGTGTGTGTGTTCACACAGTTTGTGTGTGTGTGTACACAGTTGTGTGTGTGTGTGCGTACACAGTTGTGTGTGTGTACACGTTTGTTTCTGTGTGTTCACAGTTGTGTGTGTGTGTACACATTTGTGTGTGTGTGCACAGTTGTTTGTGTGTGTGTGTACACAGCTGTGTGAGTGTGTACATTTTAAGTGTGTGTGTGTACACTCTGTGTTTTTGTGTACACTGTCTGTGTGTGTACACTTTTGTAACTGTGTGTGCATACACTGTTCTGTGTGTTTACACAGTGTGTGTGTGTGTACACAGTTTTGTGTGTGTATGTGCATAGTTGTGTGTGTGTGCACAATTATGTGTGTTTGTGTACACAGCTGTGTGTCTGAGTGTGTTTGTGTGTGTGTAAACAATTGTGTGTTTGTGTGTTCACAGTTGTGTGTGTGTACACAGTTGTGAGTGCGCGTGTGTGTACACAGTTCTGTGTGTGTACACAGCTGTGTCTGTGTGTACACAGTTGAGTGTGTGTGCACACTGTTGTGTGTGTGTGTACACAGTTGTTTGTGTGTGTGCACTCTTGTGTGTGTGTATGTGTGTACACAGATATGTGTGTGTTTGTACACAGTTGTGTGTGAGTCTGTGTGCACATTTGTGTGCTTGTATGTGTGTGTGTACACAGTTGTGTTTGTGTGTGTATACACAGTTGTTTGTGTGGGTACACAATTGTGTGTGTGCGTGAGTGTACGCAGTTGTGTGTGTGCACACAGTTGTGTGTGTGTATGTGTGTGTGTGCATAGTTGTGTGTGTGTATGAGTGTACACTCTGTATGTGTGTGTTTACACAGTTGTGTGTGTGTGTTGTGTGTGCATGTGTGTGTACACAGATGTGTGTGTGCGTGTACACAGTCGTGTCTGTGTGTACACAGTTGTGTGTGTGTGTGTGTACACAGTTGTGTTTGTGTGCGTGTGTACACAGTTGTGTGTGTGTGTGTACACAGTGTGTGTGTGTACACAGTTGTGTTTGTGTGTGTGTGTACACAGTTGTTTGTGTGTGTACACAGTTGTGTGTGTGCATGTGTGTACGCAGTTGTCTGTGTGTGTGTACACAGTTGTGCATGTGTGAATACACAGTTGTGTGTGTGTGCACAGTTGTGTGTGTGTGTACACAGTTGTGTCTGTGTGTACACAGTTGTGTGTGTGCACGTGCACACTGTTGTGTGAGTGTGTGCACACAGTTGTTTGTGTGTGTACACACTTGTGTATGTGTAAGTGTGTACACAGATATGTGTGTTTGTGTACACAGTTGTGAATGTGTGTGTGTGGACAGTTATGTGTGCGTATGTGTGTGTGTACACTCTGTATGTGTGTGTGTGTGTCTACACAGTTGTGTGTGTGTGTTTACACAGTTGTGTCTGTGTACAGAGTTGTGTGATCATGTGTGTGTACACAGATGTGTGTGTATTTACACAGTTGTGTCTGTGTGTACACAGTTGTGTGTGGGTGTGTGCACACAGTTGTGTTTGTGTGCGTGTGTACACAGTTGTGTGTGTGTGTGTACACAGTGTGTGTGTGTACACAGTTGTGTTTGTGTGTGTATACACAGTTGTTTGTGTGGGTACACAATTGTGTGTGTGCGTGAGTGTACGCAGTTGTGTGTGTGCACACAGTTGTGTGTGTGTATACACATTTGTGTGTGTATGTGTGTACATAGTTGTGTGTGTGTGTGTGTGAGTGTACACTCTGTATGTGTGTGTGTTTCTACACAGTTGTGTGTGTGTGTTTACACAGTTGTGTCTGTGTACAGAGTTGTGTGTACATGTGTGTGTACACAGATGTGTGTGTGTGTGTGTACACAGTTGTGTCTGTGTGTACACAGTTGTGTGTGGGTGTGTGTACACAGTTGTGTTTGTGTGCGTGTGTACACAGTTGTGTTTGTGTGTGTACACAGTTGTGTGTGTGCGTGTGTGTACGCAGTTGTGTGTCTGTGTGTGTACACAGTTGTGCATGTGTGCATACACAGTTGTGTGTGTGTACACAGTGGTGTGTGTGTGTGTGTACACAGTTGTGTCTGTGTGTACACAGTTGAGTGTGTGTGCACACAGTTGTGTGTGTGTGTACACAGTTGTTTGTGTGTGTGCACACTTGTGTGTGTGTATGTGTGTACACAGATATGTGTGTGTTTGTACACAGTTGTGTGTGAGTGTGTGTGCACATTTGTGTGCTTGTCTGTGTGTGTGTACACAGTTGTGTTTGTGTGTGTATACACAGTTGTTTGTGTGGGTACACAATTGTGTGTGTGCGTGTGTGTACGCAGTTGTGTGTGTGCACACAGTTGTGTGTGTGTATACACATTTGTGTGTGTATGTGTGTACATAGTTGTGTGTGTGTGTGTGAGTGTACACTCTGTATGTGTGTGTGTTTCTACACAGTTGTGTCTGTGTACAGAGTTGTGTGTGCATGTGTGTGTACACAGATGTGTGCGTGTGTGTACACAGTTGTGTCTGTGTTTACACAGTTGTGTGTGGGTGTGTGTACACAGTTGTGTTTGTGTGCGTGTGTACACAGTTGTGTGTGTGTGTGTACACAGTGTGTGTGTGTGCACAGTTGTGTTTGTGTGTGTACACAGTTGTGTGTGTGCGTGTGTGTACGCAGTTGTGTGTCTGTGTGTGTGTACACAGTTGTGCATGTGTGCATACACAGTTGTGTGTGTGTACACAGTGGTGTGTGTGTGTGTGTACACAGTTGTGTCTGTGTGTACACAGTTGTGTGTTTGTGTGTGTGCACAGTATTGTGTGTATGTGTGTGTACACACTTGTGTGCGTATGTACACACTTGGGTGTCTGTGTGTACACAGTTGTGTGTGTTTATGTGTACACAGTTGTGTGTGTGAGTGTTTGTTTGTACACAGTTGTGTGAGTGTGTGTAAACAGTGTGTGTGTGTGTTCACACAGTTGTGTGTGTGTGTGTGTATACACAGTTGTGTGTGTGTGTGTGTCTACACAGTTGTGTGTGTGTGTTTAAAAAGTTGTGTCTGTGTACACAGTTGTGTCTACGTGTGTGTACACAGTTTTATGTGTGTATGAGTGTTTGTACACAGTTGTGTGTGTGTGTGTGTGTACACTGTGTGTGTGTGTCTGTGTACAGTCTGTGCTTTTGTGTACACTGACTGTGTGTGTGTACACTTTTGTGAGTATGTGTGCGTACACTGTTCTGTGTGTGTACACAGTGTGTGTGTGTGTGTGTGTGTACACAGTTGTGTGTGTGTTTGCATACACAGTGGTGTGTGTGTGTGCGTACAGAGTTGTGTGTGTGTATCTACACAGTTGTGTGTGTGTATACACAGTTGTGTGTGTGTGTGTGTGTGTGTACACAGTTGTGTGATTGTGTGTATGTGTGTGTACACAGTTGCATGTGTGTGTGCACAGCTTTGTGTGTGTGTACACACTTGTGTGCGTATGTACACACTTGTCTGTGTGTGTGTACACAGTTGTGTTTGTTTGTGTGCACACAGTTGTCTGTGTGTGCAGTTTTGTGTGTGTGTACACAGTTGTGTTTGTGTGTTAACACAGTTGTGTGTGTGTGTGTACACAATTGTCTGTCTGTGTGTGTGTGCGTACACAGTTGTGTGTGTGTACACAGTTGTGTGCGTGTGTGTGTGTGTGTACACAGTTGTGTGTGTACACATTTGTGTGTGTGTGTGCACAGTTGTTTGTGTGTGTTTGTACACAGCTATGTGAGTGTGTACATTTTAAGTGTGTGTGTGTGTGTACACTCTGTGTTTTTGTGTACACTGTCTATGTGTGTACACTTTTGTGAGTGTATGTGCATACACTGTTCTGTGTGTTTACACAGTGTGTGTGTGTACACAGTTTTGTGTGTGTATGTACACAGTTGTGTGTGTGTACACAATTGTGTGTGTTTGTGTACACAGTTGTGTGTCTGAGTGTGTTTGTGTGTGTGTGTAAACAGTTGTGTGTTTGTGTGTTCACAGTTGTGTGTGTACATAGTAGTGAGTGCGTGTGTGTGTACACAGTTGTGTGTGTGTACACAGTTGTGTGTCTGTGTGTACACAGTAATGTGTGTGTACACACTGTTGTGTGTGTGTGTACACAGTTGTTTCTGTGTGCACACTTGTGTGTGTGTATATGTGCAGACAGATATGTGTGTGTGTGTACACAGTTTTGTGTGAGTGTGTGTGCACATTTGTGTGTGTGTGTGTGTGTGAGTGTACACTCTGTATGTGTGTGTGTGTCTACACAGTTGTGTGTGTGTGTTTACACAGTTGTGTCTGTGTACAGAGTTGTGTGTGCATGTGTATGTACACAGATGTGTGTGTGTGTACACAGTTGTGTCTGTGTGTACACAGTTGTGTGTGGGTGTGTGTACACAGTTGTGTTTGTGTGCGTGAGTACACAGTTGTGTGTGTGTGTGTGTGTGTGTACACAGTGTGTGCGTGTATAAAGTTGTGTTTCTGTGTGTGTACACAGTTGTTTGTGTGCATACGCAGTTGTGTGTGTGTACACAGTTGTGTGTGTGTGTACACAGTTTTGTCTGTGTGTACACAGTTGCGTGTGTGTGTGTGTGCACAGTTTTGTGTGTATGTGTGTGTACACACTTGTGTGCATATGTACACACATGGTTGCGTGTGTGTGTACACAGTTGTGTGTGTTTATGTATACACAGTTGTGTGTGTTTGTTTGTACACAGCTGTGTGAGTGTGTGTAAACAGTGTGTGTGTGTTCACACAGTTGTGTGTGTGCGTGTGTACACAGTTGTGTGTGTGTGTGTGTGTGTGTGTGTGTGTGTGTCTACACAGTTGAGTGTGTGTGTTTTAAAAGTTGTGTCTGTGTACACAGTTGTGTCTCCGTGTGTGTGTACACAGTTGTGTGTGTGTGTGTTCACAGTTGTGTGTGTACATAGTTGTGAGTGCGTGTGTGTGTACACAGTTGTGTGTGTGTACACAGTTGTGTCTGTGTGTACACAGTTATGTGTGTGCACACTGTTGTGTGTGTGTACACAGTTGTTTGTGTGTGTGCACACTTGTGTGTGTGTATATGTGCACACAGATATGTGTGTGTGTACACAGTTTTGTGTGAGTGTGTGTGCAAATTTGTGTGTGTGTGTGAGTGTACACTCTGTACGTGTGTGTGTGTCTGCACAGTTGTGTGTGTGTGTTTACACAGTTGTGTCTGTGTACAGAGTTGTGTGTGCATGTGTGTGTACACAGATGTGTGTGTATGTACACAGTTGCGTCTGTGTGTACACAGTTGTGTGTGGGTGTGTGTACACAGTTGTGTTTGTGTGCATGAGTACACAGTTGTGTGTGTGTGTATGTGTGTACACAGTGTGTGTGTGTACACAGTTGTTTGTGTGCATACGCAGTTGTGTGTGTGTACACAGTTGTGTGTGTGTGTACACAGTTGTGTCTGTGTGTACACAGTTGTGTGTGTGTGTGCACAGTTTTGTGTGTATGTGTGTGTACACACTTGTGTGCGTATGTACACACTTGGTTGTGTGTGTGTGTACACAGTAATGTGTGTTTATGTATACACAGTTGTGTGTGTGTGTTTGTTTGTACACAGCTGTGTGAGTGTGTGTAAACAGTGTGTGTGTGTTCACACAGTTGTGTGTGTGCGTGTGTACACAGTTGTGTGTGTGTCTACACAGTTGAGTGTGTGTGTTTAAAAAGTTGTGTCTGTTTACACAGTTGTGTCTCCGTGTGTGTGTACACAGTTGTGTGTGTGTATGAGTGTGTATACACAGTTGTGTGTGTGTGTGTACACTTTCTGTGTGTGTCTGTGTACACTCTGTTTTTTGTGTACACTGTCTGTGTGTGTGTACACTTTTGTTAGTGTGTGTGCGTACACTGTTCTGTGTGTGTACACAGTGTGTGTGTGTGTGTGTACACAGTTGTGTGTGTGTTTGCGTACACAGTGGTGTGTGCGTGTGTGCATACACAGTTGTGTGTGTGTGTGTACACTTTCTGTGTGTGTCTGTGTACACTCTGTTTTTTTGTGTACACTGTCTGTGTGTGTGTACACTTTTGTGAGTGTGTGTGCGTACACTGTTCTGTGTGTGTACACAGTGTTTGTGTGTGTGTGTACACAGTTGTGTGTGTGTGTGTGCGTACACAGTGGTGTGTGTGTCTGTACACAGTTGTGTGTGTATCTACACAGTTGTGTGTGTGTGTACACAGTTTTGTGTGTGTGTGTGTACACAGTTGTGTGATTGTGTGTATGTTTGTACACAGTTGCATGTGTGTGTGTTCACAGTTGTGTGTGTGTGTACACAGTTGTGAGTGCATGTGTGTGTACACAGTTGTGTGTGTACACAGTTGTGTCTGTGTGTACACAGTTGTGTGTGTGTGCACACTGTTGTGTGTGTGTGTGTACACAGTTGTTTGTGTGTGTGCACACTTGTTTGTGTGTGTGTGTACACAGCTATGTGAGTGTGTACATTTTAAGTGTCTGTGTGTACACTCTGTGTTTTTGTGTACACTGTCTGTGTGTGTACACTTTTGTGAGTGTGTGTGCGTACACTGTTCTGTGTGTGTATACAGTGTGTGTGTGTCTGTGTGTGTACACAGTTGTGTGTGTGTGTGTGCATACACAGTTGTTTGTGTGTGTACACAGTTGTGTGGTTGTGTTTACACAGTTGTGTGTGTGTACACAGTTGTGTGTGTGTGTACACAGTTGTGTGTTTGTGTGTATGTGTGTGTACAAAATTGCGTGTGTGTGCATGTGCACAATTTTGTGTGTATGTGTGTGTACACACTTGTGTGCGTATGTACACACCTGGGTGTGTGTGTATACACAGTTGTGTGTGTTTATATGTACACAGTTGTGTGTGTGTGTGTTTGTTTGTACACAGTTGTGTGTGTGTCTAAACAGTGTGTGTGTGTGTGTGTGTTCACACAGTTGTGTGTGTGTGTACACAGTTGTGTGTGTGTGTGTCTACACAGTTGTCTGTGTGTGTTTACAAAGTTGTGTCTGTGTACACAGTTGTGTCTGCGTGTGTGTGTACAGAGTTGTTTGTGTGTGTACACAGTTGTGTCTGTGTGTACACAGTTGTGTGTGGGTGTGTGTACACATTTGTGTTTGTGTGCGTGTGTGCACAGTTGTGTGTGTGTGTGTACACAGTTTGTGTGAGTACACAGTTGTTTGTGCGTGTACACAGTTGTGTGTGTGCTTGTGGGTACACAGTTGTGTGTGTGTACACAGTTGTTTGTGTGTGTACACACTTGTGTTTGTGTATGTGTGTGTGTACACAGTTGTGTGTCTGTGTGTGTGTGTATACTGAGTGTGTGTATGTGTGTGTATGTGTGTGTGTACACGCTGTGTTTGTGTGTACACTGTGTGTGTGTGTACACTTTTCTGAGTGTTTGTGCGTACACTGTTCTGTGTGTGTACACAGTTGTGTGTGTGTGTGTGTGTACACAGTTGTGTGTGTGTGTGTGTACACAGTTGTGTGTGTGTGTCTACACAATTGTGTGTGTGTGTACACAGTTGTGTGTTTGTGTGTACACAGTTTTGTGTGTGTGTATACATAGTTGTGTGTGTTTTCACAGTGGTCTGTGTTTGTGTGTGTACACAGCTGTGTGTGTGTGTGTGTGTACACAGTTGTGTGTGTGTGTACACAGCTTTGTGTTTGTGTGTGTTTGTACACAGTTGTGTGTGCATGTACACAGTTGTGTGTTTGTACACAGTTGTGTGTGTGTGTGTACACAGTTGTGTGTGGGTGTACACGTTTGTTTCTGTGTGTACACAGTTGTGTGTGTACACATTTTTGGGTGTGTGCACAGTTGTTTGTGTGTGTGTGTACACAGCTATGTGAGTGTGTACATTTTAAGTGTGTGTGTGTGTACACTCTGTGTTTTTGTGTACACTGTGTGTGTACACTTTTGTGAGTGTGTGTGCATACACTGTTCTGTGTGTTTACACAGTGTGTGTGTGTGTACACAGTTTTGTGTGTGTATGTACACAGTTGTGTGTGTGTACACAATTGTGTGTGTGTTTGTGTACACAGTTGTGTGTTTGAGTGTGTTTGTGTGTGTGTGTGTAAACAGTTGTGTGTTTGTGTGTTCACAGTTGTGTGTGTGTACATAGTTGTAGGTGCGTGTGTGTGTACACAGTTGTGTGTGTACACAGTTGTGTGTGTACACAGTTGTGTGTGTACACAGTTGTGTTTGTGTGCTTGTACAAAGTTGTGTGTGTACACAATTGTATGTGTGTATACAGTTGTGTGTGTGTGTGTACACAGTTGTGTATGTGTGTACACAGTTGTGTGTGTATACACAGTGTGTGTGTGTGTGTACACCATGTGTGTGTGTGCATACACATTTGTGTGTGTGTGAACGCAGTGTTTGTATGTGTGTACACTGTTGTGGTTGTGTGTGTACACTGTGTGTGTGTGTGTCTGTACACAGTTGTGTGTGTGTATGTGTGTGTACACAGTTGTGTGTGTGTGTACACAGTTGTGCGTGTTTGTACACAGTGTGTGTTTGTGTGCACAGTTGTGTGTGTGTACACTGTGTGTGTGTGTGTATGTGAGTACACTGTGTGTGTGTGCACTCTGTGTGTTTGTACACTGTGTGTTTTGTGTACACTGTGTGTATGTGTTTGTGTACACTGTTGTGTGTGTGTGTGTCTGCATACACAGTGTGTGTGTACACAGTTGTGTGTGTGTGCGTATATACACTGTGTGTGTGTACACATTGTGTTTTTGTACACAGTTGTGTGTGTGTGTACACAGTTCTGTGTGTACACAGTTATGTCTGTACACAGTTGTGTTTGTGTGCTTGTACACAGTTGTGTGTGTACACAGTTGTGTGTGTGTGTATGCAGTTGTGTGTGTGTACACAGTTGTTTATGTGTGTACACAGTTATGTGTGTGTACACAGTTGTGTGTGTGTGTGTACACAGTTCTGTGAGTGTGTGTACACAGTTGAGTGTGTGTACACAGTTGTACATGTGTACACATTTGTGTGTGTATGTCTACACAGTTGTGAGTGTGTGTACACAGTTTGTGTGTTTACACAGTTGTGTGTGTGTTCAGACTTGTGTGTGTGTATGTGTCTGTACACAGTTGCGTGTGTGTGTGTACACAGTTTTGTGTGTGTGTGTACACACTTGGGTGTGTGTGTGTGTACACACTTGGGTGTGTGTGTAAACAGTTGTGTGTGTGTGTGTGTGTGTGTATACACAGTTGTATGTGTGTACACAGTTTTGTGTGTATGTACACAGTTGTGTGTGTGTACACAGTTGTGTGTGTGTACACAGTTGTGTGTGTGTATACAGTTGTGTTTCTATGTACACAGCTGTTTCTGTGTGGACACCAGTGTGTGTGTGTACACAGTTGTGTGTGTGTGAGTGTGTGCGTACACAGTTGTGTGTGTGTGTATGTCTGTCTGCACAGTTACACGTGTGTGTGTACATAGTTTTGTGTGTGTGTTTACACAGTTGTGCGTGTGTGTGTACACAGTTGTGTCTGTATGTACAAACATGTGTCTGTGTGCACACAGTTGTGTGTGAGTGTGTACACAGTGTGTGTGTGTGTGTACATAGTGTGTGTGTGCAATCACAGTGTGTGTGTGTGTACACAGTGTGTGTGTGTGCGTACACATTTGTGTGTGTATGTACGCAGTGTTTGTGTGTGTGTACACTGTTGTGAGTGTGTGTGTACACTGTGTGTGTGTACATTGTGTGTGTGTGTACACAGTTGTGCATTTGTGTGTGTACATAGTGTGTGTTTGTGTACACAGTTGTGTGTGTGTGTACACTGTGTGTGTGTGTGTGTGTACACGGTGTGCGTGTACTCAGTTTGTTTGTACACTGTGTGTTTTGTGTACACTGTGTGTATGTGTTTGTGTACACTGCTGTGCGTGTGTGTGTCGGCGTACACAGTGTGTGTGTGTACACAGTTGTGTGTGTGTACACAGTTGTGTGTGTTTACACAGTTGTTTGTGTGTGTGTGTGTATATACACTGTGTGTGTGTACACATTGTGTTTTTTTACACAGTTGTCTGTGTGTACACAGTTGTGTGTGTACACAGTTGTGTTTGTGCGCTTGTACGCAGTTGTGTGTGTGTGTATACAGTTGTGTGTGTGTGTGTACACAGTTGTGTATGTGTGTACACAGTTGTGTGTGTATACACAGTGTGTGTGTATACACAGTGTGTGTGTGTGTGCGTACACATTTGTGTGTGTGTGTGTGTGTGTGTACGCAGTGTTTGTGTGTGTGTACACTGTTGTGGTTGTGTGTGTACACTGTGTGTGTGTGTGTACATTGTGTATGTGTGTCTGTACACAGTTGTGTGTGTGTGAGTGTGTAAACAGTTGTTTGTGTGTGTACATAGTTGTATGTGTGTGTACATTGTTGTGTGTGTGTGCGTGTAGACAGTGTGTGTGTGTGTGTGTGTTTACACTGCCTGTTATTGAGTATACTTTGTTTGTGTGTGTGTGTGTGTGTGTGCGTACACTATTGTGTGTGTACACAGTGTATGTGTGTGTGTGTGCATACACAGTGTGTGTGTGTATAAACTGTGTATGTGTGCATACACAGTGTTTATGTGTGTGTGTACACTGTTTTCTGTGTGTGTGTCTGTGTGTCCACTGTGTTTGTGTGTGTATACACTGTGTGTGTGTGTTTGGGTACACTGTGTGTGTGTGTGTGTGTGTGTGTGTGTGTAAACACAGTTGTGTGTGTGTAGACAGTTGTGTGTATGTGTGTGTGTGTGTAAACATTTGTTTCTGTGTGTACATAGTTGTGTGTGTACATAATTGTGTGTGTGTGTGTACACAGCTGTGTGTGTGTGTGTAGACAGTTGTATGTGTGTATGTGTGTGTGAACACAGTTGGGTGTGTGTCAGTGTGTGTGTACACTGTGTGTGTGTACACTGTGATTCTGTGTACACTGCGTGTTATTGAGTATACTTTGTGTGTGTGTATGTGTGTGTGTGTGCTTACACTATTGTGTGTGTGTATACACAGTATGTGTGTGTGTGTACAGATTGTGTGTGTGTGTATATACACAGTGTGTGTGTGTGTGTATAAACAGTGTATGTGGGAATACACAGTGTTATGTGTGTGTACACTGTTTTGTGTGTGTGTGTCTGTGTGTACACAGTGTGTGTTTCTGTGTTTACACTGTGTGTGTGTACACTATGTGTGTGTGTGTGTACACAGTGTGTGTGTGTACGCAGTGTATGTGTGTATGTGTATACACAGTGTATGTGTGTATACACAGTGTTTGTGTGTGTGTACACTGTTGTGTGTGTGTGTGTGTACACTGTGTGTATTTGTATACACAGTGTGTGTGTGTGTGTGTACACAGTTGTGTGTGTGTGAGTGTGTACACAGTGTGCGTGTTTGTACACAGTTGTGTGTGTGTACACAGTTGTGTGTGTGTGTACACAGTTATGTGTGTGTACACAGTTGTTTGTGTGTGTACACTGTTGTGTGTGTGTGTCTGTGTGTGTGTACACAGTTGTGTGTGTGTGCACACAGTTGTGTGTGTAGACAGTTGTGTGTGTATGTTTGGGTGTATGCAGTTGTGAGTTTGTGTGTGGGTTCACAGTGTGTGTGTGTGTGTGTGTGTGTACACAGTGTGTGTGTGTACACAGTGTGTTTTTAGTGTACACTGTATGTGTGTGTGTGTGTATGTGTGTACACTGTTTGGCTTGTGTGTGTGTACAATTTGTGTGTGTGTGTGTCTACACAGTTTGTGTGTGTGCGTGTGTACGCAGTGTGTTTGTGTGTGTGGACACAGTGTATGTGTTTATACACAGTGTTTGTTTGTTTACACTGTTTTGTGTGTGTGTGTGTGTACACTGTGTGTATGTATACACTGTGTGTGTGTGTACACAGTGTGTGCGTGTGTGTACACAGTGTGTGTGTGTGTGTATACACAGTGTGTGTGTGTGTACACAGTGTGTGTCTGTGTGCGTACACATTTGTGTGTGTGTGTGTGTACGCAGTGTTTGTGTGTGTGTACACTGTGTGGGTGTGTGTGTACACTGTGTGTTTGTGTGTACATTGTGTGTGTGTCTGTACACAGTTGTGTGTGTGTATGTGTGTGTACACAGTTGTGTGTGTGTGTACACAGTTGTGCGTGTGTGTGTGTGTACACAGTGTGTGTGTGTGTGTACACTGTGTGTGTGTGTGTGTGTGTGTGTGTGTGTGTGTACACTGTGTGTGTACTCTGTGTGTTTGTACACTGTGTGTTTTGTGTACACTGTGTGTATGTGTTTGTGCACACTGCTGTGTGTGTGTGTCGGCGTACACAGTGTGTTTGTGTACACAGTTGTGTTTGTGTACACAGTTGTTTGTGTGTGTGTGTGTATATACACTGTGGGTGTGTACACATTGTGTTTTTGTACACAGTTGCGTGTGTGTACACAGTTGTGTGTGTACACAGTTGTGTGTGTACACAATTGTGTGTGTGTGTATACAGTTGTGTGTGTGTGCGTATACAGTTGTGTATGTTTGTACACAGTTCTGTGTGTGTACACAGTTGTGTGTGTGTGTACACAGTTATGTGTGTGTACACAGTTGTTTGTGTGTGTACACTGTGTGTGTACTCTGTGTGTTTGTACACTGTGTGTTTTGTGTACACTGTGTGTATGTGCTTGTGCACACTGCTGTGTGTGTGTGTCGGCGTACACAGTGTGTTTGTGTACACAGTTGTGTGTGTGTACACAGTTGTTTTTGTGTGTGTGTATATACACTGTGGGTGTGTACACATTGTGTTTTTGTACACAGTTGTGTGTGTGTACACAGTTGTGTGTGTACACAGTTGTGTGTGTACACAGTTGTGTTTGTGTGCTTGTACACAGTTGTGTGTGTACACAAGAGTGTGTGTATACAGTTGTGTGTGTGTGTACACAGTTGTGTGTGTGTGTCTGTGTGTGTGTACACAGTTGTGTGTGTACACAGTTGTGTGTGTACACAGTTGTGTTTGTGTGCTTGTACACAGTTGTGTGTGTACACAAGAGTGTGTGTATACAGTTGTGTGTGTGTGTACACAGTTGTGTGTGTGTGTCTGTGTGTGTGTACACAGTTGTGTGTGTGTGCACACAGTTGTGTGTGTGTGTACACAGTTGTGTGTGTATGTTTGTGTGTACACAGTTGTGAGTTTGTGTGTGGGTTCACTGTGTGTGTGTGTGTGTGTGTGTGTGTGTGTGTGTGTACACAGTGTGTGTGTGTACACAGTGTGTTTTTAGTGAACACTGTATGTATGTGTGTGCGTGTGTGTACACTGTTAGGCTTGTGTGTGCGTACAATTTGTGTGTGTGTGTCTACACAGTTTGTGTGTGTGCGTGTGTATGCAGTGTGTGTGTGTGTGTGGACACAGTGTATGTGTTTATACACAGTGTTTGTTTGTTTACACTGTTTTGTGTGTGTGTGCGTGTGTACACTGTGTGTATGTACACTGTGTGTGTGTGTACACAGTGTGTGTGTGTGTGTACACAGTATGTGTGTGTATACACAGTGTGTGTGTGTGTACACAGTGTGTGTCTGCGTGCGTACACATTTGTGTGTGTGTGTGTACACAGTGTTTGTGTGTGTGTACACTGTGTGGGTGTGTGTGTACACTGTGTGTGTGTGTGTGTGTACATTGTGTGTGTGTGTCTGTACACAGTTGTGTGTGTGTATGTGTGTGTACACAGTTGTGTGTGCGTGTACACAGTTGTGTGTGTGTGTGTGTACACAGTGTGTGTGTGTGTGTGTGTGTGTGTACACTGTGTGTGTGTGTGTGTGTGTACACGGTGTGTGTACTCTGTGTGTTTGTACACTGTGTGTTTTGTGTACACTGTGTGTATGTGTTTGTGCACACTGCTGTGTGTGTGTGTCGGCGTACACAGTGTGTTTGTGTACACAGTTGTGTGTGTGTACACAGTTGTTTGTGTGTGTGTGTATATACACTGTGGGTGTGTACACATTGTGTTTTTGGACACAGTTGTGTGTGTGTACACAGTTGTGTGTGTACACAGTTGTGTGTGTACACAATTGTGTTTGTGTGCTTGTACACAGTTGTGTGTGTACACAATTGTGTGTGTGTATACAGTTGTGTGGGTGTGTACACAGTTGTGTATGTGTGCACACAGTTGTGTGTGTATACACAGTGTGTGTGTGTGTGTGTACACCGTGTGTGTGTGTGTGTGTGTGTGTGCATAGACATTTGTGTGTGTGTGCAAGCAGTGTTTGTGTGTGTGTACACTGTTATGGTTGTGTGTGTACACTGTGTGTGTGTGTACATTGTGTGTGTGTGTCTGTACACAGTTGTGTGTGTGTATGTGTGTGTACACAGTTGTGTGTGTGTGTGTACACAGTTGTGCGTGTGTGTGTGTACACAGTGTGTGTTTGTGTACACAGTTGTGTGTGTGTGTACACTGTGTGTGTGTGTATGTGTGTACACTGTGTGCGTGTGCACTCTGTGTGTTTGTACACTGTGTATTTTGTGTGCACTGTGTGTATGTGTTTGTGTACACTGTTGTGTGTGTGTCTCTGCGTACACAGTGTGTGTGTACACTGTTGTGTGTGTGTGTGTACACAGTTGTTTGTGTGTGTGTGCATATATACACTGTGTGTGTGTACACATTGTGTTTTTGTACACAGTTGTGTGTGTGTACACAGTTGTGTGTGGACACAGTTGTGTGTGTACACAGTTGTGTTTGTGTGCTTGTACACAGTTGTGTGTGCACACAGTGGTGTGTGTGTATACAGTTGTGTGTGTGTACACAGTTGTGTATGTGTGTACACAGTTATGTGTGTGTACACAGTTGTGTGTGTGTGTACACAGTTCTGTGAGTGTGTGTACACAGTTGAGTGTGTGTACACAGTTGTACATGTGTACGCAGTTGTGTGTGTGTGTCTACACAGTTGTGAGTGTGTGTACACAGTTGTGTGTCTGTGTGTACACAGTTGTATGTCTGTGTGTTTACACAGTTGTGTGTGTGTTCAGACTTGTGTGTGTATGTGTGTGTACACAGTTGCGTGTGTGTACACAGTTTTGTGTGTGTGTGTGTACACACTTGGGTGTGTGTGTGTAAACAGTTGTGTGTGTGTGTGTACACACTTGTATCTGTGTACACAGTTTTGTGTATGTCTGCATACACAGTTTTGTGTGTGTGTACACAGTTGTGTGTGTGTGTACACAGTTGTGTGTGTGTGTACACAGTTGTGTGTGTGTACACAGATGTGTGTGTATGCATACAGTTGTGTGTGTGTCAGCAGCTGTGTGTGTGTGTACACAGTTGTGTGTGTGTGTCTGTGTGCGAGTGTGTAAACAGTTGTTTCTGTGTGTACATAGTTGTGTGTGTGTACATTGTTGTGTGTGTGTGTGTAGACAGTGTGTGTGTGTGTTTACTCTGCGTGTTATTGAGTATACTGTGTTTGTGTGTGTGTGTGCGTACACTATTGTGTGTGTGTACACAGTGCATGTGTGTGTGTGTGCATACACTGTGTGTGTGTATAAACTGTGTATGTGTGTATACACAGTGTTTATGTGCGTGTGTACACTGTTTGGTGTGTGTGTGTGTCTGTGTGTACACTGTGTTTGTGTGTGTATACACTGTGTGTGTGTGTTTGTGTACGCTGTGTGTGTGTGTGTGTGTGTGTGTGTGTACACTGTTGTGTGTGTGTGTAGACAGTTGTGTGTGTGTAAACAGTTGTTTCTTTGTGTACATAGTTGTGTGTGTACATAGTTGTGTGTGTGTGTACACAGCTGTGTGTGTGTGTGTACACAGTTGTATGTGTGTATGTGTCTGTGAACACAGTTGTGTATGTGTCAGTGTGTGTGTACACTGTGTGTGTGTGTACACTGTGATTCTGTGTACACTGCGTGTTATTGAGTATACTGTGTGTGTGTGTGTGCGTACACTATTATGTGTGTGTGTACACAGTGTGTGTGTGTGTGTGTACAGAGTGTGTGTGTGTATACAAAGTGTGTGTGTATAAACAGTGTATGTGTGTATACACAGTGTTATGTGTGTGTACACTGTTTTGTGTGTATGTGTCTGTGTGTACACAGTGTGTGTTTCTGTGTTTACACTGTGTGTGTACACTGTGTGTGTGCGTACACAGAGTGTGTCTATACACAGTGTGTGTGTGTGTGTGTGTTTGTGTGTGTACACAGTGTGTGTGCACACAGTGTGTGTGTGTGTGCACAGTTGTGTGTGTGTGTGTGTGCACAGTTGTGTTTATGTGTGTATACACAGTTTGTGTGTGTGTGTGTACACAGTGTGTGTGTGTACACAGTTGTGTGTGTGTGTACACAGTTGAGTGTGCGTGTGTACACATTTGTGTGTTTGTGTGTGTGTGTACACAGTTGTTTGTGTGTGTACACAGTTGTGTGTGTGTGTACTGAATGTTTTTGTGCACACAGTTGTGTGTGTGTACACAGTTGTGTGTGTGTATGTGTGTACACAGTTGTGTATGTGTGTGTGTACACAGTGTGTGTGTGTGTGTACGCAGTGTATGTGTGTATGTGTATGTGAACACAGTGTATGTGTGTATACACAGTGTTTGTGTGTGTGTACACTGTTGGGTGTGTGTGTGTACACAATGTGTGTGTATACTCAGTGTGTGTGTGTGTATGTATACACGGTGTGTGTGTTTGCATGTGTGTGTACACTGTGTGTATGTGTACACTGTGTGTTGTTGTGTACACTGTGTGTATGTGTTTGTGAACACTGTTGTGTGTGCGTACACATTTGTGTGTATGTGTGCACACAGTGTGTGTGTGTGTGTGTACGCAGTGTTTGTTTGTGTACACTGTTGTGTGTGTGTGTGTGGGTGTGTACACTGTGTGTGTGTATACTCTTCGTGTGTGCGTACACAGCTGTGTGTGTGTATGTGTGTGTACAAAGTTGTGTGTGTGTACACAGTTGTGTGTGTGTGTACACATTTGTGCATGAGTGTGTGTACACAGTGTGTGTGTATATACACATTTGTGTGTGTGTACACTTTTGTGTGTGTGTACATAGTTGTGCGTGTGTGTGCACAGTTGTTTGTGTGTGTACACAGTTGTGTGTGTGTGTGTGTGTACACAGTTGTGTGTGTGTGTACACAGTTGTGTGAGTGTATGTGTGCGTGTACACAGTTGTGTTTGTGTCCTTGTGTACACTGTGTGTGTGTGTGTGTGTGTGTACAATATGTGTGTGTGTACACTGTTTTTTCTGTACACTGTGTGTGTGTGTTTGTTTACACTGTTGTGTGTGTGTGTGCATACACATTTGTGTGTGTGTGTGTATGTTCACAGTGAGTGTGTGTGTGTACGCAGTGTTTGTGAGTGTGTACACTGTTGTGTGTGTGTGTGTGTGAACACAGTGTGTTTGTGTACACTGTGTGTGTGCGTGTAAACAGTGTGTGTATGTATACACAGTGTGTGTGTACACAGTGTGCGTGTATACACAGTTGTGTGTGTGTGTAGACAGTTGTTTGTGTGTGTGTATATACACTGTGTGTGTATGCATTGTATATGTGTACACAGTTGTGTGTGTGTGTACACAGACGTGTGTGTGTGCACACAGTTGTGTGTTTGTACACAGTTGTGTTTGTGTGCGTGTACACAGTTGTGTGTGTACACATTTATGTGTGTAACTGTACACAGTTGTGTGTGTCTGCGTACACAGTTGTGTGTGCGTGGGTGGGTGTGTACACAGTTGTGTGTGTGAACACAGTTGTGCATGTGTACACAGTTGTGTGTGTGTACACAGTTGTGTGTGTGTGTTTGTACACAGTTGTGTGAGTGTGTGTACACAGTTGTGTGTATGTATGTGTGTATGTATACAGTTGTGTGTGCTTGTACAAAGTTGTGTGTACACAGTTATGTGTGTATGTAAACAGTTGTTTTCGTGTGTTTGTACACAGTTGTGTGTGTGTGTACACAGTTGTGAGTGTGTGTGTGTACACCGTTGTGTGTGTTTGTGTGTGTACGCAGTTGTGTGTGTGTGTGTGTGTGTGTGTACACAGTTGTGTGTGTGTGGTCACAGTTGTGTGTCTGTGTACAAAGTTGTGTGTGTGTGTACACAGTTGTGTGTGTGTGTACACAGTGTCCGTGTGTGTACACAGATGTGTATGGATGTACACAGTTGTATGTGTGTGTGTGTACACAGTTGTGTGTGTTTGTGTGTACACAGTTGTGTGTGTGTGTCTGTGCTTGCGTACACAGTTGTGTGTGCGAACACACATTAGTGTGTGTGTGTTTGTGTGTAAACAGTTGTGTGTGTAAGTGTGTGTACGCAGTTGTATGTGTGTGTGTACACTGTGTGTGTGTGTGTGTACACAGTGTGTGAGGGCACACAGTGTGTTTTTGTGTACAGTGTGTGTGTGTGTGAGCGTACACTGTTGTGTTTGTGTGAGCGTACAATTTGTGTGTGTGTGTACACAGTGTGTGTGTGTGTGTGTGTGTGTGTGTGTGTGTGCACGCAGTGTGTGTGTGTGTGTGCGTGTGTACACTGTGTGAGTGTGTATACACTGTGTGTGTACACAGTATGTGTGTGTGTGTACACAGTGTGTGTGTGTATACACAGTGTGTGTGTGTGCACACAGTGTGTGTTTGTAGACAGTTGTGTGCGTGTGTGTACACAGTTGAGTGTGTGTAAACAGTTGTGTGTGTGTACCCAGTTGTGTGTGTGTGTGTACACAGTTGTGTGAGTGTATGTGTGTGTGTACACTGTGTGTGTGTGTATACACTATGTGTGTGTGTACACTGTGTTTTATTCTGTACACTGTGTGTGTTTGTTTACACTGTTGTGTGTGTGTGTGCATACACATTTGTGAGTGTGTGTATGTTCACAGTGAGTGTGTGTGTGTACGAAGTGTTTGTGAGTGTGTACACTGTTGTGTGTGTGTGTGTGAACACAGTGTGTTTGTGTACACTATGTGTGTGTGTTCGCAGTGTGTGTGTGCATGCACACAGTGTGTGTGTATACACAGTGTGTGTGTGTACACAGTGTGTGTTTGTACACAGTTGTGTGTGTGTACACAGTTGTTAGTGTGTGTGTATATACACTGTGTGTGTGTAGGCAGTGTATGTGTGTATGTGTATACACAGTGTATGTGTGTATATACACAGTGTTTGTGTGTGTGTACACTGTTGTGTGTGTGTGTACACTGTGTGTATTTGTATACACAGTGTGTGTGTGTACACAGTTGTGTGTGTGTGTACACAGTGTGCGTGTTTGTACACAGTTGTGTGTGTGTACACAGTTGTGTGTGTGTGTGTACACAGTTATGTGTGTGTGTGTACACAGTTGTTTGTGTGTGTACACTGTTGTGTGTGTGTGTCTGTGTGTGTGTACACAGTTGCGTGTGTATGTTTGTGTGTTCGCAGTTGTGAGTTTGTGTGTGGGTTCACTGTGTGTGTGTGTGTACACAGTGTGTGTGTGTACACAGTGTGTTTTAGTGTACACTGTATGTGTGTGTGTGTACACTGTTTTGTTTGTGCGTGCGTACAATTTGTGTGTGTGTGTGTCTAAACAGTTTGTGTGTGTGCGTGTGTACGCAGTGTGTGTGTGTCTGTAGACACAGTGTATGTGTTTATACACAGTGTTTGTTTGTTTACACTGTTTTGTGTGTGTGTGCGTGTGTACACTGTGTGTGTGTATACACTGTGTGTGTGTACACAGTGTGTGTGTGTGTGTGTACACAGTGTGTGTGTGTATATACACAGTGTGTGTGTGTGTGTGTACACATTTGTGTGTGTGCGCGCAGTGTTTGTGTGTGTGTACACTGTTGTGGTTGTGTGTGTACACTGTGTGTGTGTGTGTGTGTTTGTACATTGTGTGTGTGTCTGTACACAGTTGTGTGTGTGTGTATGTGTGTGTACACAGTTGTGTGTGTGTGTGTAGACAGTTGTGCGTGTGTGTGTGTACACAGTGTGTGTTTGTGTAGACAGTTGTGTGTGAGTGTGTACACTGTGTGTGTGTATTCTGTGTGTTTGTACACTGTGTTTTGTGCACACTGTGTGTATGTGTTTGTGTACACTGTTGTGTGTGTGTGTCTGCGTGCATAGTGTGTGTGTGTACACAGTTGTGTGTGTGTGTGTACACAGTTGTTTGTGTGTGTGTGCATATATACACTGTGTGTGTGTACACATTGTGTTTTTGTACACAGTTGTGTGTGTGTACACAGTTGTGTGTGTACACAGTTGTGTGTGTACACAGTTGTGTTTGTGTGCTTGTACACAGTTGTGTGTGCACACAGTTGTGTGTGTGTATACAGTTGTGTGTGTGTACACAGTTGTGTATGTGTGTACACAGTTATGTGTGTGTACACAGTTGTGTGTGTGTGTGTACACAGTTCTGTGAGTGTGTGTACACAGTTGAGTGTGTGTACACAGTTGTACATGTGTACACAGTTGTGTGTGTGTGTCTACACAGTTGTGAGTGTGTGTACACAGTTGTGTGTCTGTGTGTACACAGTTGTATGTCTGTGTGTTTACACAGTTGTGTGTGTGTTCAGACTTGTGTGTGTGTATGTGTGTGTACACAGTTGCGTGTGTGTACACAGTTTTGTGTGTGTGTGTACACACTTGGGTGTGTGTGTGTAAACAGTTGTGTGTGTGTGTGTACACAGTTGTATCTGTGTACACAGTTTTGTGTGTGTCTGCATACACAGTTTTGTGTGTGTGTACACAGTTGTGTGTGTGTGTACACAGTTGTGTGTGTGTGTACACAGTTGTGTGTGTGTACACAGATGTGTGTGTATGCATACAGTTGTGTGTGTGTCAGCAGCTGTGTGTGTGTGTGTGTACACAGTTGTGTGTGTGTCTGTGTGCGAGTGTGTAAACAGTTGTTTCTGTGTGTACATAGTTGTGTGTGTGTACATTGTTGTGTGTGTGTGTAGACAGTGTGTGTGTGTGTTTATACTGCGTGTTATTGAGTATACTGTGTTTGTGTGTGTGTGTGTACACAGTGCATGTGTGTGTGTGTGCATACACTGTGTGTGTCTATAAACTGTGTATGTGTGTATACACAGTGTTTATGTGTGTGTGTACACTCTTTGGTGTGTGTGTGTGTCTGTGTGTACACTGTGTTTGTGTGTGTATACACTGTGTGTGTGTGTTTGTGTACGCTGTGTGTGTGTGTGTGTACACTGTTGTGTGTGTGTGTAGACAGTTGTGTGTGTGTAAACAGTTGTTTCTTTGTGTACATAGTTGTGTGTGTACATAGTTGTGTGTGTGTGTACACAGCTGTGTGTGTGTGTGTACACAGTTGTATGTGTGTATGTGTCTGTGAACACAGTTGTGTATGTGTCAGTGTGTGTGTACACTGTGTGTGTGTACACTGTGATTCTGTGTACACTGCGTGTTATTGAGTATACTGTGTGTGTGTGTGTGTGCGTACACTATTATGTGTGTGTGTACACAGTGTGTGTGTGTGTGTACAGAGTGTGTGTGTGTATACAAAGTGTGTGTGTATAAACAGTGTATGTGGGTATACACAGTGTTATGTGTGTGTACACTGTTTTGTGTGTATGTGTCTGTGTGTACACAGTGTGTGTTTCTGTGTTTACACTGTGTGTGTACACTGTGTGTGTGCGTACACAGAGTGTGTCTATACACAGTGTGTGTGTGTGTGTGTGTTTGTGTGTGTACACAGTGTGTGTGTACACAGTGTGTGTGTGTGTGTACACAGTTGTGTGTGTGTGTGTGCACAGTTGTGTTTATGTGTGTATACACAGTTTGTGTGTGTGTGTGTACACAGTGTGTGTGTGTACACAGTTGTGTGTGTGTGTACACAGTTGAGTGTGCGTGTGTACACATGTGTGTGTTTGTGTGTGTGTGTACACAGTTGTTTGTGTGTGTACACAGTTGTGTGTGTGTGTACTGAATGTTTTTGTGCACACAGTTGTGTGTGTGTACACAGTTGTGTGTCTGTGTGTACACAGTTGTATGTCTGTGTGTTTACACAGTTGTGTGTGTGTTCAGACTTGTGTGTGTGTATGTGTGTGTACATAGTTGCGTGTGTGTACAGAGTTGTGTGTGTGCGTGTGTACACACTTGGGTGTGTGTTTGTAAACAGTTGAGTGTGTGTGTGTACACAGTTGTATCTGTGTACACAGTTTTGTGTGTGTCTGCATACACAGTTTTGTGTGTGTGTACACAGTTGTGTGTGTGTGTACACAGTTGTGTGTGTGTGTACACAGTTGTGTGTGTGTACACAGATGTGTGTGTATGCATACAGTTGTGTGTGTGTCAGCAGCTGTGTGTGTGTGTGTGTACACAGTTGTGTGTGTGTGTCTGTGTGCGAGTGTGTAAACAGTTGTTTCTGTGTGTACATAGTTGTGTGTGTGTACATTGTTGTGTGTGTGTGTAGACAGTGTGTGTGTGTGTTTATACTGCGTGTTATTGAGTATACTGTGTTTGTGTGTGTGTGTGTACACAGTGCATGTGTGTGTGTGTGCATACACTGTGTGTGTCTATAAACTGTGTATGTGTGTATACACAGTGTTTATGTGTGTGTGTACACTCTTTGGTGTGTGTGTGTGTCTGTGTGTACACTGTGTTTGTGTGTGTATACACTGTGTGTGTGTGTTTGTGTACGCTGTGTGTGTGTGTGTGTACACTGTTGTGTGTGTGTGTAGACAGTTGTGTGTGTGTAAACAGTTGTTTCTTTGTGTACATAGTTGTGTGTGTACATAGTTGTGTGTGTGTGTACACAGCTGTGTGTGTGTGTGTACACAGTTGTATGTGTGTATGTGTCTGTGAACACAGTTGTGTATGTGTCAGTGTGTGTGTACACTGTGTGTGTGTACACTGTGATTCTGTGTACACTGCGTGTTATTGAGTATACTGTGTGTGTGTGTGTGTGCGTACACTATTATGTGTGTGTGTACACAGTGTGTGTGTGTGTGTACAGAGTGTGTGTGTGTATACAAAGTGTGTGTGTATAAACAGTGTATGTGGGTATACACAGTGTTATGTGTGTGTACACTGTTTTGTGTGTATGTGTCTGTGTGTACACAGTGTGTGTTTCTGTGTTTACACTGTGTGTGTACACTGTGTGTGTGCGTACACAGAGTGTGTCTATACACAGTGTGTGTGTGTGTGTGTTTGTGTGTGTACACAGTGTGTGTGTACACAGTGTGTGTGTGTGTACACAGTTGTGTGTGTGTGTGTGCACAGTTGTGTTTATGTGTGTATACACAGTTTGTGTGTGTGTGTGTACACAGTGTGTGTGTGTACACAGTTGTGTGTGTGTGTACACAGTTGAGTGTGCGTGTGTACACATGTGTGTGTTTGTGTGTGTGTGTACACAGTTGTTTGTGTGTGTACACAGTTGTGTGTGTGTGTACTGAATGTTTTTGTGCACACAGTTGTGTGTGTGTACACAGTTGTGTGTGTGTATGTGTGTACACAGTTGTGTATGTGTGTGTGTACACAGTGTGTGTGTGTGTGTACGCAGTGTATGTGTGTATGTGTATGTGAACACAGTGTATGTGTGTATACACAGTGTTTGTGTGTGTGTACACTGTTGTGTGTGTGTGTACACAGTTGTATGTTTGTGTGTTTACACAGTTGTGTGTGTGTTCAGACTTGTGTGTGTGTATGTGTGTGTACATAGTTGCGTGTGTGTACAGAGTTGTGTGTGTGCGTGTGTACACACTTGGGTGTGTGTTTGTAAACAGTTGAGTGTGTGTGTGTACACAGTTGTATCTGTGTACACAGTTTTGTGTGTGTCTGCATACACAGTTTTGTGTGTGTGTACACAGTTGTGTGTGTGTGTGTACACAGTTGTGTGTGTGTACACAGTTGTGTGTGTGTACACAGATGTGTGTGTATGCATACAGTTGTGTGTGTGTCAGCAGCTGTGTGTGTGTGTGTGTACACAGTTGTGTGTGTTGTCTGTGTGCGAGTGTGTAAACAGTTGTTTCTGTGTGTACATAGTTGTGTGTGTGTACATTGTTGTGTGTGTGTGTGTAGACAGTGTGTGTGTGTGTTTACACTGCGTGTTATTGAGTATACTGTGTTTGTGTGTGTGTGTGCGTACACTATTGTGTGTGTGTACACAGTGCATGTGTGTGTGTGTGTGTGCATACACTGTGTGTGTGTATAAACTGTGTATGTGTGTATACACAGTGTTTATGTGTGTGTGTACACTGTTTGGTGTGTGTGTGTGTCTGTGTGTACACTGTGTTTGTGTGTGTATACACTGTGTGTATGTGTTTGTGTACGCTGTGTGTGTGTGTGTGTGTGTACACTGTTGTGTGTGTGTGTAGACAGTTGTGTGTGTGTAAACAGTTGTTTCTTTGTGTACATAGTTGTGTGTGTACATAGTTGTGTGTGTGTGTACACAGCTGTGTGTGTGTGTACACAGTTGTATGTGTGTATGTGTCTGTGAACACAGTTGTGTATGTGTCAGTGTGTGTGTACACTGTGTGTGTGTGTACACTGTGATTCTGTGTACACTGCGTGTTATTGAGTATACTGTGTGTGTGTGTGTGTGTGCGTACACTATTATGTGTGTGTGTACACAGTGTGTGTGTGTGTGTGTACAGAGTGTGTGTGTGTATACAAAGTGTGTGTGTATAAACAGTGTATGTGGGTATACACAGTGTTATGTGTGTGTACACTGTTTTGTGTGTATGTGTCTGTGTGTACACAGTGTGTGTTTCTGTGTTTACACTGTGTGTGTACACTGTGTGTGTGCGTACACAGTGTGTGTGTGTGTACACAGTTGTGTGTGTGTGTGCACAGTTGTGTTTATGTGTGTATACACAGTTTGTGTGTGTGTGTGTACACAGTGTGTGTGTACACAGTTGTGTGTGTGTGTACACAGTTGAGTGTGCGTGTGTACACATTTGTGTGTTTGTGTGTGTGTGTACACAGTTGTTTGTGTGTGTACACAGTTGTGTGTGTGTGTACTGAATGTTTTTGTGCACACAGTTGTGTGTGTGTACACAGTTGTGTGTGTGTATGTGTGTACACAGTTGTGTATGTGTGTGTGTACACAGTGTGTGTGTGTACGCAGTGTATGTGTGTATGTGTATGTGAACACAGTGTATGTGTGTATACACAGTGTTTGTGTGCGTGTACACTGTTGTGTGTGTGTGTGTACACAGTGTGTGTGTATACTCAGTGTGTGTGTGTGTATGTATACACAGTGTGTGTGTTTGCATGTGTGTGTACACTGTGTGTATGTGTACACTGTGTGTTGTTGTGTACACTGTGTGTATGTGTTTGTGAACACTGTTGTGTGTGCGTACACATTTGTGTGTATGTGTGCACACAGTGTGTGTGTGTGTGTGTACGCAGTGTTTGTGTGTGTACACTGTTGTGTGTGTGTGTGTGTGTGGGTGTGTACACTGTGTGTGTGTATACTCTTCGTGTGTGTGTACACAGCTGTGTGTGTGTATGTGTGTGTACACAGTTGTGTGTGTGTGTACAAAGTTGTGTGTGTACACAGTTGTGTGTGTGTGTGTACACATTTGTGCATGAGTGTGTGTACACAGTGTGTGTGTATATACACAGTTGTGTGTGTGTACACAGTTGTGTGTGTGTACATAGTTGTGTGTGTGTGTGCACAGTTGTTTGTGTGTGTACACAGTTGTGTGTGTGTGTGTGTGTGTACACAGTTGTGTGTGTGTACCCAGTTGTGTGTGTGTGTACACAGTTGTGTGAGTGTATGTGTGCGTGTACACAGTTGTGTTTGTGTCCTTGTGTACACTGTGTGTGTGTGTGTGTGTGTGTGTGTACAATATGTGTGTGTGTACACTGTGTTTTTTCTGTACACTGTGTGTGTGTGTTTGTTTACACTGTTGTGTGTGTGTGTGCATACACATTTGTGTGTGTGTGTGTATGTTCACAGTGAGTGTGTGTGTGTACGCAGTGTTTGTGAGTGTGTACACTGTTGTGTGAGTGTGTGTGTGTGTGTGAACACAGTGTGTTTGTGTACACTGTGTGTGTGCGTGTAAACAGTGTGTGTATGTATACACAGTGTGTGTGTACACAGTGTGCGTGTATACACAGTTGTGTGTGTGTGTAGACAGTTGTTTGTGTGTGTGTATATACACTGTGTGTATGCATTGTATATGTGTACACAGTTGTGTGTGTGTGTACACAGACGTGTGTGTGTGCACACAGTTGTGTGTTTGTACACAGTTGTGTTTGTGTGCGTCTACACAGTTGTGTGTGTACACAGTTTTGTGTGTATCTGTACACAGTTGTGTGTGTCTGCGTACACAGTTGTGTGTGCGTGGGTGGGTGTGTACACAGTTGTGTGTGTGAACACAGTTGTGCATGTGTACACAGTTGTGTGTGTACACAGTTGTGTGTGTGTGTTTGTACACAGTTGTGTGAGTGTGTGTACACAGTTGTGTGTATGTATGTGTGTATGTATACAGTTGTGTGTGCTTGTACAAAGTTGTGTGTACACAGTTATGTGTGTATGTAAACAGTTGTGTTCGTGTGTTTGTACACAGTTGTGTGTGTGTGTACACAGTTGTGAGTGTGTGTGAGTACACCGTTGTGTGTGTTTGTGTGTGTACGCAGTTATGTGTGTGTGTACACAGTTGTGTGTGTGTGGTCACAGTTGTGTGTCTGTGTACAAAGTTGTGTGTGTGTGTACACAGTTGTGTGTGTGTGTACACAGTGTCCGTGTGTGTACACAGTTGTGTATGGATGTACACAGTTGTATGTGTGTGTGTGTACACAGTTGTGTGTGTTTGTGTGTACACAGTTGTTTGTGTGTGCACACAGTTGTGTGTGTGTGTCTGTGCGTGCGTACACAGTTGTGTGTGCGAACACACATTAGTGTGTGTGTGTTTGTGTGTAAACAGTTGTGTGTGTAAGTGTGTGTACGCAGTTGTATGTGTGTGTGTACACTGTGTGTGTGTGTGTACACAGTGTGTGTGTGTGTGTGTGTGTGTGTGTGTGTGTGCACGCAGTGTTTGTGTGTGTGTGGACACAGTGTATGTGTTTATACAGTGTTTTATTTGTTTACACTGTTGTGTGTGTGTGTGTGCGTGTGTACACTGTTTGAGTGTGTATACACTGTGTGTGTACACAGTATGTGTGTGTGTGTACACAGTGTGTGTGTGTATACACAGTGTGTGTGTGTGTGTGCACACAGTGTGTGTTTGTAGACAGTTGTGTGCGTGTGTGTACACAGTTGAGTGTGTGTAAACAGTTGTGTGTGTGTACCCAGTTGTGTGTGTGTGTGTACACAGTTGTGTGAGTGTATGTGTGTGTGTACACTGTGTGTGTGTGTGTGTGTGTGTGTGTGTACACTATGTGTGTGTGTACACTGTGTTTTATTCTGTACACTGTGTGTGTTTGTTTACACTGTTGTGTGTGTGTGTGTGCATACAGATTTGTGTGTCTGTGTATGTTCACAGTGAGTGTGTGTGTGTACGAAGTGTTTGTGAGTGTGTACACTGTTGTGTGTGTGTGTGAACACAGTGTGTTTGTGTACACTATGTGTGTGTGTGTTCGCAGTGTGTGTGTGCATGCACACAGTGTGTGTGTATACACAGTGTGTGTGTGTACACAGTGTGTGTGTACACAGTTGTGTGTGTGTGTGTACACAGTTGTTTGTGTGTGTGTATATACACTGCGTGTGTGTAAGCAGTGTATGTGTGTATGTGTATACACAGTGTATGTGTGTATATACACAGTGTTTGTGTGTGTGTACACTGTTGTGTGTGTGTGTACACTGTGTGTATTTGTATACACAGTGTGTGTGTGTACACAGTTTTGTGTGTGTGTGTGTGTGTACACAGTGTGCGTGTTTGTACACAGTTGTGTGTGTGTACACAGTTGTGTGTGTGTGTACACAGTTATGTGTGTGTGTGTACAGTTGTTTGTGTGTGTACACTGTTGTGTGTATGTGTCTGTGTGTGTGTACACAGTTGTGTGTGTATGTTTGTGTGTACGCAGTTGTGAGTTTGTGTGTGGGTTCACTGTGTGTGTGTGTGTGTGTGTGTGTGTGTGTACACAGTGTGTGTGTGTACACAGTGTGTTTTAGTGTACACTTTATGTGTGTGTGTGTACACTGTTTTGTTTGTGCGTGCGTACAATTTGTGTGTGTGTGTGTCTACACAGTTTGTGTGTGTGCGTGTGTACGCAGTGTGTGTGTGTGTAGACACAGTGTATGTGTTTATACACAGTGTTTGTTTGTTTACACTGTTTTGTGTGTCTGTGTGCGTGTGTACACTGTGTGTGTATACACTGTGTGTGTGTACAGTGTGTGTGTGTGTGTGTATACACAGTGTGTGTGTGTATATACACAGTGTGTGTGTGTGTGTACACATTTGTGTGTGTGTGTGTACGCAGTGTTTGTGTGTGTACACTGTTGTGGGTGTGTGTGTACACTGTGTATGTGTGTGTGTGTGTGTGTGTACATTGTGTGTGTGTCTGTACACAGTTGTGTGTGTGTGTATGTATGTGTACACAGTTGTGTGTGTTTGTACACAGTTGTGCGTGTGTGTGTGTACACAGTGTGTGTTTGTGTACACAGTTGTGTGTGTGTGTGTGTGTGTGTACACTGTGTGTGTGTACTCTGTGTGTTTTTACACTGTGTGTTTTGTGCACACTGTGTGTATGTGTTGGTGTACACTGCTGTGTGTGTGTGTCGGCGTACAGTGTGTGTGTGTGTGTACATAGTTGTGTGTGTGTGTACACAGTTGTTTGTGTGTGTGTGTGTATATACACTGAGTGTGTGTACACATTGTGTTTTTGTACACAGTTGTGTGTGTGTGTACACAGTTGTGTGTGTACACAGTTGTGTTTGTGTGCTTGTACACAGTTGTGTGTGTACACAGTTGTGTGTGTATACAGTTGTGTGTGTGTACACAGTTGTGTATGTGTGTACACAGTTGTGTGTGTATACACTGTGTGTGTGTGTGTACACTGTGTGTGCGTGTGTGTGCGTACACATTTGGGTGTGTGTACGCAGTGTTTGTGTGTGTGTACACTGTTGTGGTTGTATGTGTACACTGTGTGTGTGTGTGTGTACACTGTTGTGTGTGTGTGTACACTGTGTGTATTTGTATACACAGTGTGTGTGTGTACACAGTTTTGTGTGTGTGTGTGTACACAGTGTGCGTGTTTGTACACAGTTGTGTGTGTGTACACAGTTGTGTGTGTGTGTACACAGTTATGTGTGTGTATGTACAGTTGTTTGTGTGTGTACACTGTTGTGTGTATGTGTCTGTGTGTGTGTACACAGTTGTGTGTGTATGTTTGTGTGTACGCAGTTGTGAGTTTGTGTGTGGGTTCACTGTGTGTGTGTGTGTGTGTGTGTGTGTGTGTGTACACAGTGTGTGTGTGTACACAGTGTGTTTTAGTGTACACTTTATGTGTGTGTGTGTACACTGTTTTGTTTGTGCGTGCGTACAATTTGTATGTGTGTGTGTGTCTACACAGTTTGTGTGTGTGCGTGTGTACGCAGTGTGTGTGTGTGTGTGTAGACACAGTGTATGTGTTTATACACAGTGTTTGTTTGTTTACACTGTTTTGTGTGTGTGTGTGCGTGTGTACACTGTGTGTGTATACACTGTGTGTGTGTACACAGTGTGTGTGTGTGTGTGTGTGTATACACAGTGTGTGTGTGTATATACACAGTGTGTGTGTGTGTACACATTTGTGTGTGTGTGTACGCAGTGTTTGTGTGTGTGTACACTGTTGTGGGTGTGTGTGTACACTGTGTGTGTGTGTGTGTGTGTGTGTGTGTGTGTGTGTGTACATTGTGTGTGTGTCTGTACACAGTTGTGTGTGTGTGTATGTATGTGTACACAGTTGTGTGTGTTTGTACACAGTTGTGCGTGTGTGTGTGTACACAGTGTGTGTTTGTGTACACAGTTGTGTGTGTGTGTGTGTGTGTGTGTGTGTGTGTGTACACTGTGTGTGTGTACTCTGTGTGTTTTTACACTGTGTGTTTTGTGCACACTGTGTGTATGTGTTGGTGTACACTGCTGTGTGTGTGTGTCGGCGTACAGTGTGTGTGTGTGTGTGTACATAGTTGTGTGTGTGTGTACACAGTTGTTTGTGTGTGTGTGTGTATATATACACTGTGTGTGTGTACACATTGTGTTTTTGTACACAGTTGTGTGTGTACACAGTTGTGTGTGTACACAGTTGTGTTTGTGTGCTTGTACACAGTTGTGTGTGTACACAGTTGTGTGTGTGTATACAGTTGTGTGTGTACACAGTTGTGTATGTGTGTACACAGTTGTGTGTGTATACACTGTGTGTGTGTGTGTGTGTACACTGTGTGTGCGTGTGTGTGCGTACACATTTGGGTGTGTGTACGCAGTGTTTGTGTGTGTGTACACTGTTGTGGTTGTATGTGTACACTGTGTGTGTGTGTGTGTTTGTACATTGTGTGTGTGTGTCTGTACACAGTTGTGTGTGTGTGTGTATGTGTGTGTACACAGTTGTGTGTGTGTGTGTAGACAGTTGTGCGTGTGTGTGTGTACACAGTGTGTGTTTGTGTATGTGTGTACACTGTGTGTGTGTATTCTGTGTGTTTGTACACTGTGTGTTTTGTGTACACTGTGTGTATGTGTTTGTGTACACTGTTGTGTGTCTGTGTCTGCGTGCACAGTGTGTGTGTGTACACAGTTGTGTGTGTGTGTACACAGTTGTTTGTGTGTACACCGTTGTGTGTGTACACAGTTGTATGTGTACACAGTTGTGTTTGTGTGCTTGTACACAGTTGTCTGTGTACACAGTTGTGTGTGTATACAGTTGTGTCTGTGTGTGTACACAGTTCTGCGTGTATGTTTGTGTGTACGCAGTTGTGAGTTTGTGTGTGGGTTCACTGTGTGTGTGTGTGTACACAGTGTGTGTGTGTACACAGTGTGTGTGTGTACACAGTGTGTTTTAGTGTACACTGTATGTGTGTGTGTGTACACTGTTTTGTTTGTATGTGCGTACAATTTGTGTGTGTGTGTGTCTACACAGTGTGTGTGTGTGCGTGTGTATGCAGTGTGTGTGTGTGTGTAGACACAGTGTGTTTATACACAGTGTTTGTTTGTTTACACTGTTTTGTGTGTGTGTGTGCGTGTGTACACTGTGTGTGTGTATACACTGTGCGTGTGTACACTGTGTGTGTGTGTGTGTGTGTGTGTGTGTGTGTGTGTGTGTGTGTGTGTGTACACAGTGTGTGTGTATACACAGTGTGTGTGTGTGTGTGCGTAAACATTTGTGTGTGTGCGTACGCAGTGTTTGTGTGTGTGTGTAAGCAGTTGTGTGTGTGTCTACACAGTTGTGGGAGTGTGTGTACACAGTTGTGTGCCTGTGTGTACACAGTTGTATGTTTGTGTGTTTACATAGTTGTGTGTGTGTATGTGTGTGTACACAGTTGCGTGTGTGTGTGTACACAGTTTTGTGTGTATGTGTGTACACACTTGGGTGTGTGTGTGTACACACTTGGGTGTGTGTGTAAACAGTTGTGTGTGTGTGTGTGAGTACACAGTTGTATGTGTGTACACAGTTTTGTGTATGTCTGCGTACACAGTTTTGTGTGTGTACACAGTTGTGTGTGTGTACACAGTTGTGTGTGTGTGTACACAGTTGTGTATGTGTGTACACAGTTATGTGTGTGTACACAGTTGTGTGTGTGCGTACACAGTTCTGTGTATGTGTACACAGTTGAGTGTGTGTACACAGTTGTACATGTGTACGCAGTTGTGTGTGTGTCTACACAGTTGTGTGAGTGTGTGTACACAGTTGTGTGTGTGTGTACACAGTTCTGTGTGTGTGTACACAGTTGAGTGTGTGTACACAGTTGTACATGTGTACGCAGTAGTGTGTGTGTCTACACAGTTGTGTGAGTGTGTGTACACAGTTGTGTGTCTGTGTGTACACAGTTGTATGTTTGTGTGTTTACACAGCTGTGTGTGTGTTCAGACTTGTGTGTGTATGTGTGTGTACACAGTTGCGTGTGTGTGTGTACACAGTTTTGTTTGTGTGTGTGTGTACACACTTGGGTGTGTGTGTGTGTACACACTTGGGTGTGTGTGTAAACAGTTGTGTGTGTGTGTGTGTACACAGTTGTATGTGTTTACACAGTTTTGTGTGTGTCTGCGTACACAGTTTTGTGTGTGTGTACACAGTTGTGTGTGCGTGTACACAGTTGTGTGTGTGTGTGTGTAAACAGTTGTTTCTTTGTGTACATATTTGTGTGTGTACATAGTTGTGTGTGTGTACACAGCTGTGTGTGTGTGTGTGTACACAGTTGTATGTGTGTGTGTATGCGTGAACACAGTTGTGTATGTGTCAGTGTGTGTGTACACTGTGTGTGTGTGTGAACTGTCATTCTGTGTACACTGCGTGTTATTGAGTATACTGTGTGTGTGTGTGTGTGTGTGCGTACACTATTGTGTGTGTGTACACAGTGTGTGTGTGTGTGTACAGTGTGTGTGTGTATACACAGTGTGTGTGTATAAACAGTGTATGTGGGTATACACAGTGTTATGTGTGTGTGTACACTGTTTTGTGTGTATGTGTCCGTGTGTACACAGTGTGTGTTTCTGTGTTTACACTGTGGGTGTACACTGTGTGTGTGTGTGTGTGTGTACACAGAGTGTGTGTATACACAGTGTGTGTGTTTGTGTGTGTACACAGTGTGTGTGTACACAGTGCGTGTGTACACAGTTGTGTGTGTGTGTGCACAGTTGTGTGTTTGTGTGTATACACAGTTGGTGTGTGTGTGTGTACATAGTGTGTGCGTGTGTGTACACAGTTGTGTGTGTGTGTGTACACAGCTGAGTGTGCGTGTACACATTTCTGTGTTTGTGTGTGTGTACACAGTTGTTTGTGTGTGTACACAGTTGTGTGTGTGTATACTGAATGTTCTTGTGCACACAGTTGTGTGTGTGTACACAGTTGTGTGTGTGTGTATGAGTGTACACAGTTGTGTGTGTGTGTGTACACAGTGTGTGTGTGTACGCAGTGTATGTGTGTATGTGTATACACAGTGTATGTGTGTACACACAGTGTTTGTGTGTGTGTATACTGTTGTGTGTGTGTGTACACAGTGTGTGTGTATACTCAGTGTGTGTGTATGTGTACACTGTGTGTGTTTGCATGTGTGTGTACACTGTGTGTGTACACTGTCTGTTTTTGTGTACACTGTGTGTATGTGTTTGTGAACACTGTTGTGTGTGCGTAAACATTTGTGTGTATGTGTGCACACAGTGTGTGTGTGTGTGTGTACGCAGTGTTTGTGTGTGTACACTGTTGTGTGTGTGGGTGTGTACACTGTGTGTGTATACACTTGGTGTGTGTGTACACAGCTGTGTGTGTGTATGTGTGCGTACACAGTTGTGTGTGTGTACAAAGTTGTGTGTGTGTGTACACAGTTGTGTGTGTGTACATAGTTGTGTGTGTGTGTGTGCACAGTTGCTTGTGTGTGTACACAGTTGTGTGTGTGTGTGTGTACACAGTTGTGTGTGTGTACCCAGTTGTGTGTGTGTGTGTACACAGTTGTGTGAGTGTATGTGTGTGTGTACACAGTTGTGTTTGTGTGCGTGTGTACACTGTGTGTGTGCGTGTGTGTGTGTACACTATGTGTGAGTACACTTTGTTTTTTTCTGTACACTGTGTGTGTGTTTGTTTACACTGTTGTGTGTGTGTGTGCATACACATTTGTGTGTGTGTGTATGTTCACAGTGAGTGTGTGTGTGTACGCAGTGTTTGTGAGTGTGTACACTGTTGTGTGTGTGTGTGTGTGAACACAGTGTGTTTGTGTACACTGTGTGTGTGTGTTCGCAGTGTGTGTGTGCGTGTACACAGTGTGTGTATGTATACACAGTGTGTGTGTGTACACAGTGTGCGTGTGTACACAGTTGTGTGTGTGTACACAGTTGTTAGTGTGTGTGTATATACACTGTGTGTGTATGCATTGTATATGTGTACACAGTTGTGTGTGTGTGTACACAGTCGTGTGTGTGTGTGTACACAGTTGTGTGTTTGTACACAGTTGTGTTTCTGTGCGTGTACACAGTTGTGTGTGTACACAGTTTTCTGTGTACACAGTTGTGTGTGTGTATGCAGTGTTTGTGTGTGTAAACTGTTGTGTGTGTGTGTGTGTACACTGTGTGTGTGTATACACTTTGTGTGTGTGTACACAGCTGTGTGTGTGTGTGTACACAGTTGTGTGTGTGTGTACAAAGATGAGTGTGTGTGTACACAGTTGTGTGTGTGTGTGTGTACACAGTTGTGCGTTTGTGTGTGTACACAGTGTGTGTGTGTATACACAGTTGTGTGTGTGTGTACACAGTTGTGTGTGTGTGCGCACAGTTTGTTGTGTGTGTACACAGTTGTGTGTGGGTGGGTGTGTGTGTACACAGTGTGTCTGTGTACTCAGTTATGTGTGTTTGTGTGTACACAGTTGTGTGTGTGTCTACACAGTTGTGTGTGTGTGTATACACTCTTGTGTCTGTGTGTACACAGTTGTGTTTGTGTGCGTACACAGTTGTGTGTGAGTGTGTGTGCACACAGTTGTGTGTGTGTGTACACAGTTGTGTGTATGTGCGTGTGCGCAGTTGTGTGCGAGTATGTACACAGCTGTGTGTGTGTGTACACAGTTGTGTGTGTGTCTGTACACAGTTGTGTGTGTCTGCGTACACAGTTGTGTGTGCGTGGGTGTGTGTATACACAGTTGTGTGTGTGTACACAGTTGTGCATGTGTACACAGTTGTGTGTGTGTACACAGTTGTGTGTGTGTTTGTACACAGTTGCGTGTGTGTACACAGTTGTGTGTGTGTGTACACGGTTGTGTGTTTGTGTGTACACAGTTGTGTGTTTGTGTGTACACAGTTGTGTGTATGTATGTGTCTATGTATACGGTCATGTGTGCTTGTACAAAGTTGTGTGTGCGTGTGTACACAGTTATGTGTGTATGTAAACAGTTGTGTTCGTGTGTTTGTACACAGTTGTGTGTGTATGTACACAGTTGTGAATGTGTGTGTGTACACAGTTGTTTGTGTTTGTGTGTGTACACGGTTGTGTGTGTGTGTATGTGTGTGTGTACACATTTGTGTGTGTGTGGTCACAGTTGTGTGTCTGTGTACAAAGTTGTGTGTGTGTGTACACAGTTGTGTGTGTGTGTACACAGTGTCCGTGTGTGTACACAGATGTGTATGGATGTACACAGTTGTGTGTGTGTGTGTACACAGTTGTGTGTGTTTGTGTGTACACAGTTGTTTGTGTGTGTACACAGTTGTGTGTGCCTGCCTGTGTGTGCGTACACAGTTGTGTGTGTGAACACACATTAGTGTGTGTGTGTGTGTATAAACAGTTGTGTGTGTAAGTGTGTGTGCGCAGTTGTATGTGTGTGTGTACAGTGTGTGTGTGTGTGTGTGTGTGTGTGTACACAGTGTGTGAGGGCACACAGTGTGTTTTTGTGTACACTGTGTGTTTGTGTGTGTGTGTACACTGTTGTGTTTGTGTGAGCGTACAATTTGTGTGTGTGTGTGTACACAGTGTGTGTGTGCACGATATGTTTGTGTGTGTTTGTGTGGACACCGTGTATGTGTTTATACACAGAGTTTTATTTGTTTACACTGTTGTGTGTGTGTGCGTGTGTACACTGTGTGTGTATATACTGTGCGTGTGTGTACGCAGTATGTGTGTGTGTGTGTGTACACAGTGTGTGTGTGTGTGTGTGTGTATACACAGTGTGTGTGTGTGCACACAGTGTGTGTTTGTAGACTGTTGTGTGCGTGTGTGTACACAGTTGAGTGTGTGTAAACTGTTGTGTGTGTGTACCTAGTTGTGTGTGTGTGTACACACAGTTGTGTGAGCGTATGTGTGTGTGTACACAGTTGTGTGTGCGTGTGTGTGTGTGTGGACACAGTGTATGTGTTTATACACAGTGTTTTATTTGTTTACACTGTTGTGTGTGTGTGTGTGCGTGTGTACACTGTGTGTGTGTGCACACAGTATGTGTGTGTGTGTGTGTGTACACAGTGTGTGTGTGTATACACAGTGTGTGTGTGTGTGTGCACACAGTGTATGTTTGTAGTCAGCTGTGTGCGTGTGTGTACACAGTTGAGTGTGTGTAAACAGTTGTGTGTGTGTACCCAGTTGTGTGTGTGTGTGTGTACACAGTTGTGTGAGTGTATGTGTGTGTGTATACAGTTGTGTGTGTACACTGTGTTTTTTTCTGTACACTGTGTGTGTGTGTTTGTTTACACTGTTGTGTGTGTGTGTGCATACACATTTGTGTGTATGTTCACAGTGAGTGTGTGTGTGTACGAAGTGTTTGTGAGTGTGTACACTGTTGTGTATGTGTGTCTGTGTGTGTGTGTGTGTGTGTGAACACAGTGTGTGTGTACACTATGTGTGTGTGTTCGCAGTGTGTGTGTGCGTGTACACAGTTGTGTGTGTGTGTATACACAGTGTGTGTGTAAACAGGTGTGTGTTGTGTATAAACTGTGTGTGTGTACGCATTGCATATGTGTACACAGTTGTTTGTGTGTGCACACAGTCGTGTGTGCGTGTACACAGTTGTGTGTTTGTACACAGTTGTGTTTGTGTGCGTGTACACAGTTGTGTGTGTACACAGTTGTGTGTGTGTGTACGCAGTGTTTGTGTGTGTAAACTGTTGTGTGTGTGTGTGTGTGTGTACACTGTGTGTGTATACACTTCGTGTGTGTGTACACAGCTGTGTGTGTGTATGTGTGTGTACACAGTTGTGTGTGTGTGTGTACAAAGTTGTGTGTGTACACTGTTGTGTGTGTGTCTGTGTACACAGTTGTGCGTGTGTGTGTGTACACAGTGTGTGTATATACACAGTTGTGTGTGTGTGTGTACACAGTTGTGTGTGTGTGTACATAGTTGAGTGTGTGTGTGTGCACAGTTGTTTGTGTGTGTACACAGGTGTGTGTGTGTACACAGTTGTGTGTGTGTACCCAGTTGTGTGTGTGTGTGTACCCAGTTGTGTGTGTGTGTGTACACAGTTGTGTGAGTGTACGTGTGAGTGTACACAGTTGTGTGTGTGTGCGTGTGTACACTGTGTGTGTGTGTACACTATGTGTGTGAGTACACTTTGTGTTTCTCTGTACACGGTGTGTGTGTGTTTGTTTACACTGTTGTGTTTGTGTGTGCATACACATTTGTGTGTGTGTGTGTATGTTCACAGTGAGTGTCTGTGTGTGTACGCAGTGTTTGTGAGTATGTACACTGTTGTGTGTGTGTGTGTGAACACAGTGTGTGTGTGTACACTGTGTGTGTTCGCATTGTGTGTGTGTGTGTACACAGTGTGTGTGTATACACAGTGTGTGTTTGTACACAGTGTGTGTGTGTACACAGTTGTGTGTGTGTACACAGTTGTTTGTGTGTGTATATACACTGTGTGTGTACGCATTGTATATGTGTACACAGTCGTGTGTGTGTGTACACAGTTGTGTGTGTACACAGTCTTTGTGTGTGTGTACGCAGTGTTTGTGCGTGTACACTGTTGTGTTTGTGTGTGTACACTGTGTGTGTGTATACACTTCGTGTGTGTGTACACAGCTGTGTGTGTGTTTATCTGTGTGTACACAGTTGTGTTTGTGTGTACAAAGTTGTGTGTGTGTGCGTACACAGTTGTGTGTCTGTGTGTGTGTGTGTGTACACAGTTGTGCGTGTGTGTGTGTACACAGTGTGTGTGTGTATACACAGTTGTGTGTGTGTGTGTACACAGTTGTGAATGTGTGTGTACATAGTTGTGTGTGTGTGTGTATGTGTAAACAGTTGTTTCTGTGTGTACATAGTTGTGTGTGTGCACATAGTTGTGTGTGTGTACACAGCTGTGTGTGTGTGTGAGAACAGTTGTAAGCGTGTATGTGTGTGTGAACACAGATGTGTGTGTGTCAGTGTGTGTGTACATTGTGTGTGTGCGTACACTATGTGCGTGTGTACACTGCGTGTTATTGAGTATACTCTGTTTCTGTGTGAATGCGTACATTATTGTGTGTGTACACAGTGTGTGTGTGTCTGTTGTCACAGTGTGTGTGTGTGTATACACAGTGTTATGTGTGTGTACACTTTTTAGTGTGTGTGTCTGTGTGTACACGGTGTGTGTTTGTGCGTATACATTGTGTGTGTGTGTACACTGTGTGTGTGTGTACAGTGTCAGTGTATATACACAGTGTGTATGTGTTTGTGTGTGTACACAGTGTGTGTGTACACACTGTGTGTGTGTACACAGTTGTGTGTGTGTGTACACAGTTGTGTGTGTGTACATAGTTGAGTGTGCGTGTGTACACAGTTGTGTGTGTGTGTACACAGTTGTGTGTGGGTGTGTGTAAACAGTTGTTTCTGTGTGTACATAGTTGTGTGTGTGTACATAGTTGTGTGTGTGTGTACACAGCTGTGTGTGTGTGTACACAGTTGTATGTGTGTATGTGTGTGTGAACACTGTTGTGTGTGTGTCAGTGTGTGTGTACACTGTGTGTCTGTGTACACTGTGTGTCTGTGTACACTGCGTGTTATTGAGTATACTGTGTTTGTGTGTGTGTGCGTACACTATTGTGTGTGTGTACACAGTGTGTGTGTGTGTACACAGTGTGTGTGTATACACAGTGTGTGTGTGTATAAACAGTGTATGTGTGTATACACAGTGTTATGTGTCTGTGTACACTGTTGTGTGTATGTGTCTGTGTGTACATGGTGTGTGTTTGTGTGTGTACACTGTGTGTGCGTGTACACTTTGTGTGTGTGTGTGTGCACACAGTGTGTGTGTATATACACAGTGTGTGTGTTTGTGTGTGTACACAGTGTGTGTGTACACATTGTGTGTGTGTACACAGTTGTGTGTGTGTGCACAGTTCTGTGTGTGTGTATACACAGTTTGTGTGTGTGTGTGTACACAGTGTGTGTGTGTACACAGTTGTTTGTGTGTGTACACAGTTGAGTGTGTGTGTGTGTACACAGTTGTGTGTGTGTGTACACAGTTGTGTGTGTGTGTACACAGTGGTTTGTGTGTGTACACAGTTGTGTATGTGTGTGTACACAGTTGTGTGTGTGTACACAGTTGTGTGTGTGTGTACACAGTGTGTGTGTGTGTGTGTTTACACTCTGTGTGTGTGTGTATACTGAGTGTTTTTGTGTACACTGTGTGTTTGTGTGTGTACACTGTTGTGTGAGTGTGTGTGCGTACACATTTGTGTGTGTATGTACACAGTGTGTGTGTGTACGCAGTGTATGTGTGTATGTGCTTACACAGTGTATGTGTGTATACACAGTGTTTGTGTGTGGGTACACTGTTGTGTGTGTGTGTGTACACTGTGTGTATGTATGCACAGAGTGTGTGTGTACACAGTGTGTGTGTATACACAGTGTGTGTGTGTGTATGGGTACACAGTGTGTGTGTGTGTGTGTGTGTTTATGTGTGTGTACACTGTGTGTGTGTACACTGTGTTTTTGTGTACACTGTGTGTATGTGTTTGTGTACACTGTTGTGTGTGTGTGCGTACACATTTGTGTGTGTGCACACCGTGTGTGTGTGTGTGTGTGTGTACGCAGTGTTTGTGTGTGTGTACATTGCTCTGTGTGTGTGTGTGTGTACACACTGTCTGTGTGTGTATACACCGTGTGTGTGTACACAGTTGTGTGTGTGTGTGTACACAGTTGTGCGTGTGTGTACCCAGTTGTGTGTGTGTGTGTACACAGTTGTGTGAGTGTATGTGTGTGTACACAGTTGTGTGTATGTGCGTGTGTACACTGTGTGTGGTTGTGCGTGCTCTATGTGTGTGTGTACACTGTGTTTTTTGTGTACACTGTGTGTGTGTTTGTGTACACTGTTGTGTGTGTGTGTGCATACACATTTGTGTGTGTGTATGTTCACAGTGAGTGTGCGTGTGTACGCAGTGTTTGTGTGCATGTACACTGTTGTGTGTGTGTGTGAACACAGTGTGTGTATGCGTAAAATGTGTGTGTGTGTGTATGCAGTGTGTGTGTGCGTGTACACAATGTGTGTACACAGTTGTGTGAGTGTGTGTGCATATACACTGTGTGTGTGTACACAGTTGTGTGTGTGTGTACACAGTTGTTTGAGTGCGTGTGCATATCCACTGTGTGTGTGTACACATTGTGTATGTGTACACAGTTGTGTGTGTGTACACAGTTGTGTGTTTGTGTACACAGTTGTGTGTTTGTACACAGCTGTGCTTGTGTGCGTGTACACAGTTATGTGTGTACACAGTTGTGTGTGTGTATACAGTTGTGGGGGTGTGTGTACACAGTTGTATATGTGTGTACACATTTGTGTGTGTGTGTACAGAGTTGTGTGAGTGTGTGTACACAGTTGTGTGTGTGTGCACACAATTGTGCGTGTGCACAAAGCTGTGTGTGTGTCTACACAGCTCTGTGTGTGTTTGTGTACACAGATGTGTGTGTATGTGTACACAGTTGTCTGTGTGTGTGTACTCCGTTGTGTGAGTGTGTGCACACAGTTGTGTGTGTGTGTGTACACAGTTGTATGTGTGTGTGTTTACACAGTTGTGTGTGTGCGTACACAGTTGTCTGTCTGTGTGTGTGTGTGTACACAGTTGTGCGTGTGTGTGTGTGTGTACACAGTGTGTGTGTGTATACACAGTTGTGTGTGTGTACACAGTTGTGAATGTGTGTGTACATAGTTGTGTGTGTGTGTATGTGTAAACAGTTGTTTCTGTGTGTACATAGTTGTGTGTGTGCACATAGTTGTGTGTGTGTGTACACAGCTGTGTGTGTGTGTGTGAAAACAGTTGTAAGCGCGTATGTGTGTGTGAACACAGTTGTGTGTGTGTCAGTGTGTGTGTACATTGTGTGTGTGTGTACACTGTGTGCGTGTGTACACTGCGTGTTATTGAGTATACTGTGTTTGTGTGTGAATGCGTACATTATTGTGTGTGTGTACACAGTGTGTGTGTGTCTGTTGTCACAGTGTGTGTGTGTGTGTATACACAGTGTTATGTGTGTGTACACTTTTTAGTGTGTGTGTCTGTGTGTACACGGTGTGTGTTTGTGTGTATACATTGTGTGTGTGTACACTGTGTGTGTGTACACAGTGTCAGTGTATATACACAGTGTGTGTGTGTTTGTGTGTGTACACAGTGTGTGTGTACACACTGTGTGTGTACACAGTTGTGTGTGTGTGTACACAGTTGTGTGTGTGTACATAGTTGAGTGTGCGTGTGTACACAGTTGTGTGTGGGTGTGTGTAAACAGTTGTTTCTGTGTGTACATAGTTGTGTGTGTGTACATAGTTGTGTGGGTGTGTGTACATAGCTGTGTGTGTGTGTACACAGTTGTATGTGTGTATGTGTGTGTGAACACTGTTGTGTGTGTCAGTGTGTGTGTACACTGTGTGTCTGTGTACACTGTGTGTCTGTGTACACTGCGTGTTATTGAGTATACTGTGTTTGTGTGTGTGTGCGTACACTATTGTGTGTGTGCACACAGTGTGTGTGTGTGTGTACACAGTGTGTGTGTGTATACACAGTGTGTGTGTGTATAAACAGTGTATGTGTGTATACACAGTGTTATGTGTCTGTGTACACTGTTGTGTGTATGTGTCTGTGTGTACATGGTGTGTGTTTGTGTGTGTACACTGTGTGTGCGTGTAAACTTTGTGTGTGTGTGTGCGCACACAGTGTGTGTGTATATACACAGTGTGTGTGTTTGTGTGTGTACACAGTGTGTGTGTACACATTGTGTGTGTGTACACAGTTGTGTGTGTGTGTGCACAGTTCTGTGTGTGTGTATACACAGTTTGTGTGTGTGTACACAGTGTGTGTGTGTACACAGTTGTTTGTGTGTGTACACAGTTGAGTGTGTGTGTGTGTACACAGTTGTGTATGTGTGTGTACACAGTTGTGTGTGTGTGTACACAGTTGTGTGTGTGTGTGTACACTGTGTGTGTGTGTGTTTACACTCTGTGTGTGTGTGTATACTGAGCTTTTTGTGTACACTGTGTGTATGTGTGTGTACACTGTTGTGTGAGTGTGTGTGCGTACACATTTGTGTGTGTATGTACACAGTGTGTGTGTGTACGCAGTGTATGTGTGTATGTGCTTACACAGTGTATGTGTGTATACACAGTGTTTGTGTGTGGGTACACTGTTGTGTGTGTGTGTGTACAATGTGTGTGTGTATACACAGAGTGTGTGTGTACACAGTGTGTGTGTATACACAGTGTGTGTGTATGTGTACACAGTTTGTGTGTGTGTGTGTGTGTTTATGTGTGTGTACACTGTGTGTGTGTACACTGTGTTTTTGTGTACACTGTGTGTATGTGTTTGTGTACACTGTTGTGTGTGTGTGTGCACAGTTTGTTGTGTGTGTACACAGTTGTGTGTGGGTGGGTGTGTGTGTACACAGTGTGTCTGTGTACTCAGTTATGTGTGTTTGTGTGTACACAGTTGTGTGTGTGTCTACACAGTTGTGTGTGTGTGTATACACTCTTGTGTCTGTGTGTACACAGTTGTGTTTGTGTGCGTACACAGTTGTGTGTGAGTGTGTGTGCACACAGTTGTGTGTGTGTGTACACAGTTGTGTGTATGTGCGTGTGCGCAGTTGTGTGCGAGTATGTACACAGCTGTGTGTGTGTGTACACAGTTGTGTGTGTGTCTGTACACAGTTGTGTGTGTCTGCGTACACAGTTGTGTGTGCGTGGGTGTGTGTATACACAGTTGTGTGTGTGTACACAGTTGTGCATGTGTACACAGTTGTGTGTGTGTACACAGTTGTGTGTGTGTTTGTACACAGTTGCGTGTGTGTACACAGTTGTGTGTGTGTGTACACGGTTGTGTGTTTGTGTGTACACAGTTGTGTGTTTGTGTGTACACAGTTGTGTGTATGTATGTGTCTATGTATACGGTCATGTGTGCTTGTACAAAGTTTTGTGTGCGTGTGTACACAGTTATGTGTGTATGTAAACAGTTGTGTTCGTGTGTTTGTACACAGTTGTGTGTGTATGTACACAGTTGTGAATGTGTGTGTGTACACAGTTGTTTGTGTTTGTGTGTGTACACGGTTGTGTGTGTGTGTATGTGTGTGTGTACACATTTGTGTGTGTGTGGTCACAGTTGTGTGTCTGTGCACAAAGTTGTGTGTGTGTGTACACAGTTGTGTGTGTGTGTACACAGTGTCCGTGTGTGTACACAGATGTGTATGGATGTACACAGTTGTGTGTGTGTGTGTACACAGTTGTGTGTGTTTGTGTGTACACAGTTGTTTGTGTGTGTACACAGTTGTGTGTGCCTGCCTGTGTGTGCGTACACAGTTGTGTGTGTGAACACACATTAGTGTGTGTGTGTGTAAACAGTTGTGTGTGTAAGTGTGTGTGCGCAGTTGTATGTGTGTGTGTACAGTGTGTGTGTGTGTGTGTGTGTGTGTGTGTGTGTGTACACAGTGTGTGAGGGCACACAGTGTGTTTTTGTGTACACTGTGTGTTTGTGTGTGTGTGTACACTGTTGTGTTTGTGTGAGCGTACAATTTGTGTGTGTGTGTGTACACAGTGTGTGTGTGCACGATATGTTTGTGTGTGTTTGTGTGGACACCGTGTATGTGTTTATACACAGAGTTTTATTTGTTTACACTGTTGTGTGTGTGTGCGTGTGTACACTGTGTGTGTGTGTATATACTGTGCGTGTGTGTACGCAGTATGTGTGTGTGTGTGTACACAGTGTGTGTGTGTGTGTGTGTGTATACACAGTGTGTGTGTGTGCACACAGTGTGTGTTTGTAGACTGTTGTGTGCGTGTGTGTACACAGTTGAGTGTGTGTAAACTGTTGTGTGTGTGTACCTAGTTGTGTGTGTGTGTACACACAGTTGTGTGAGCGTATGTGTGTGTGTACACAGTTGTGTGTGCGTGTGTGTGTGTGTGGACACAGTGTATGTGTTTATACACAGTGTTTTATTTGTTTACACTGTTGTGTGTGTGTGTGTGCGTGTGTACACTGTGTGTGTGTGCACACAGTATGTGTGTGTGTGTGTGTGTACACAGTGTGTGTGTGTATACACAGTGTGTGTGTGTGTGTGCACACAGTGTATGTTTGTAGTCAGCTGTGTGCGTGTGTGTACACAGTTGAGTGTGTGTAAACAGTTGTGTGTGTGTACCCAGTTGTGTGTGTGTGTGTGTACACAGTTGTGTGAGTGTATGTGTGTGTGTATACAGTTGTGTGTGTACACTGTGTTTTTTTCTGTACACTGTGTGTGTGTGTTTGTTTACACTGTTGTGTGTGTGTGTGCATACACATTTGTGTGTATGTTCACAGTGAGTGTGTGTGTGTACGAAGTGTTTGTGAGTGTGTACACTGTTGTGTATGTGTGTCTGTGTGTGTGTGTGTGTGTGTGAACACAGTGTGTGTGTACACTATGTGTGTGTGTTCGCAGTGTGTGTGTGCGTGTACACAGTTGTGTGTGTGTGTATACACAGTGTGTGTGTACACAGTTGTGTGTTGTGTATAAACTGTGTGTGTGTACGCATTGCATATGTGTACACAGTTGTTTGTGTGTGCACACAGTCGTGTGTGCGTGTACACAGTTGTGTGTTTGTACACAGTTGTGTTTGTGTGCGTGTACACAGTTGTGTGTGTACACAGTTGTGTGTGTGTGTACGCAGTGTTTGTGTGTGTAAACTGTTGTGTGTGTGTGTGTGTGTACACTGTGTGTGTATACACTTCGTGTGTGTGTACACAGCTGTGTGTGTGTGTATGTGTGTGTACACAGTTGTGTGTGTGTGTGTACAAAGTTGTGTGTGTACACTGTTGTGTGTGTGTCTGTGTACACAGTTGTGCGTGTGTGTGTGTACACAGTGTGTGTATATACACAGTTGTGTGTGTGTGTGTACACAGTTGTGTGTGTGTGTACATAGTTGAGTGTGTGTGTGTGCACAGTTGTTTGTGTGTGTACACAGGTGTGTGTGTGTACACTGTTGTGTGTGTGTACCCAGTTGTGTGTGTGTGTACCCAGTTGTGTGTGTGTGTGTACACAGTTGTGTGAGTGTACGTGTGTGTGTACACAGTTGTGTGTGTGTGCGTGTGTACACTGTGTGTGTGTGTACACTATGTGTGTGAGTACACTTTGTGTTTCTCTGTACACGGTGTGTGTGTGTTTGTTTACACTGTTGTGTTTGTGTGTGCATACACATTTGTGTGTGTGTGTGTATGTTCACAGTGAGTGTCTGTGTGTGTACGCAGTGTTTGTGAGTATGTACACTGTTGTGTGTGTGTGTGTGAACACAGTGTGTGTGTGTACACTGTGTGTGTTCGCATTGTGTGTGTGCGTGTACACAGTGTGTGTGTATACACAGTGTGTGTTTGTACACAGTGTGTGTGTGTACACAGTTGTGTGTGTGTACACAGTTGTTTGTGTGTGTATATACACTGTGTGTGTACGCATTGTATATGTGTACACAGTCGTGTGTGTGTGTACACAGTTGTGTGTGTACACAGTCTTTGTGTGTGTGTACGCAGTGTTTGTGCGTGTACACTGTTGTGTTTGTGTGTGTACACTGTGTGTGTGTATACACTTCGTGTGTGTGTACACAGCTGTGTGTGTGTTTATCTGTGTGTACACAGTTGTGTTTGTGTGTACAAAGTTGTGTGTGTGTGCGTACACAGTTGTGTGTCTGTGTGTGTGTGTGTGTACACAGTTGTGCGTGTGTGTGTGTGTACACAGTGTGTGTGTGTATACACAGTTGTGTGTGTGTGTGTACACAGCTGTGAATGTGTGTGTACATAGTTGTGTGTGTGTGTGTATGTGTAAACAGTTGTTTCTGTGTGTACATAGTTGTGTGTGTGCACATAGTTGTGTGTGTGTACACAGCTGTGTGTGTGTGTGAGAACAGTTGTAAGCGTGTATGTGTGTGTGAACACAGATGTGTGTGTGTCAGTGTGTGTGTACATTGTGTGTGTGCGTACACTATGTGCGTGTGTACACTGCGTGTTATTGAGTATACTCTGTTTCTGTGTGAATGCGTACATTATTGTGTGTGTGTACACAGTGTGTGTGTGTCTGTTGTCACAGTGTGTGTGTGTGTATACACAGTGTTATGTGTGTGTACACTTTTTAGTGTGTGTGTCTGTGTGTACACGGTGTGTGTTTGTGCGTATACATTGTGTGTGTGTGTACACTGTGTGTGTGTGTACAGTGTCAGTGTATATACACAGTGTGTGTGTGTTTGTGTGTGTACACAGTGTGTGTGTACACACTGTGTGTGTGTACACAGTTGTGTGTGTGTGTACACAGTTGTGTGTGTGTACATAGTTGAGTGTGCGTGTGTACACAGTTGTGTGTGTGTGTACACAGTTGTGTGTGGGTGTGTGTAAACAGTTGTTTCTGTGTGTACATAGTTGTGTGTGTGTACATAGTTGTGTGTGTGTGTACACAGCTGTGTGTGTGTGTACACAGTTGTATGTGTGTATGTGTGTGTGAACACTGTTGTGTGTGTGTCAGTGTGTGTGTACACTGTGTGTCTGTGTACACTGTGTGTCTGTGTACACTGCGTGTTATTGAGTATACTGTGTTTGTGTGTGTGTGCGTACACTATTGTGTGTGTGTACACAGTGTGTGTGTGTGTACACAGTGTGTGTGTATACACAGTGTGTGTGTGTATAAACAGTGTATGTGTGTATACACAGTGTTATGTGTCTGTGTACACTGTTGTGTGTATGTGTCTGTGTGTACATGGTGTGTGTTTGTGTGTGTACACTGTGTGTGCGTGTACACTTTGTGTGTGTGTGTGCACACAGTGTGTGTGTGTATATACACAGTGTGTGTGTTTGTGTGTGTACACAGTGTGTGTGTACACATTGTGTGTGTGTACACAGTTGTGTGTGTGTGCACAGTTCTGTGTGTGTGTATACACAGTTTGTGTGTGTGTACACAGTGTGTGTGTGTACACAGTTGTTTGTGTGTGTACACAGTTGAGTGTGTGTGTGTGTACACAGTTGTGTGTGTGTGTACACAGTTGTGTGTGTGTGTACACAGTGGTTTGTGTGTGTACACAGTTGTGTATGTGTGTGTACACAGTTGTGTGTGTGTGTACACAGTTGTGTGTGTGTGTACACAGTGTGTGTGTGTGTGTGTTTACACTCTGTGTGTGTGTATACTGAGTGTTTTTGTGTACACTGTGTGTTTGTGTGTGTACACTGTTGTGTGAGTGTGTGTGCGTACACATTTGTGTGTGTATGTACACAGTGTGTGTGTGTACGCAGTGTATGTGTGTATGTGCTTACACAGTGTATGTGTGTATACACAGTGTTTGTGTGTGGGTACACTGTTGTGTGTGTGTGTGTACACTGTGTGTGTGTATGCACAGAGTGTGTGTGTACACAGTGTGTGTGTATACACAGTGTGTGTGTGTGTATGGGTACACAGTGTGTGTGTGTGTGTGTGTGTTTATGTGTGTGTACACTGTGTGTGTGTACACTGTGTTTTTGTGTACACTGTGTGTATGTGTTTGTGTACACTGTTGTGTGTGTGTGCGTACACATTTGTGTGTGTGCACACCGTGTGTGTGTGTGTGTGTGTGTGTACGCAGTGTTTGTGTGTGTGTACATTGCTCTGTGTGTGTGTGTGTGTACACACTGTCTGTGTGTGTATACACTGTGTGTATGTACACAGTTGTGTGTGTGTGTACACAGTTGTGTGTGTGTGTGTACACAGTTGTGCGTGTGTGTACCCAGTTGTGTGTGTGTGTGTGTGTACACAGTTGTGTGAGTGTATGTGTGTGTACACAGTTGTGTGTATGTGCGTGTGTACACTGTGTGTGGTTGTGCGTGCACTATGTGTGTGTGTACACTGTGTTTTTTGTGTACACTGTGTGTGTGTTTGTGTACACTGTTGTGTGTGTGTGTGCATACACATTTGTGTGTGTGTATGTTCACAGTGAGTGTGCGTGTGTACGCAGTGTTTGTGTGCATGTACACTGTTGTGTGTGTGTGTGAACACAGTGTGTGTATGCGTACAATGTGTGTGTGTGTGTATGCAGTGTGTGTGTGCGTGTACACAATGTGTGTACACAGTTGTGTGAGTGTGTGTGCATATACACTGTGTGTGTGTACACAGTTGTGTGTGTGTGTACACAGTTGTTTGAGTGCGTGTGCATATCCACTGTGTGTGTGTACACATTGTGTATGTGTACACAGTTGTGTGTGTGTACACAGTTGTGTGTTTGTGTACACAGTTGTGTGTTTGTACACAGCTGTGCTTGTGTGCGTGTACACAGTTATGTGTGTACACAGTTGTGTGTGTGTATACAGTTGTGGGGGTGTGTGTACACAGTTGTATATGTGTGTACACATTTGTGTGTGTGTGTACAGAGTTGTGTGAGTGTGTGTACACAGTTGTGTGTGTGTGCATACAATTGTGCGTGTGCACAAAGCTGTGTGTGTGTCTACACAGCTCTGTGTGTGTTTGTGTACACAGATGTGTGTGTATGTGTACACAGTTGTCTGTGTGTGTGTACTCCGTTGTGTGAGTGTGTGCACACAGTTGTGTGTGTGTGTGTACACAGTTGTATGTGTGTGTGTTTACACAGTTGTGTGTGTGCGTACACAGTTGTCTGTCTGTGTGTGTGTGTGTACACAGTTGTGCGTGTGTGTGTGTGTACACAGTGTGTGTGTGTATACACAGTTGTGTGTGTGTACACAGTTGTGAATGTGTGTGTACATAGTTGTGTGTGTGTGTGTATGTGTAAACAGTTGTTTCTGTGTGTACATAGTTGTGTGTGTGCACATAGTTGTGTGTGTGTGTACACAGCTGTGTGTGTGTGTGTGAAAACAGTTGTAAGCGCGTATGTGTGTGTGAACACAGTTGTGTGTGTGTCAGTGTGTGTGTACATTGTGTGTGTGTGTACACTGTGTGCGTGTGTACACTGCGTGTTATTGAGTATACTGTGTTTGTGTGTGAATGCGTACATTATTGTGTGTGTGTACACAGTGTGTGTGTGTCTGTTGTCACAGTGTGTGTGTGTGTGTGTATACACAGTGTTATGTGTGTGTACACTTTTTAGTGTGTGTGTCTGTGTGTACACGGTGTGTGTTTGTGTGTATACATTGTGTGTGTGTACACTGTGTGTGTGTACACAGTGTCAGTGTATATACACAGTGTGTGTGTGTTTGTGTGTGTACACAGTGTGTGTGTACACACTGTGTGTGTACACAGTTGTGTGTGTGTGTACACAGTTGTGTGTGTGTACATAGTTGAGTGTGCGTGTGTACACAGTTGTGTGTGGGTGTGTGTAAACAGTTGTTTCTGTGTGTACATAGTTGTGTGTGTGTACATAGTTGTGTGGGTGTGTGTACATAGCTGTGTGTGTGTGTACACAGTTGTATGTGTGTATGTGTGTGTGAACACTGTTGTGTGTGTCAGTGTGTGTGTACACTGTGTGTCTGTGTACACTGTGTGTCTGTGTACACTGCGTGTTATTGAGTATACTGTGTTTGTGTGTGTGTGCGTACACTATTGTGTGTGTGCACACAGTGTGTGTGTGTGTGTACACAGTGTGTGTGTGTATACACAGTGTGTGTGTGTATAAACAGTGTATGTGTGTATACACAGTGTTATGTGTCTGTGTACACTGTTGTGTGTATGTGTCTGTGTGTACATGGTGTGTGTTTGTGTGTGTACACTGTGTGTGCGTGTAAACTTTGTGTGTGTGTGTACGCACACAGTGTGTGTGTATATACACAGTGTGTGTGTTTGTGTGTGTACACAGTGTGTGTGTACACATTGTGTGTGTGTACACAGTTGTGTGTGTGTACACAGTTGTTTGTGTGTGTACACAGTTGTGTGTGTGTGTGTGTACACAGTTGTGTATGTGTGTGTACACAGTTGTGTGTGTGTGTACACAGTTGTGTGTGTGTGTGTACACTGTGTGTGTGTGTGTGTTTACACTCTGTGTGTGTGTGTATACTGAGCTTTTTGTGTACACTGTGTGTATGTGTGTGTACACTGTTGTGTGAGTGTGTGTGCGTACACATTTGTGTGTGTATGTACACAGTGTATGTGTGTACACAGTGTATGTGTGTATGTGCTTACACAGTGTATGTGTGTATACACAGTGTTTGTGTGTGGGTACACTGTTGTGTGTGTGTGTGTGTGTGTACAATGTGTGTGTGTATACACAGAGTGTGTGTGTACACAGTGTGTGTGTATACACAGTGTGTGTGTATGTGTACACAGTTTGTGTGTGTGTGTGTGTGTTTATGTGTGTGTACACTGTGTGTGTGTACACTGTGTTTTTGTGTACACTGTGTGTATGTGTTTGTGTACACTGTTGTGTGTGTGTGCGTACACATTTGTGTGTGTGCACACCGTGTGTGTTTGTGTGTGTACGCAGTGTTTGTGTGTGTGTACATTGCTCTGTGTGTGTGTGTGTACACACTGTCTGCGTGTGTATACACTGTGTGTGTGTACACAGTTGTGAGTGTGTGTACACAGTTGTGTGTGTGTGTGTACACAGTTGTGTGTGTGTGCACAGTTGTTTGTGTGTGTACACAGTTGTGTGTGTGTGTGTGTACACAGTTGTGCGTGTGTGTACCCAGTTGTGTGTGTGTGTGTGTACACTGTGTGTGTATGTGCGTGCACTATGTGTGTGTGTACACTGTGTTTTTTGTGTACACTGTGTGTGTGTTTGTGCACACTGTTGTGTGTGTGTGTGCATACACATTTGTGTGTGTGTATGTTCACAGTGAGTGTGCGTGTGTACGCAGTGTTTGTGTGCGTGTACACTGTTGTGTGTGTGTGAACACAGTGTGTGTATGCGTACAATGTGTGTGTGTGTACGCAGTGTGTGTGTGCGTGTACACATGTGTGTACACAGTTGTTTGAGTGTGTGTGCATATACACTGTGTGTGTGTACACAGTTGTGTGTGTGTACACAGTTGTTTGAGTGCGTGTGCATATCCACTGTGTGTGTGTACACTGTGTGTCTGTGTACACTGTGTGTCTGTGTACACTGCGTGTTATTGAGTATACTGTGTTTGTGTGTGTGTGCGTACACTATTGTGTGTGTGTACACAGTGTGTGTGTGTACACAGTGTGTGTGTGTATACACAGTGTATGTGTGTATGTGCTTACACAGTGTATGTGTGTATACACAGTGTTTGTGTGTGGGTACACTGTTGTGTGTGTGTGTGTGTGTGTACAATGTGTGTGTGTATACACAGAGTGTGTGTGTACACAGTGTGTGTGTATACACAGTGTGTGTGTATGTGTACACAGTTTGTGTGTGTGTGTGTGTGTGTTTATGTGTGTGTACACTGTGTGTGTGTACACTGTGTTTTTGTGTACACTGTGTGTATGTGTTTGTGTACACTGTTGTGTGTGTGTGCGTACACATTTGTGTGTGTGCACACCGTGTGTGTTTGTGTGTGTACGCAGTGTTTGTGTGTGTGTACATTGCTCTGTGTGTGTGTGTGTACACACTGTCTGCGTGTGTATACACTGTGTGTGTGTACACAGTTGTGAGTGTGTGTACACAGTTGTGTGTGTGTGTGTACACAGTTGTGTGTGTGTGCACAGTTGTTTGTGTGTGTACACAGTTGTGTGTGTGTGTGTGTACACAGTTGTGCGTGTGTGTACCCAGTTGTGTGTGTGTGTGTGTACACTGTGTGTGTATGTGCGTGCACTATGTGTGTGTGTACACTGTGTTTTTTGTGTACACTGTGTGTGTGTTTGTGCACACTGTTGTGTGTGTGTGTGCATACACATTTGTGTGTGTGTATGTTCACAGTGAGTGTGCGTGTGTACGCAGTGTTTGTGTGCGTGTACACTGTTGTGTGTGTGAACACAGTGTGTGTATGCGTACAATGTGTGTGTGTGAACACAGTGTGTGTATGCGTACAATGTGTGTGTGTGTACGCAGTGTGTGTGTGCGTGTACACATGTGTGTACACAGTTGTTTGAGTGTGTGTGCATATACACTGTGTGTGTGTACACAGTTGTGTGTGTGTACACAGTTGTTTGAGTGCGTGTGCATATCCACTGTGTGTGTGTACACTGTGTGTCTGTGTACACTGTGTGTCTGTGTACACTGCGTGTTATTGAGTATACTGTGTTTGTGTGTGTGTGCGTACACTATTGTGTGTGTGTACACAGTGTGTGTGTGTACACAGTGTGTGTGTGTATACACAGTGTGTGTGTGTATAAACAGTGTATGTGTGTATACACAGTGTTATGTGTCTGTGTACACTGTTGTGTGTATGTGTCTGTGTGTACATGGTGTGTGTTTGTGTGTGTACACTGTGTGGGCGTGTACACTTTGTGTGTGTGTGTGCGCACACAGTGTGTGTGTATATACACAGTGTGTGTGTTTGTGTGTGTACACAGTGTGTGTGTACACATTGTGTGTGTACACAGTTGTGTGTGTGTGTGCACAGTTCTGTGTGTGTATACACAGTTTGTGTGTGTGTGTGTGTGTACACAGTGTGTGTGTGTACACAGTTGTTTGTGTGTGTACACAGTTGAGTGTGTGTGTGTGTACACAGTTGTGTGTGTGTGTACACAGTTGTGTGTGTGTACACAGTGGTTTGTGTGTGTACACAGTTGTGTATGTGTGTGTACACAGTTGTGTGTGTGTATACACAGTTGTGTGTGTGTATACACAGTTGTGTGTGTGTGTACACTGTGTGTGTGTGTTTAAACTCTGTGTGTGTGTATACTGAGTGTTTTTGTGTACACTGTGTGTATGTGTGTGTACACTGTTGTGTGAGTGTGTGTGCGTACACATTTGTGTGTGTATGTACACAGTGTGTGTGTGTACGCAGTGTATCTGTGTATGTGTTACACAGTGTATGTGTTTACACAGTGTATGTGTGTATACACAGTGCTTGTGTGTGGGTACACTGTTGTGTGTGTGTGTGTGTTTACACTGTGTGTGTGTGTATACACAGAGTGTGTGTGTACACAGTGTGTGTGTGTATGTGTACACAGTGTGTGTGTGTGTGTGTGTGTTTATGTGTGTGTACACTGTGTGTGTACACTGTGTTTTTGTGTACACTGTGTTTATGTGTTTGTGTACACTGTTGTGTGTGTGTGTGCATACACATTTGTGTGTGTGCACACCGTGTGTGTGTGCGCACACAGTGTGTGTGTATATACACAGTGTGTGTGTTTGTGTTTGTACACAGTGTGTGTGTACACATTGTGTGTGTGTACACGGTTGTGTGTTTGTGTGCACAGTTCTGTGTGTGTGTATACACAGTTTGTGTGTGTGTGTGTACACAGTTGTTTGTGTGTGTACACAGTTGAGTGTGTGTGTGTGTACACAGTTGTGTGTGTGTACACAGTTGTGTGTGTGTGTACACAGTGGTTTGTGTGTGTACACAGTTGTGTATGTGTGTGTACACAGTTGTGTGTGTGTGTACACAGTTGTGTGTGTGTGTACACAGTGTTTCTGTGTGGGTACACTGTTGTGTGTGTGTGTGTGTACACTGTGTGTGTGTATACACAGAGTGTGTGTGTACACAGTGTGTGTGTATACACAGTGTGTGTGTATGTGTACACAGTGTGTGTGTGTGTGTGTGTGTGTGTACACTGTGTGTGTGTACACTGTGTTTTTGTGTACACTGTGTGTATGTGTTTGTGTACACTGTTGTGTGTGTGTGTGCGTACACATTTGTGTGTGTGCACACCGTGTGTGTGTGTGTACGCAGTGTTTGTGTGTGTGTACATTGCTCTGTGTGTGTGTGTGTGTGTACACACTGTCTGTGTGTGTATACACTGTGTGTGTACACAGTTGTGTGTGTGTACACAGTTGTGTGTGTGTGTACACAGTTGTGTGTGTGTGTGTACACAGTTGTGCATGTGTGTACACAGTTGTGTGTGTGTGTGTGTACACAGTTGTGTGAGTGTATGTGTGTGTACACAGTTGTGTGTAAGTGCGTGTGTACACTGTGTGTGTATGTGCGTGCACTATGTGTGTGTGTACACTGTGTTTTTTGTGTACACTGTGTATGTGTTTGTGTACACTGTTGTGTGTGTGTGTGCATACACATTTGTGTGTGTGTATGTTCACAGTGAGTGTGCGTGTGTACGCAGTGTTTGTGTGCATGTACACTGTTGTGTGTGTGTGTGTGTGTGAACACAGTGTGTGTATGCGTACAATGTGTGTGTGTGTACGCAGTGTGTGTGTGCGTGTGCACAATGTGTGTACACAGTTGTTTGAGTGTGTGTGCATATACACTGTGTGTGTGTACACAGTTGTGTGTGTGTGTACACAGTTGTTTGAGTGTGTGTGCAAATCCACTGTGTGTGTGTACACATTGTGTATGTGTACACAGTTGTGTGTGTACACAGTTGTGTGTTTGTGTACACAGTTGTGTGTTTGTACACAGCTGTGCTTGTGTGCGTGTACACAGTTATGTGTGTACACAGTTGTGTGTGTGTATACAGTTGTGGGGGTGTGTGTACACAGTTGTATATGTGTGTACACATTTGTGTGTGTGTGTACAGAGTTGTGTGAGTGTGTGTACACAGTTGTGTGTGTGTGCACACAATTGTGCGTGTGCACAAAGTTTTGTGTGTGTCTACACAGCTCTGTGTGTGTTTGTGTACACAGATGTGTGTGTATGTGTACACGGTTGTCTGTGTGTGTGTACTCGGTTGTGTGAGTGTGTGCACACAGTTGTGTGTGTTTGTACACAGTTGTACGTGTGTGTGTTTACACAGTTGTGTGTGTGTGTACACAGTTTTGTGTGTGTGTGTGTACACACTTGTGTGTGTGCATATACAGTTGTATGTGTGTGTGTACACAGTTGTGTGTGTATGTACACAGTTGTGTGTGTGTACACAGTTTCGTGTGTGTGTTTACACAGTTGTGTGTGTGTTTGTGTGTGTGTACAGTGTGTGTGTGTGTGTGTACACAGTTGTGTGTGTGTGTGCACACAGTTGTGTGTGTGTGTACACAGTTGTGTATGTGTGTACACAGTTGTTTGTTTGTGTGTGTGTGTACACAGTTGTGTGTGTGTACACAGTGTGTGTGTACACAGTTATGTGTGTGTGTGTGTGTACACAGTTGTGTGTGTGTGTGTAAACAGTTGTTTCTGTGCGTACATAGTGTGAGTGTGTACATAGTGCTGTGTGTGTGTGTGTGTGTGTGTGTGCAGACTGTGTGTGTGTGTGCACACTGTGTGTGTGTGTTTACACTGTGTGTTATTGAGTATACTGTGTTTGTGTGCATGTGTGTTTGTGTGTGTGTGTGTGCGTACACTACTGTGTGTGTGTACACAGTGTATGTGTGTGTGTGTGTGCATACAGAGTGTGTGTGTATAAACTGTGTATGTGTGTATACACAGTGTTTATGTGTGTGTGTACACTGTTTTGTGTGTGTGTGTCTATGTGCACACTGTGTTTGTGTGTGTATACACTGTGTGTGTGTGTGTTTGTGTACACTGTGTGTGTGTGTACACTGTTGTGCGTGTGTGTAAACAGTTGTGTGTGTGTGTTCACAGTTGTGTGTGTGTGCGCACAGTTGTTTGTGTGTGTACACAGTGGTGTGTGTGTGTGTACACAGTTGTGTGTGTGTACCCAGTTGTGTGTGTGTGTACACAGTTGTGTGAGTGTATGTGTGTGTGTACACAGTTGTGTGTGTGTTTGTGTACACTGTGTGTGTACACTATGTGTGTGTGTACACTGTGTGTTTTTGTGTACACTGTGTGTGTGTGTTTGAGTTCACTGTTGTGTGTGTGTGCATACACATTTGTGTGTGTGCGTATGTTCACAGTGAGTGTGTGTGTGTACGCAGTGTTTGTGAGTGTGTACAACGTTATGTGTGTGTGTCAACACAGTGTGTGTGTGTACACAGTGTGTGTATGTACGCAGTGTGTTTGCGTGTACAAAGTGTGTGTGTGGCAACACAGTGTGTGTGTGTACACAGTGTGTGTGTCTACACAGTTGTGTGTGTGTACACAGTTGTTTCTGTGTGTGTATATACACTGTGTGTGTGTGGACGCATTGTATATGTGTACACAGTTGTGTGTGTGTACACAGTCGTGTGTGTGTGAACACAGATGTGTGTCTGTACACAGTTGTGTTTGTGTGCGGGTACACTGTTGTGTGTGTGTGCGTGTACACAGTTGTGTGTGTGTGTGTCAGTACCCAGCTGTGTGTGTGTGTGTACACAGTTGTGTGTGTGTGTACACAGTTGTGTGTGGGTGGGTGTGTGTGTACACAGTTGTGTGTGCTTGTGTGTACACTGTTGTGCGTGTTTGTGTGTGTATACACAGTGTGTGTGTGTGTGTATATACACAGTGTGTGTGTACACAGTTGTGTTTGTGTTTGTACACAGTTGTCTGTGTCTGTGTACACAGCTCTGTGTGTGTGTGTTTGTTTACACTGTTGTGTGTGTGTGTACACAGTTGTCTGTGTGTGTACACAGTTGTATGTGGGCGGGAGTGTGTACACAGCTGTGTGTGTGTGTATACACAGTTGTGCGTGTGTACACAGTTGTGCTTGTGTGTACACAATTGTTTGTGTGAATGTATACAGTTGTGTGTGTGTGTACACAGTTGTGTCTGTGTGTGTACACAGTTGGTTATGTGTGTACACAGTTGTGTGTCTGTGTCTGTGTACACAGCTGAGTGTGCGTGTACACAGTTATGTGTGTGTACACAGTTATGTGTGTGTACACAGTTGTGTGTGTGTGTACACAGTTTTGTGTGTGTGTGTACACAGTTGTGTGTGTTTGAGTGTGTGTGTGTGTGTGTGTACACAGTTGCGTGTGTGTGTTTAGACTGTTGTGTACTGAGTGTGTACACAGTTTTCTATGTACACAGTTTGGTGTGTGGGTTTGTGTGTACACAGTTGTTTGTGTGTGTACACGTTTGTGTGTGTGTGTGTGCGTACACAGTCCTGTGTGTGTACACAGTTGTGTGTGTGTGTGTGTGTGTGTGTGTACACAGTTGTGTTTGTACACAGTCGTCTGTGTCTGTGTACACAGCTCTGTGTGTTTGTTTACACTGTTGTGTGTGTGTGTGTGTACAAAGTTGTCTGTGTGTGTACACAGTTGTGTGTGGGCGGGTGTGTGTGTACACAGTTGTGTGTGTTTGTACACAGTTGTGTGTGTGTGTACACAGTTGTGCGTGTGTACACAGTTGTGTTTGTGTGTACACAGTTGTGTGTGTGAATGTATACAGTTGTGTGTGTGTTTACACAGTTGCATCTGTGTGTACATACTTGTGTGTGTGTGTACACAGTTGTGTGTCTGTGTCTGTGTACACAGCTGAGTGTGTGTGTACACAGTTATGTGTGTGTACACAGTTATGTGTGTGTACACAGTTGTGTGTGTGTACACAGTTTTGTGTGTGTGTGTACACAGTTGTGTGTGTCTGAGTGTGTGTGTACACAGTAGCGTGTGTGTGTTTAGACTGTTGTGTACTGAGTGTGTACACAGTTTTCTATGTACACAGTTTGGTGTGTGGGTTTATGTGTACACAGTTGTTTGTGTGTGTACACGTTTGTGTGTGTGTGCGTACACAGTCCTGTGTGTGTGTGTGTGTGTGTACACAGTTGTGTGTGTGTACACAGTTGTGTGTGTGTACACACTTGTGTGTCTATGTACACAGTTGTGTGTTTGTGTGTATACAGTTGTGTGTGCGTGTGTACACAGTTGATTCTGTGTGTAATCAGTTGTGTGTGTGTGTGTGTGTACAAAGTTGTGTGTGTGTGTACACAGTTGTCTGTGTGTGTGTGTGTGTGTGTACACAGTTGTGTCTGTGTGTGTGCACAGTTGTGTGTGTGTACGTAGTTGTGTGTGTATGTGTACACAGTTGCGTGTGTTTGTGTGTACACAGTTGAGTGTTTGTACACAGTTTTGTGCGTGTGTGTGCGTACACAGTTGTGTGTGTGTGTGTACACAGTTGTGTGTGTGTGTGTGTGTGTGTGTGTGTGTGTGTACACAGTTGTGTGTGTATGTACACAGTTGTGTGTGTGTGTGTACACAGTTGTGTGAGTGTGTTGTACACAGTTGTGTGTGGGAGCGTGTTTACACAGTTCACTGTGTGTGTTAGCAGTTGTGTGTGTGTGTACACAGTTGTGCTTGTGTACACAGTTGTGTGTGTGTCTACACAGTTGTGCTATTGTGTGTACACTGTTGTGTGTGCGTGGGTACACAGTTGTGTTTGTGTGTGTGGGTTGGTGTGTGTGTACAGTTGTGTGTGTGTACACAGTTGTGCGTGTGTTCACAGTTGTGTGTGCGTGTACACAGTTATGTGTGTGTGTGTACACAGTTGTGTGCGTGTTTGTATTCAATTGTATTTGTGTGTGTGTGTACACAGTGTGTGCGTGTGTGTAGACTGTGTGTGTGTCTACACTGTGTGTGTGTACACTGTGTGTGTGTTTGTACACTCTTCTCTGTGTGTGTACACTGTTGTGTGTGTGTACACAGTTTGTGTATTTGTACACAGTGTGTATGTGAGTGTGTGTGTACACAGTGTGTGTGTGTGTGTAAACACATTGTGTATGTGTGTGTGTACACAGTGTGTGTGTTTGCATTGTGTGTGTGTGTGTGTACACAGTGTGTGTGTGTTTATACACAGTTGTGTGTGTGTACACTGTTGTGCATGTGTGTGTACAGTTGTGCGTGTTTGTATGTACACAGTTGTGTGTGTGTCTGCACACAGTAGTGTGTCTGTGTGTACACAGTTTTGTGTGTGTACACAGTTGTGTGTGTATGTGTGTGTACACAGTTGCGTGTGTGTGTACGCAGTTGTGTGTGTGTGTACAAAATTGTGTGTGTATGTACACAGTTGTGTGTGTGTACAAAGTTGTGGGTGTGTGTGTGTACACAGTTGTGTGTGTGTGTACACAGTTGTGTGTGTACACAGTTGTGTGTGTGTGTACGCTGTGTGTGTGTGCACTGTGTGTGTGTACACTGTTGTGTGTGTGTGTACACGGTTGTGTGTGTACACAGTGTGTGTGTGTGTACACGCAGTGTGTGCGTGTATACACACTGTGTGTGTATATATACACAGCGTGTGTGTGTACACTGTTGTGTGTATGTGTGTGTACAGTGTGTGTGTATACTCAGTGTGTGTGTGTGAGTACACAGTGTGTGTGTGTGTGTGTGTGTATACAGTGTGTGTGTGTACACAGTGTGTGTGTGTACACAGTTGTGTATGTTTGTGCGTGTGTACACAGGTGTGTGTGTGTACACAAATGTGTGTGTATGTACACAGTTGAGTGTGTGTGTGTACACAATTGTGTGTGTGTGTGTACACAGTTGTGTGTATGTGTGTGTCAGGGCACAGTTGTGTGTGTGTACGCAGTTCTGTTTGTGTGTGTGTTTGTGTGTAAACAGTTGTGTGTGTGTACACAGTTTTGTATGTGTGTGTGTGTACACAGTTGTGTGTGTTCGTGTACACAGTGTGTGTGTGTATACACAGTTGTGTGTGTGCGTATACAGTTATGAGTGTGTGTGTACTGTGTGTGTGTACACAGTCGTGTGTGTGTGTGTGTGTGTGTGTGTACATAATTTTGTGTGTGTCTGTGTGTGCGTATACAGGTGTGTATGTGTGTGTTTGTACGCAATTGTGTGTGTGTAGAATGTGTGTGTGTACACTGTGTGTGTGTACACTCTGTGTGTGTGCACTGTGTGTGTGTGTACACTGTTGTGTGTGTGTACACTGCTGTGTGTGAGTGTACAGTTGTGTGTGTGTACACTGTGTGCGTGTACACTGTGTGTGTGCACACTGTGTGTGTGTACACTGTTGTGTGTATGTGTGTGTACACTGTTGTGTCTGTGTGTACACAGTGTGTGTGTTTGTACATAGTGTGTATGTGTGTGTGTACACAGTTGTGTGTGTGTATACAGTGTGTGTGTGTGTGTGTACACAGTTGTGTATGTCTACACCGTTGTTTGTGTGTGTGTACACAGTTGTGTTTGTATACACAGCGTGTGTGTTTGTGTGTGTACACAGTCGTGTGTGTGTGCACACAGTTGTGTGTGTGTACACTGTGTGTGTACACAGTTGTGTGTGTGTGTGTACAATGTGCGTGTGAGTGTGTGTGTGCATACACTGTTGTGTTAGTGTGTGTGTACTTAGTGTGTGTGTCTGTGTACACTGTTGTGTGAGTGTGTGTGTACACTGTGTGTGTGTGTGTACTCTGATGTGTGTGTGTGTACAATGTGTGTTTGTGTACACTATTGTGTGTGTGTGTGTACACTATGTGTGTGTACACTGTTTTGTGCGTGTGTACACTGTGTGTGTTTACACTGTGTGTGTCTTTACACTGTGTGTGTGTACAGTTGTGTGTGTGTACACTGTGTGCGTGTACACTGTGTGTGCACACTGTGTGTGTGTACACTGTTGTGTGTATGTGTGTGTACACTGTTGTGTCTGTGTGTACACAGTGTGTGTGTTTGTACACAGTGTGTATGTGTGTGTGTACACAGTTGTGTGTGTGTATACAGTGTGTGTGTGTGTGTGTGTGTGTGTGTGTACACAGTTGTGTATGTCTACACCGTTGTTTGTGTGTGTGTACACTGTTGTGTTTGTATACACAGCGTGTGTGTTTGTGTGTGTACACAGTCGTGTGTGTGTGTGCACACAGTTGTGTGTGTGTACACTGTGTGTGTACACAGTTTTGTGTGTGTGTGTACAATGTGTGTGTGAGTGTGTGTGTGCATACACTGTTGTGTTAGTGTGTGTGTACTTAGTGTGTGTGTCTGTGTACACTGTTGTGTGAGTGTGTGTGTACACTGTGTGTGTGTGTGTACTCTGATGTGTGTGTGTGTACAATGTGTGTTTGTGTACACTATTGTGTGTGTGTGTACACTAAGTGTGTGTACACTGTTTTGTGCGTGTGTACACTGTGTGTGTGTGTACAGTGTGTGTGTGTTTACACTGTGTGTGTGTGTGTGTGTGTGTGTGTACACTGTGTGTGTATATACTGCGTATGTGTGTTTACACTGTGTGTGTGTGTACACTGTGTGTGTACACTGTGTGTGTGTACACAGTGTGTTTGTGTGTGTTTACAGTTGTGTGTGTATGTGTGTGTACACAGTTGTGTGTGTGTGTGTACACAGTTGTGTGTGTGAGCACACAGTTGTGTGTGTGTGTTTACACAGTTGTGTGTGTACACAGTTGTGGGTGCGTGTGTTTACACAGTTGTGTGTGTGTGTATGTGTGTGAACACAGTTGTGTGTTTGTGTGTACAAAGTTGTGTGTGTGTGTGTACACAGTTGTGTGTGTATGTGTGTGTAAACAGTTGTGTATGTGTGTACGCAGTTGTGTGTGTGTGTGTGTGTGTGTGTGAACACAGATGTGTGTGTGTCAGTGTGTGTGTACAATGTGTGTGTGTGTAGACTGTGAGTCTGTGTACACTGTGCGTTATTGAGTATACCGTGTTTGTGTGTGTGTGTGTGTGTGTGTGTGTGTGTGCATACACTATTGTGTTTTGTACACAGTGTGTGTATGTGTGTACAGAGTGTGTGTGTGTGTACACACAGTGTCTGTGTGTGTATGTTTATAAACAGTGTATGTGTGTATACACAGTGTTATATGTGTGTGTACACTGTTTTGTGTGTGTGTGTCTGTGTGTACACCGTGTGTTTTTCTGTGTATACACAGTGTGTGTGTGTTCGTGGGTGTACAAAGTGTGTGTGTACACAGTGTGTGTGTGTACACAGTTGTGTGTGTGTGTGCCCAGTTTTGTGTGTGTTTGTGTATACACAGTTTGTGTGTGTGTGTACTCAGTGTGTGTGTGTACACAGTTGTGTTTGTGTGTACACATTTGTTTGTGTGTGTACACAGTTGTGTGTGTGTATACTGAGTGTTTTTGTGTACACAGTTTTGTGTGTGTGTGTACACTCTCTGTGTATGTGTACACTGTGTGTGTATACTGAGTGTTTTTGCGTACACTGTGTGTTTTTGTGTGTACACTGTTGTGTGTGTGTGTGCATACACATTTGTGTGTGTGTATGTACACCATGTGTGTGTAAGCAGTGTATGTGTGTATGTGTATACACAGTGTATGTGTGTATACACAGTGTTTGTGTGTGTGTACACAGTGTATGTGTGTGTGTATGTGTGTGTACACTGTGTGTGTGTACACTGTGCATTTTTGTGTACAATGTGTACGTGTTTGTGAACACTGTTGTGTGTGTGTGTACACACAACTGAGCAGTAACTGAAAAGATGAAGCTTCTAATTGTTGTGTTTTGTGACTCTGATATGTTGACGCCAGCCTTTACATGCCTGATGAACATGATGCATGTGCCAAGGTTAAGAGTGAATCTCTACACCTTCTCAGGTGGGTGGTCACGTTGCAGTGATAATAAATAGTTAGACACACACTTCACTGCTCCTCTGATTCTCAAACCCAGAATAGGCAGAGAGCTTTGCACTTCACCTGTATTGGATAAAAACTCCTGTAGGGGGTGTGCCATTCCTACCAGCAAGCCATTGTCATAACTTTGGGTCACGCTTGCCATTGTCAATTTCTATGTCAACATTTCCCATTCATGTTGGCCATGTTGACTGTCACAATGTTTTTACAGGCACTGTCCATTAAGTGGCGCTGATGACCAAGTCTCCGAAGCCTTCTAACTACACTGCCACCTTATGTTTCAAAAAAAAGACTCACATCCATCAAAAGATTGGGCATGACATCATCATCCGAATGAGTGCAGAGCTGATGAAAGGACAGAGAAACCTTTATTACCCATGATCAGTATTGAGAGTTCCCCAGATAATTCACAACCTCTCACTTGTAGAAATACGTTGCTCCTCATTTCTCCAAGTTCTTGAGATGCCCAATTGATGAGGCATTCGGAGAACCCGGGTGCATTTGTGAGCCCAAAATGTAATCGCCCAGTCCCAAATCAGCCTGAAATAGTCCATAAAGCAGCTTTCTTAGGGCCAGTCCAATCTCTCCTCGATTCCTTGCGTCACCAGGTCCTTGTGATGATGTCCTTGTGATGACACATACAGTTGTGTGTGTGTATGTGTGTGTACACAGTTGTGTGTGTGTACAAAGTAGTGTGTGTGTACACAGTTGTACGTGTGTGTGTGTACACAGTGTGTGTGTGATACACAGTTGTGTGTGTGTACACAGTTGTGTGTGTGTGTGTGTGTACACAGTTGTGTGTGTGTGTGTGTGCACTGTTGTTTATGTGTGTACACAGTTGTGTGTGTGTGTGTACACAGTTGTGTGTGTGTGTACCCAGTTGTGTGTGTGTGTACACAGTTGTGTGAGTGTATGTGTGTGTGTACACAGTTGTGTGTGTGTTTGTGTACACTGTGTGTGTACACTATGTGTGTGTGTACACTGTGTGTTTTGTGTACACTGTGTGTGTGTGTTTGAGTTCACTGTTGTGTGTGTGTGCATACACATTTGTGTGTGTGCGTATGTTCACAGTGAGTGTGTGTGTGTACGCAGTGTTTGTGAGTGTGTACAACGTTGTGTGTGTGTCAACACAGTGTGTGTGTGTACACAGTGTGTGTATGTACGCAGTGTGTGTGTGCGTGTACAAAGTGTGTGTGTGGCAACACAGTGTGTGTGTGTACACAGTGTGTGTGTCTACACAGTTGTGTGTGTGTACACAGTTGTTTGTGTGTGTGTATATACACTGTGTGTGTGTGGACGCATTGTATATGTGTACACAGTTGTGTGTGTGTACACAGTCGTGTGTGTGTGTACACAGATGTGTGTCTGTACACAGTTGTGTTTGTGTGCGGGTACACTGTTGTGTGTGTGTGCGTGTACACAGTTGTGTGTGTGTGTGTGCCAGTACCCAGCTGTGTGTGTGTGTGTACACAGTTGTGTGTGTGTGTACACAGTTGTGTGTGGGTGGGTGTGTGTGTACACAGTTGTGTGTGCTTGTGTGTACACTGTTGTGCGTGTTTGTGTGTGTATACACAGTGTGTGTGTGTGTGTGTACACAGTGTGTGTGTACACAGTTGTGTTTGTGTTTGTACACAGTTGTCTGTGTCTGTGTACACAGCTCTGTGTGTGTGTGTTTGTTTACACTGTTGTGTGTGTGTGTACACAGTTGTCTGTGTGTGTACACAGTTGTGTGTGGGCGGGTGTGTGTGTACACAGTTGTGTGTGTGTGTGTATACACAGTTGTGCGTGTGTACACAGTTGTGCTTGTGTGTACACAATTGTGTGTGTGAATGTATACAGTTGTGTGTGTGTGTGTACACAGTTGTGTCTGTGTGTGTACACAGTTGGTTATGTGTGTACACAGTTGTGTGTCTGTGTCTGTGTACACAGCTGAGTGTGTGTGTACACAGTTATGTGTGTGTACACAGTTATGTGTGTGTACACAGTTGTGTGTGTGTGTACACAGTTTTGTGTGTGTGTGTACACAGTTGTGTGTGTTTGAGTGTGTGTGTGTGTGTGTGTACACAGTTGCGTGTGTGTGTTTAGACTGTTGTGTACTGAGTGTGTACACAGTTTTCTATGTACACAGTTTGGTGTGTGGGTTTGTGTGTACACAGTTGTTTATGTGTGTACACGTTTGTGTGTGTGTGCGTACACAGTCCTGTGTGTGTACACAGTTGTGTGTGTGTGTGTGTGTGTGTGTGTGTGTGTGTGTGTACACAGTTGTGTGTGTTTGTACACAGTTGTGTGTGTGTGTACACAGTTGTGCGTGTGTACACAGTTGTGTTTGTGTGTACACAGTTGTGTGTGTGAATGTATACAGTTGTGTGTGTGTGTACACAGTTGCATCTGTGTGTACACAGTTGTGTGTGTGTGTACACAGTTGTGTGTCTGTGTCTGTTTACACAGCTGTGTGTGTGTGTGTACACAGTTATGTGTGTGTACACAGTTATGTGTGTGTACACAGTTGTGTGTGTGTACACAGTTTTGTGTGTGTGTGTACACAGTTGTGTGTGTCTGAGTGTGTGTGTGTGTACACAGTAGCGTGTGTGTGTTTAGACTGTTGTGTACTGAGTGTGTACACAGTTTTCTATGTACACAGTTTGGTGTGTGGGTTTATGTGTACACAGTTGTTTGTGTGTGTACACGTTTGTGTGTGTGTGTGTACACAGTCCTGTGTGTGTGTGTGTGTGTGTACACAGTTGTGTGTGTGTACACAGTTGTGTGTGTGTACACACTTGTGTGTCTATGTACACAGTTGTGTGTTTGTGTGTATACAGTTGTGTGTGCGTGTGTACACAGTTGATTCTGTGTGTAATCAGTTGTGTGTGTGTGTGTGTGTGTACAAAGTTGTGTGTGTGTGTGTACACAGTTGTCTGTGTGTGTGTGTGTGTGTGTACACAGTTGTGTCTGTGTGTGTGCACAGTTGTGTGTGTGTACGTAGTTGTGTGTGTATGTGTACACAGTTGCGTGTGTTTGTGTGTACACAGTTGAGTGTTTGTACACAGTTTTGTGCGTGTGTGTGCGTACACAGTTGTGTGTGTGTGTGTACACAGTTGTGTGTGTGTGTACACAGTTGTGTGTGTATGTACACAGTTGTGTGTGTGTGTGCACACAGTTGTGTGTGTGTGTGTGTGTGTGTGTACACAGTTGTGTGTGTATGTACACAGTTGTGTGTGTGTGTGTACACAGTTGTGTGAGTGTGTTGTACACAGTTGTGTGTGGGAGCGTGTTTACACAGTTCACTGTGTGTGTTAGCAGTTGTGTGTGTGTGTACACAGTTGTGTGTGTGTGTACACAGTTGTGTGTCTGTGTCTGTGTACACAGCTGTGTGTGTGTGTACACAGTTATGTGTGTGTACACAGTTATGTGTGTGTACACACTTGTGTGTGTGTACACAGTTTTGTGTGTGTGTGTACACAGTTGTGTGTGTCTGAGTGTGTGTGTGTGTACACAGTAGCGTGTGTGTGTTTAGACTGTTGTGTACTGAGTGTGTACACAGTTTTCTATGTACACAGTTTGGTGTGTGGGTTTATGTGTACACAGTTGTTTGTGTGTGTACACGTTTGTGTGTGTGTGTGTACACAGTCCTGTGTGTGTGTGTGTGTGTGTGTGTACACAATTGTGTGTGTGTACACAGTTGTGTGTGTGTACACACTTGTGTGTCTATGTACACAGTTGTGTGTTTGTGTGTATACAGTTGTGTGTGCGTGTGTACACAGTTGATTCTGTGTGTAATCAGTTGTGTGTGTGTGTGTGTACAAAGTTGTGTGTGTGTGTGTACACAGTTGTCTGTGTGTGTGTGTGTGTGTGTACACAGTTGTGTCTGTGTGTGTGCACAGTTGTGTGTGTGTACGTAGTTGTGTGTGTATGTGTACACAGTTGCGTGTGTTTGTGTGTACACAGTTGAGTGTTTGTACACAGTTTTGTGCGTGTGTGTGCGTACACAGTTGTGTGTGTGTGTGTACACAGTTGTGTGTGTGTGTACACAGTTGTGTGTGTATGTACACAGTTGTGTGTGTGTGTGCACACAGTTGTGTGTGTGTGTGTGTGTGTGTGTGTGTACACAGTTGTGTGTGTATGTACACAGTTGTGTGTGTGTGTGTACACAGTTGTGTGAGTGTGTTGTACACAGTTGTGTGTGGGAGCGTGTTTACACAGTTCACTGTGTGTGTTAGCAGTTGTGTGTGTGTGTACACAGTTGTGCTTGTGTACACAGTTGTGTGTGTGTCTACACAGTTGTGCTATTGTGTGTACACTGTTGTGAGTGAGTGGGTACACAGTTGTGTTTGTGTGTGTGGGTTGGTGTGTGTGTACAGTTGTGTGTGTGTACACAGTTGTGCGTGTGTACACAGTTGTGTGTGCGTGTACACAGTTATGTGTGTGTGTGTACACAGTTGTGTGCGTGTTTGTATTCAATTGTATTTGTGTGTGTGTGTACACTGTGTGTGCGTGTGTGTAGACTGTGTGTGTGTCTACACTGTGTGTGTGTACACTGTGTGTGTGTTTGTACACTCTTCTCTGTGTGTGTACACTGTTGTGTGTGTGTACACAGTTTGTGTATTTGTACACAGTGTGTATGTGAGTGTGTGTGTACACAGTGTGTGTGTGTGTAAACACATTGTGTATGTGTGTGTACACAGTGTGTGTGTTTGCATTGTGTGTGTGTGTGTGTACACAGTGTGTGTGTGTTTATACACAGTTGTGTGTGTGTACACTGTTGTGCATGTGTGTGTACAGTTGTGCGTGTTTGTATGTACACAGTTGTGTGTGTGTCTGCACACAGTAGTGTGTCTGTGTGTACACAGTTTTGTGTGTGTACACAGTTGTGTGTGTATGTGTGTGTACACAGTTGCGTGTGTGTGTACGCAGTTGTGTGTGTGTGTACAAAATTGTGTGTGTATGTACACAGTTGTGCGTGTTTGTATGTACACAGTTGTGTGTGTGTCTGCACACAGTAGTGTGTCTGTGTGTACACAGTTTTGTGTGTGTACACAGTTGTGTGTGTATGTGTGTGTACACAGTTGCGTGTGTGTGTACGCAGTTGTGTGTGTGTGTACAAAATTGTGTGTGTATGTACACAGTTGTGTGTGTCTACAAAGTTGTGCGTGTGTGTGTACACAGTTGTGTGTGTGTGCACACAGTTGTGTGTGTACACAGTTGTGTGTGTGTGTGTGTGTACGCTGTGTGTGTGTGCACTGTGTGTGTGTGTTCACAGTTGTGTGTGTGTGTACACGGTTGTGTGTGTACACAGTGTGTGTGTGTGTGTACACGCAGTGTGTGCGTGTATACACACTGTGTGTGTATATATACACAGCGTGTGTGTGTACACTGTTGTGTGTATGTGTGTGTACAGTGTGTGTGTATACTCAGTGTGTGTGTGTGAGTACACAGTGTGTGTGTGTGTGTGTGTGTATACAGTGTGTGTGTGTACACAGTGTGTGTGTGTACACAGTTGTGTATGTTTGTGCGTGTGTACACAGGTGTGTGTGTGTACACAAATGTGTGTGTATGTACACAGTTGAGTGTGTGTGTGTACACAATTGTGTGTGTGTGTGTGTGTGTACACAGTTGTGTGTATGTGTGTGTCAGGGCACAGTTGTGTGTGTGTACGCAGTTCTGTTTGTGTGTGTGTTTGTGTGTAAACAGTTGTGTGTGTGTACACAGTTTTGTATGTGTGTGTGTGTACACAGTTGTGTATGTGTGTACACAGTTGTTTGTTTGTGTGTGTGTGTACACAGTTGTGTGTGTGTACACAGTGTGTGTGTACACAGTTATGTGTGTGTGTGTGTGTACACAGTTGTGTGTGTGTGTGTAAACAGTTGTTTCTGTGCGTACATAGTGTGAGTGTGTACATAGTGCTGTGTGTGTGTGTGTGTGTGTGTGTGCAGACTGTGTGTGTGTGTGCACACTGTGTGTGTGTGTTTACACTGTGTGTTATTGAGTATACTGTGTTTGTGTGCATGTGTGTTTGTGTGTGTGTGTGTGCGTACACTACTGTGTGTGTGTACACAGTGTATGTGTGTGTGTGTGTGCATACAGAGTGTGTGTGTATAAACTGTGTATGTGTGTATACACAGTGTTTATGTGTGTGTGTACACTGTTTTGTGTGTGTGTGTCTATGTGCACACTGTGTTTGTGTGTGTATACACTGTGTGTGTGTGTGTTTGTGTACACTGTGTGTGTGTGTACACTGTTGTGCGTGTGTGTAAACAGTTGTGTGTGTGTGTTCACAGTTGTGTGTGTGTGCGCACAGTTGTTTGTGTGTGTACACAGTGGTGTGTGTGTGTGTACACAGTTGTGTGTGTGTACCCAGCTGTGTGTGTGTGTACACAGTTGTGTGAGTGTATGTGTGTGTGTACACAGTTGTGTGTGTGTTTGTGTACACTGTGTGTGTACACTATGTGTGTGTGTACACTGTGTGTTTTTGTGTACACTGTGTGTGTGTGTTTGAGTTCACTGTTGTGTGTGTGTGCATACACATTTGTGTGTGTGCGTATGTTCACAGTGAGTGTGTGTGTGTACGCAGTGTTTGTGAGTGTGTACAACGTTATGTGTGTGTGTCAACACAGTGTGTGTGTGTACACAGTGTGTGTATGTACGCAGTGTGTTTGCGTGTACAAAGTGTGTGTGTGGCAACACAGTGTGTGTGTGTACACAGTGTGTGTGCCTACACAGTTGTGTGTGTGTACACAGTTGTTTCTGTGTGTATATATACACTGTGTGTGTGTGGACGCATTGTATATGTGTACACAGTTGTGTGTGTGTACACAGTCGTGTGTGTGTGAACACAGATGTGTGTCTGTACACAGTTGTGTTTGTGTGCGGGTACACTGTTGTGTGTGTGTGCGTGTACACAGTTGTGTGTGTGTGTGTCAGTACCCAGCTGTGTGTGTGTGTGTACACAGTTGTGTGTGTGTGTACACAGTTGTGTGTGGGTGGGTGTGTGTGTACACAGTTGTGTGTGCTTGTGTGTACACTGTTGTGCGTGTTTGTGTGTGTATACACAGTGTGTGTGTGTGTGTGTGTATACACAGTGTGTGTGTACACAGTTGTGTTTGTGTTTGTACACAGTTGTCTGTGTCTGTGTACACAGCTCTGTGTGTGTGTGTTTGTTTACACTGTTGTGTGTGTGTGTACACAGTTGTCTGTGTGTGTACACAGTTGTATGTGGGCGGGTGTGTGTACACAGCTGTGTGTGTGTGTATACACAGTTGTGCGTGTGTACACAGTTGTGCTTGTGTGTACACAATTGTGTGTGTGAATGTATACAGTTGTGTGTGTGTGTACACAGTTGTGTCTGTGTGTGTACACAGTTGGTTATGTGTGTACACAGTTGTGTGTCTGTGTCTGTGTACACAGCTGAGTGTGTGTGTACACAGTTATGTGTGTGTACACAGTTATGTGTGTGTACACAGTTGTGTGTGTGTGTACACAGTTTTGTGTGTGTGTGTACACAGTTGTGTGTGTTTGAGTGTGTGTGTGTGTGTGTGTGTACACAGTTGCGTGTGTGTGTTTAGACTGTTGTGTACTGAGTGTGTACACAGTTTTCTATGTACACAGTTTGGTGTGTGGGTTTGTGTGTACACAGTTGTTTGTGTGTGTACACGTTTGTGTGTGTGTGTGTGCGTACACAGTCCTGTGTGTGTACACAGTTGTGTGTGTGTGTGTGTGTGTGTGTGTGTACACAGTTGTGTTTGTACACAGTCGTCTGTGTCTGTGTACACAGCTCTGTGTGTTTGTTTACACTGTTGTGTGTGTGTGTGTGTACAAAGTTGTCTGTGTGTGTACACAGTTGTGTGTGGGCGGGTGTGTGTGTACACAGTTGTGTGTGTTTGTACACAGTTGTGTGTGTGTGTACACAGTTGTGCGTGTGTACACAGTTGTGTTTGTGTGTACACAGTTGTGTGTGTGAATGTATACAGTTGTGTGTGTGTTTACACAGTTGCATCTGTGTGTACACAGTTGTGTGTGTGTGTACACAGTTGTGTGTCTGTGTCTGTGTACACAGCTGAGTGTGTGTGTACACAGTTATGTGTGTGTACACAGTTATGTGTGTGTACACAGTTGTGTGTGTGTACACAGTTTTGTGTGTGTGTGTACACAGTTGTGTGTGTCTGAGTGTGTGTGTACACAGTAGCGTGTGTGTGTTTAGACTGTTGTGTACTGAGTGTGTACACAGTTTTCTATGTACACAGTTTGGTGTGTGGGTTTATGTGTACACAGTTGTTTGTGTGTGTACACGTTTGTGTGTGTGTGCGTACACAGTCCTGTGTGTGTGTGTGTGTGTACACAGTTGTGTGTGTGTACACAGTTGTGTGTGTACACACTTGTGTGTCTATGTACACAGTTGTGTGTTTGTGTGTATACAGTTGTGTGTGCGTGTGTACACAGTTGATTCTGTGTGTAATCAGTTGTGTGTGTGTGTGTGTGTACAAAGTTGTGTGTGTGTGTACACAGTTGTCTGTGTGTGTGTGTGTGTGTACACAGTTGTGTCTGTGTGTGTGCACAGTTGTGTGTGTGTACGTAGTTGTGTGTGTGTGTGTACACAGTTGCGTGTGTTTGTGTGTACACAGTTGAGTGTTTGTACACAGTTTTGTGCGTGTGTGTGCGTACACAGTTGTGTGTGTGTGTGTACACAGTTGTGTGTGTGTGTGTGTGTGTGTGTGTGTGTACACAGTTGTGTGTGTATGTACACAGTTGTGTGTGTGTGTGTACACAGTTGTGTGAGTGTGTTGTACACAGTTGTGTGTGGGAGCGTGTTTACACAGTTCACTGTGTGTGTTAGCAGTTGTGTGTGTGTGTACACAGTTGTGCTTGTGTACACAGTTGTGTGTGTGTCTACACAGTTGTGCTATTGTGTGTACACTGTTGTGTGTGCGTGGGTACACAGTTGTGTTTGTGTGTGTGGGTTGGTGTGTGTGTACAGTTGTGTGTGTGTACACAGTTGTGCGTGTGTTCACAGTTGTGTGTGCGTGTACACAGTTATGTGTGTGTGTGTACACAGTTGTGTGCGTGTTTGTATTCAATTGTGTTTGTGTGTGTGTGTACACAGTGTGTGCGTGTGTGTAGACTGTGTGTGTGTCTACACTGTGTGTGTACACTGTGTGCGTGTTTGTACACTCTTCTCTGTGTGTGTACACTGTTGTGTGTGTGTACACAGTTTGTGTATTTGTACACAGTGTGTATGTGAGTGTGTGTGTACACAGTGTGTGTGTGTGTGTAAACACATTGTGTATGTGTGTGTGTACACAGTGTGTGTGTTTGCATTGTGTGTGTGTGTGTGTACACAGTGTGTGTGTGTTTATACACAGTTGTGTGTGTGTACACTGTTGTGCATGTGTGTGTACAGTTGTGCGTGTTTGTATGTACACAGTTGTGTGTGTGTCTGCACACAGTAGTGTGTCTGTGTGTACACAGTTTTGTGTGTGTACACAGTTGTGTGTGTATGTGTGTGTACACAGTTGCGTGTGTGTGTACGCAGTTGTGTGTGTGTGTACAAAATTGTGTGTGTATGTACACAGTTGTGTGTGTGTACAAAGTTGTGGGTGTGTGTGTGTACACAGTTGTGTGTGTGTGTACACAGTTGTGTGTGTACACAGTTGTGTGTGTGTGTGTGTACGCTGTGTGTGTGTGCACTGTGTGTGTGTGTACACTGTTGTGTGTGTGTGTACACGGTTGTGTGTGTACACAGTGTGTGTGTGTGTACAGTGTGTGTGTATACTCAGTGTGTGTGTGTGAGTACACAGTGTGTGTGTGTGTGTGTGTGTACAGTGTGTGTGTGTACACAGCGTGTGTGTGTACACAGTTGTGTATGTTTGTGCGTGTGTACACAGGTGTGTGTGTGTACACAAATGTGTGTGTATGTACACAGTTGAGTGTGTGTGTGTACACAATTGTGTGTGTGTGTGTACACAGTTGTGTGTATGTGTGTGTCAGGGCACAGTTGTGTGTGTGTACGCAGTTCTGTTTGTGTGTGTGTTTGTGTGTAAACAGTTGTGTGTGTGTACACAGTTTTGTATGTGTGTGTGTGTACACAGTTGTGTGTGTTCGTGTACACAGTGTGTGTGTGTATACACAGTTGTGTGTGTGCGTATACAGTTATGAGTGTGTGTGTACTGTGTGTGTGTACACAGTCGTGTGTGTGTGTGTGTGTGTGTGTGTACATAATTTTGTGTGTGTCTGTGTGTGTGTATACAGGTGTGTATGTGTGTGTTTGTACGCAATTGTGTGTGTGTAGAATGTGTGTGTGTACACTGTGTGTGTGTACACTCTGTGTGTGTGCACTGTGTGTGTGTGTACACTGTTGTGTGTGTGTACACTGCTGTGTGTGAGTGTACAGTTGTGTGTGTGTACACTGTGTGCGTGTACACTGTGTGTGTGCACACTGTGTGTGTGTACACTGTTGTGTGTATGTGTGTGTACACTGTTGTGTCTGTGTGTACACAGTGTGTGTGTTTGTACATAGTGTGTATGTGTGTGTGTACACAGTTGTGTGTGTGTATACAGTGTGTGTGTGTGTGTGTACACAGTTGTGTATGTCTACACCGTTGTTTGTGTGTGTGTACACAGTTGTGTTTGTATACACAGCGTGTGTGTTTGTGTGTGTACACAGTCGTGTGTGTGTGCACACAGTTGTGTGTGTGTACACTGTGTGTGTACACAGTTGTGTGTGTGTGTGTACAATGTGCGTGTGAGTGTGTGTGTGCATACACTGTTGTGTTAGTGTGTGTGTACTTAGTGTGTGTGTCTGTGTACACTGTTGTGTGAGTGTGTGTGTACACTGTGTGTGTGTGTGTACTCTGATGTGTGTGTGTGTACAATGTGTGTTTGTGTACACTATTGTGTGTGTGTGTGTGTACACTATGTGTGTGTACACTGTTTTGTGCGTGTGTACACTGTGTGTGTTTACACTGTGTGTGTCTTTACACTGTGTGTGTGTACAGTTGTGTGTGTGTACACTGTGTGCGTGTACACTGTGTGTGCACACTGTGTGTGTGTACACTGTTGTGTGTATGTGTGTGTACACTGTTGTGTCTGTGTGTACACAGTGTGTGTGTTTGTACACAGTGTGTATGTGTGTGTGTACACAGTTGTGTGTGTGTATACAGTGTGTGTGTGTGTGTGTGTGTGTGTACACAGTTGTGTATGTCTACACCGTTGTTTGTGTGTGTGTACACTGTTGTGTTTGTATACACAGCGTGTGTGTTTGTGTGTGTACACAGTCGTGTGTGTGTGTGCACACAGTTGTGTGTGTGTACACTGTGTGTGTACACAGTTTTGTGTGTGTGTGTACAATGTGTGTGTGAGTGTGTGTGTGCATACACTGTTGTGTTAGTGTGTGTGTACTTAGTGTGTGTGTCTGTGTACACTGTTGTGTGAGTGTGTGTGTACACTGTGTGTGTGTGTGTACTCTGATGTGTGTGTGTGTACAATGTGTGTTTGTGTACACTATTGTGTGTGTGTGTACACTAAGTGTGTGTACACTGTTTTGTGCGTGTGTACACTGTGTGTGTGTGTACAGTGTGTGTGTGTTTACACTGTGTGTGTGTGTGTGTGTGTGTGTGTACACTGTGTGTGTATATACTGCGTATGTGTGTTTACACCGTGTGTGTGTGTACACTGTGTGTGTACACTGTGTGTGTGTGTTTACAGTGTGTTTGTGTGTGTTTACAGTTGTGTGTGTATGTGTGTGTACACAGTTGTGTGTGTGTGTGTACACAGTTGTGTGTGTGAGCACACAGTTGTGTGTGTGTGTTTACACAGTTGTGTGTGTACACAGTTGTGGGTGCGTGTGTTTACACAGTTGTGTGTGTGTGTATGTGTGTGAACACAGTTGTGTGTTTGTGTGTACAAAGTTGTGTGTGTGTGTGTACACAGTTGTGTGTGTATGTGTGTGTAAACAGTTGTGTATGTGTGTACGCAGTTGTGTGTGTGTGTGTGTGTGTGTGAACACAGATGTGTGTGTGTCAGTGTGTGTGTACAATGTGTGTGTGTGTAGACTGTGAGTCTGTGTACACTGTGCGTTATTGAGTATACCGTGTTTGTGTGTGTGTGTGTGTGTGTGTGTGTGTGCATACACTATTGTGTTTTGTACAGTGTGTGTATGTGTGTACAGAGTGTGTGTGTGTGTACACACAGTGTCTGTGTGTGTATGTTTATAAACAGTGTATGTGTGTATACACAGTGTTATATGTGTGTGTACACTGTTTTGTGTGTGTGTGTCTGTGTGTACACCGTGTGTTTTTCTGTGTATACACAGTGTGTGTGTGTTCGTGGGTGTACAAAGTGTGTGTGTACACAGTGTGTGTGTGTACACAGTTGTGTGTGTGTGTGCCCAGTTTTGTGTGTGTTTGTGTATACACAGTTTGTGTGTGTGTGTACTCAGTGTGTGTGTGTACACAGTTGTGTTTGTGTGTACACATTTGTTTGTGTGTGTACACAGTTGTGTGTGTGTATACTGAGTGTTTTTGTGTACACAGTTTTGTGTGTGTGTGTACACTCTCTGTGTATGTGTACACTGTGTGTGTATACTGAGTGTTTTTGCGTACACTGTGTGTTTGTGTGTGTACACTGTTGTGTGTGTGTGCATACACATTTGTGTGTGTGTATGTACACCATGTGTGTGTAAGCAGTGTATGTGTGTATGTGTATACACAGTGTATGTGTGTATACACAGTGTTTGTGTGTGTGTACACAGTGTATGTGTGTGTGTATGTGTGTGTACACTGTGTGTGTGTACACTGTGCATTTTTGTGTACAATGTGTACGTGTTTGTGAACACTGTTGTGTGTGTGTGTACACACAACTGAGCAGTAACTGAAAAGATGAAGCTTCTAATTGTTGTGTTTTGTGACTCTGATATGTTGACGCCAGCCTTTACATGCCTGATGAACATGATGCATGTGCCAAAGTTAAGAGTGAATCTCTACACCTTCTCAGGTGGGTGGTCACGTTGCAGTGATAATAAATAGTTAGACACACACTTCACTGCTCCTCTGATTCTCAAACCCAGAATAGGCAGAGAGCTTTGCACTTCACCTGTATTGGATAAAAACTCCTGTAGGGGGTGTGCCATTCCTACCAGCAAGCCATTGTCATAACTTTGGGTCACGCTTGCCATTGTCAATTTCTATGTCAACATTTCCCATTCATGTTGGCCATGTTGACTGTCACAATGTTTTTACAGGCACTGTCCATTAAGTGGCGCTGATGACCAAGTCTCCGAAGCCTTCTAACTACACTGCCACCTTATGTTTCAAAAAAAAGACTCACATCCATCAAAAGATTGGGCATGACATCATCATCCGAATGAGTGCAGAGCTGATGAAAGGACAGAGAAACCTTTATTACCCATGATCAGTATTGAGAGTTCCCCAGATAATTCACAACCTCTCACTTGTAGAAATACGTTGCTCCTCATTTCTCCAAGTTCTTGAGATGCCCAATTGATGAGGCATTCGGAGAACCCGGGTGCATTTGTGAGCCCAAAATGTAATCGCCCAGTCCCAAATCAGCCTGAAATAGTCCATAAAGCAGCTTTCTTAGGGCCAGTCCAATCTCTCCTCGATTCCTTGCGTCACCAGGTCCTTGTGATGATGTCCTTGTGATGACACATACAGTTGTGTGTGTGTATGTGTGTGTACACAGTTGTGTGTGTGTACAAAGTAGTGTGTGTGTACACAGTTGTACGTGTGTGTGTGTACACAGTGTGTGTGTGATACACAGTTGTGTGTGTGTACACAGTTGTGTGTGTGTGTGTGTGTACACAGTTGTGTGTGTGTGTGTGTGCACTGTTGTTTATGTGTGTACACAGTTGTGTGTGTGTGTGTACACAGTTGTGTGTGTGTGTACCCAGTTGTGTGTGTGTGTACACAGTTGTGTGAGTGTATGTGTGTGTGTACACAGTTGTGTGTGTGTTTGTGTACACTGTGTGTGTACACTATGTGTGTGTGTACACTGTGTGTTTTTGTGTACACTGTGTGTGTGTGTTTGAGTTCACTGTTGTGTGTGTGTGCATACACATTTGTGTGTGTGCGTATGTTCACAGTGAGTGTGTGTGTGTGTACGCAGTGTTTGTGAGTGTGTACAACGTTGTGTGTGTGTGTCAACACAGTGTGTGTGTGTACACAGTGTGTGTATGTACGCAGTGTGTGTGTGCGTGTACAAAGTGTGTGTGTGGCAACACAGTGTGTGTGTGTACACAGTGTGTGTGTCTACACAGTTGTGTGTGTGTACACAGTTGTTTGTGTGTGTGTATATACACTGTGTGTGTGTGGACGCATTGTATATGTGTACACAGTTGTGTGTGTGTACACAGTCGTGTGTGTGTGTACACAGATGTCTGTCTGTACACAGTTGTGTTTGTGTGCGGGTACACTGTTGTGTGTGTGTGCGTGTACACAGTTGTGTGTGTGTGTGTGCCAGTACCCAGCTGTGTGTGTGTGTGTACACAGTTGTGTGTGTGTGTACACAGTTGTGTGTGGGTGGGTGTGTGTGTACACAGTTGTGTGTGCTTGTGTGTACACTGTTGTGCGTGTTTGTGTGTGTATACACAGTGTGTGTGTGTGTGTGTGTACACAGTGTGTGTGTACACAGTTGTGTTTGTGTTTGTACACAGTTGTCTGTGTCTGTGTACACAGCTCTGTGTGTGTGTGTTTGTTTACACTGTTGTGTGTGTGTGTACACAGTTGTCTGTGTGTGTACACAGTTGTGTGTGGGCGGGTGTGTGTGTACACAGTTGTGTGTGTGTGTATACACAGTTGTGCGTGTGTACACAGTTGTGCTTGTGTGTACACAATTGTGTGTGTGAATGTATACAGTTGTGTGTGTGCGTACACAGTTGTGTCTGTGTGTGTACACAGTTGGTTATGTGTGTACACAGTTGTGTGTCTGTGTCTGTGTACACAGCTGAGTGTGTGTGTACACAGTTATGTGTGTGTACACAGTTATGTGTGTGTACACAGTTGTGTGTGTGTGTACACAGTTTTGTGTGTGTGTGTACACAGTTGTGTGTGTTTGAGTGTGTGTGTGTGTGTGTGTACACAGTTGCGTGTGTGTGTTTAGACTGTTGTGTACTGAGTGTGTACACAGTTTTCTATGTACACAGTTTGGTGTGTGGGTTTGTGTGTACACAGTTGTTTATGTGTGTACACGTTTGTGTGTGTGTGCGTACACAGTCCTGTGTGTGTACACAGTTGTGTGTGTGTGTGTACACAGTTGTGTGTGTTTGTACACAGTTGTGTGTGTGTGTACACAGTTGTGCGTGTGTACACAGTTGTGTTTGTGTGTACACAGTTGTGTGTGTGAATGTATACAGTTGTGTGTGTGTGTACACAGTTGCATCTGTGTGTACACAGTTGTGTGTGTGTGTACACAGTTGTGTGTCTGTGTCTGTGTACACAGCTGTGTGTGTGTGTACACAGTTATGTGTGTGTACACAGTTATGTGTGTGTACACAGTTGTGTGTGTGTACACAGTTTTGTGTGTGTGTGTACACAGTTGTGTGTGTCTGAGTGTGTGTGTGTGTACACAGTAGCGTGTGTGTGTTTAGACTGTTGTGTACTGAGTGTGTACACAGTTTTCTATGTACACAGTTTGGTGTGTGGGTTTATGTGTACACAGTTGTTTGTGTGTGTACACGTTTGTGTGTGTGTGCGTACACAGTCCTGTGTGTGTGTGTGTGTGTGTGTACACAGTTGTGTGTGTGTACACAGTTGTGTGTGTGTACACACTTGTGTGTCTATGTACACAGTTGTGTGTTTGTGTGTATACAGTTGTGTGTGCGTGTGTACACAGTTGATTCTGTGTGTAATCAGTTGTGTGTGTGTGTGTGTGTGTACAAAGTTGTGTGTGTGTGTGTACACAGTTGTCTGTGTGTGTGTGTGTGTGTGTGTACACAGTTGTGTCTGTGTGTGTGCACAGTTGTGTGTGTGTACGTAGTTGTGTGTGTATGTGTACACAGTTGCGTGTGTTTGTGTGTACACAGTTGAGTGTTTGTACACAGTTTTGTGCGTGTGTGTGCGTACACAGTTGTGTGTGTGTGTGTACACAGTTGTGTGTGTGTGTACACAGTTGTGTGTGTATGTACACAGTTGTGTGTGTGTGTGCACACAGTTGTGTGTGTGTGTGTGTGTGTGTGTGTGTGTGTGTGTACACAGTTGTGTGTGTATGTACACAGTTGTGTGTGTGTGTGTACACAGTTGTGTGAGTGTGTTGTACACAGTTGTGTGTGGGAGCGTGTTTACACAGTTCACTGTGTGTGTTAGCAGTTGTGTGTGTGTGTACACAGTTGTGCTTGTGTACACAGTTGTGTGTGTGTCTACACAGTTGTGCTATTGTGTGTACACTGTTGTGTGTGCGTGGGTACACAGTTGTGTTTGTGTGTGTGGGTTGGTGTGTGTGTACAGTTGTGTGTGTGTACACAGTTGTGCGTGTGTACACAGTTGTGTGTGCGTGTACACAGTTATGTGTGTGTGTGTACACAGTTGTGTGCGTGTTTGTATTCAATTGTATTTGTGTGTGTGTGTACACTGTGTGTGCGTGTGTGTAGACTGTGTGTGTGTCTACACTGTGTGTGTGTACACTGTGTGTGTGTTTGTACACTCTTCTCTGTGTGTGTACACTGTTGTGTGTGTGTACACAGTTTGTGTATTTGTACACAGTGTGTATGTGAGTGTGTGTGTACACAGTGTGTGTGTGTGTAAACACATTGTGTATGTGTGTGTGTACACAGTGTGTGTGTTTGCATTGTGTGTGTGTGTGTGTACACAGTGTGTGTGTGTTTATACACAGTTGTGTGTGTGTACACTGTTGTGCATGTGTGTGTACAGTTGTGCGTGTTTGTATGTACACAGTTGTGTGTGTGTCTGCACACAGTAGTGTGTCTGTGTGTACACAGTTTTGTGTGTGTACACAGTTGTGTGTGTATGTGTGTGTACACAGTTGCGTGTGTGTGTACGCAGTTGTGTGTGTGTGTACAAAATTGTGTGTGTATGTACACAGTTGTGCGTGTTTGTATGTACACAGTTGTGTGTGTGTCTGCACACAGTAGTGTGTCTGTGTGTACACAGTTTTGTGTGTGTACACAGTTGTGTGTGTATGTGTGTGTACACAGTTGCGTGTGTGTGTACGCAGTTGTGTGTGTGTGTACAAAATTGTGTGTGTATGTACACAGTTGTGTGTGTCTACAAAGTTGTGGGTGTGTGTGTGTACACAGTTGTGTGTGTGTGCACACAGTTGTGTGTGTACACAGTTGTGTGTGTGTGTGTGTACGCTGTGTGTGTGTGCACTGTGTGTGTGTGTACACAGTTGTGTGTGTGCGTACACGGTTGTGTGTGTACACAGTGTGTGTGTGTGTGTACACGCAGTGTGTGCGTGTATACACACTGTGTGTGTATATATACACAGCGTGTGTGTGTACACTGTTGTGTGTATGTGTGTGTACAGTGTGTGTGTATACTCAGTGTGTGTGTGTGAGTACACAGTGTGTGTGTGTGTGTGTGTGTGTATACAGTGTGTGTGTGTACACAGTGTGTGTGTGTACACAAATGTGTGTGTATGTACACAGTTGAGTGTGTGTGTGTACACAATTGTGTGTGTGTGTGTGTGTACACAGTTGTGTGTATGTGTGTGTCAGGGCACAGTTGTGTGTGTGTACGCAGTTCTGTTTGTGTGTGTGTTTGTGTGTAAACAGTTGTGTGTGTGTACACAGTTTTGTATGTGTGTGTGTGTACACAGTTGTGTGTGTTCGTGTACACAGTGTGTGTGTGTGTATACACAGTTGTGTGTGTGCGTATACAGTTATGAGTGTGTGTGTACTGTGTGTGTGTACACAGTCGTGTGTGTGTGTGTGTGTATACAATTTTGTGTGTGTCTGTGTGTGTGTATACAGGTGTGTATGTGTGTGTTTGTACGCAATTGTGTGTGTGTGTAGAATGTGTGTGTGTACACTGTGTGTGTGTGTACACTCTGTGTGTGTGCACTGTGTGTGTGGGTACACTGTTGTGTGTGTGTACACTGCTGTGTGTGAGTGTACAGTTGTGTGTGTGTACACTGTGTGCGTGTACACTGTGTGTGTGCACACTGTGTGTGTGTACACTGTTGTGTGTATGTGTGTGTACACGGTTGTGTCTGTGTGTACACAGTGTGTGTGTTTGTACACAGTGTGTATGTGTGTGTGTACACAGTTGTGTGTGTGTATACAGTGTGTGTGTGTGTACACAGTTGTGTATGTCTACACCGTTGTTTGTGTGTGTGTACACAGTTGTGTTTGTATACACAGCGTGTGTGTTTGTGTGTGTACACAGTCGTGTGTGTGTGTGCACACAGTTGTGTGTGTGTACACTGTGTGTGTACACAGTTGTGTGTGTGTGTGTACAATGTGTGTGTGAGTGTGTGTGTGCATACACTGTTGTGTTAGTGTGTGTGTACTTAGTGTGTGTGTCTGTGTACACTGTTGTGTGAGTGTGTGTGTACACTGTGTGTGTGTGTGTGTGTACTCTGATGTGTGTGTGTGTACAATGTGTGTTTGTGTACACTATTGTGTGTGTGTGTACACTATGTGTGTGTACACTGTTTTGTGCGTGTGTACACTGTGTGTATGTGTACACTGTGTGTGTGTTTACACTGTGTGTGTGTGTGTGTACACTGTGTGTGTATATACTGTGTGTGTGTGTGTTTACACCGTGTGTGTGTGTACACTGTGTGTGTACACTGTGTGTGTGTGTACACAGTGTGTTTGTGTGTGTTTACAGTTGTGTGTGTGTATGTGTGTGTACACAGTTGTGTGTGTGTGTGTACACAGTTGTGTGTGTGAGCACACAGTTGTGTGTGTGTGTTTACACAGTTGTGTGTGTGTGTACACAGTTGTGGGTGCGTGTGTTTACACAGTTGTGTGTGTGTATGTGTGTGAACACAGTTGTGTGTGTGTGTGTGTACACTAAGTGTGTGTACACTGTTTTGTGCGTGTGTACACTGTATGTGTGTGCACACTGATGTGTGTGTGTGTGTGTGTACACTGTTGTGTGTGTGTGTGTATACACTGTGTGTGTGTGTACACTTGTGTGTGTGTACTCTGTGTGTGTCTGTACACTTGTGTGTATTTGTGCACTGTGTGTGTGTGTACACTGTTGTGTGTGTGTGTGTACACTGTGTGTGTACACTGTGTGTGTGTTTACACTGTGTGTGTGTGTGTGTACACTGTGTGTGTATATACTGTGTGTGTGTGTGTTTACACCGTGTGTGTGTGTACACTGTGTGTGTACACTGTGTGTATGTGTGTACACAGTGTGTTTGTGTGTGTTTACAGTTGTGTGTGTGTATGTGTGTGTACACAGTTGTGTGTGTGTGTGTACACAGTTGTGTGTGTGAGCACACAGTTGTGTGTGTGTGTTTACAGAGTTGTGTGTGTGTGTACACAGTTGTGGGTGCGTGTGTTTACACAGTTGTGTGTGTGTGTATGTGTGTGAACACAGTTGTGTGTTTGTGTGTGTGTACACTGTGTGTGTGTGTACACTGTGTGCACTGTGTGTGTTTACACTGTGTGTGTGTGTGTACACTGTGTGTGTGTACACCGTGTGTGTGTACAGATGTGTGTGTTGGTGTGTACACAGTTGTGTGTGTGTGTCTGTATACAGTTGTGTGTCTGTGTGTACAAAGTTGTGTGTGTGTGTGTGTGTGTGTGTACACAGTTGTGTGTGTATGTGTGTGTAAACAGTTGTGTATGTGTGTACGCAGTTGTGTGTGTGTGTGTGTGTGTGTGAACACAGATGTGTGTGTATCAGTGTGTGTGTACAATGTGTGTGTGTGTACACTGTGAGTCTGTGTACACTGTGCGTTATTGAGTATACCGTGTTTGTGTGTGTGTGTGTGTGTGTGCATACACTATTGTGTTTTGTACACAGTGTGTGTATGTGTGTACAGAGTGTGTGTGTGTGTACACACAGTGTCTGTGTGTGTATGTTTATAAACAGTGTATGTGTGTATACACAGTGTTATATGTGTGTGTACACTGTTTTGTGTGTGTGTGTCTGTGTGTACACCGTGTGTTTTTCTGTGTATACACAGTGTGTGTGTGTTCGTGGGTGTACAAAGTGTGTGTGTACACAGTGTGTGTGTGTACACAGTTGTGTGTGTGTGCCCAGTTTTGTGTGTGTTTGTGTATACACAGTTTGTGTGTGTGTGTACTCAGTGTGTGTGTGTATACAGTTGTGTTTGTGTGTACACATTTGTTTGTGTGTGTACACAGTTGTGTGTGTGTATACTGAGTGTTTTTGTGTACACAGTTTTGTGTGTGTGTGTGTACACTCTGTGTATGTGTACACTGTGTGTGTATACTGAGTGTTTTTGTGTACACTGTGTGTTTGTGTGTGTACACTGTTGTGTGTGTGTGTACATACACATTTGTGTGTGTGTATGTACACCATGTGTGTGTAAGCAGTGTATGTGTGTATGTGTATACACAGTGTACACAGTTGTGTGTGTGTCAGTACCCAGCTGTGTGTGTGTGTGTGTGTACACAGTTGTGTGTGTGTGTACACAGTTGTGTGTGGGTGGGTGTGTGTGTACACAGTTGTGTGTGCTTGTGTGTACACTGTTGTGCGTGTTTGTGTGTGTATACACAGTGTGTGTGTGTGTGTGTGTGTGTGTGTGTATACACAGTGTGTGTGTACACAGTTGTGTTTGTGTTTGTACACAGTTGTGTGTGGGCGGGTGTGTGTGTACACAGCTGTGTGTGTGTGTATACACTTTTGCGTGTGTACACAGTTGTGCTTGTGTGTACACAATTGTGTGTGTGAATGTATACAGTTGTGTGTGTGTGTACACAGTTGTGTCTGTGTGTGTACACAGTTGGTTATGTGTGTACACAGTTGTGTGTCTGTGTCTGTGTACACAGCTGAGTGTGTGTGTACACAGTTATGTGTGTGTACACAGTTGTGTGTGTGTGTACACAGTTTTGTGTGTGTGTGTACACAGTTTTGTGTGTGTGTGTACACAGTTGTGTGTGTTTGAGTGTGTGTGTGTGTGTGTGTACACAGTTGCGTGTGTGTGTTTAGACTGTTGTGTACTGAGTGTGTACACAGTTTTCTATGTACACAGTTTGGTGTGTGGGTTTGTGTGTACACAGTTGTTTATGTGTGTACACGTTTGTGTGTGTGTGCATACACAGTCCTGTGTGTGTACACAGTTGTGTGTGTGTGTGTGTGTACACAGTTGTGTTTGTACACAGTCGTCTGTGTCTGTGTACACAGCTCTGTGTGTTTGTTTACACTGTTGTGTGTGTGTGTGTGTACAAAGTTGTCTGTGTGTGTACACAGTTGTGTGTGGGCGGGTGTGTGTGTACACAGTTGTGTGTGTTTGTACACAGTTGTGTGTGTGTGTACACAGTTGTGCGTGTGAACACAGTTGTGTTTGTGTGTACACAGTTGTGTGTGGGCGGGTGTGTGTGTACACAGCTGTGTCTGTGTGTATACACAGTTGTGTGTGTGTATACTGAGTGTTTTTGTGTACACAGTTTTGTGTGTGTGTGTACACTCTCTGTGTATGTGTACACTGTGTGTGTATACTGAGTGTTTTTGCGTACACTGTGTGTTTGTGTGTGTACACTGTTGTGTGTGTGTGTGCATACACATTTGTGTGTGTGTATGTACACCATGTGTGTGTAAGCAGTGTATGTGTGTATGTGTATACACAGTGTATGTGTGTATACACAGTGTTTGTGTGTGTGTACACAGTGTATGTGTGTGTGTATGTGTGTGTACACTGTGTGTGTGTACACTGTGCATTTTTGTGTACAATGTGTACGTGTTTGTGAACACTGTTGTGTGTGTGTGTACACACAACTGAGCAGTAACTGAAAAGATGAAGCTTCTAATTGTTGTGTTTTGTGACTCTGATATGTTGACGCCAGCCTTTACATGCCTGATGAACATGATGCATGTGCCAAGGTTAAGAGTGAATCTCTACACCTTCTCAGGTGGGTGGTCACGTTGCAGTGATAATAAATAGTTAGACACACACTTCACTGCTCCTCTGATTCTCAAACCCAGAATAGGCAGAGAGCTTTGCACTTCACCTGTATTGGATAAAAACTCCTGTAGGGGGTGTGCCATTCCTACCAGCAAGCCATTGTCATAACTTTGGGTCACGCTTGCCATTGTCAATTTCTATGTCAACATTTCCCATTCATGTTGGCCATGTTGACTGTCACAATGTTTTTACAGGCACTGTCCATTAAGTGGCGCTGATGACCAAGTCTCCGAAGCCTTCTAACTACACTGCCACCTTATGTTTCAAAAAAAAAGACTCACATCCATCAAAAGATTGGGCATGACATCATCATCCGAATGAGTGCAGAGCTGATGAAAGGACAGAGAAACCTTTATTACCCATGATCAGTATTGAGAGTTCCCCAGATAATTCACAACCTCTCACTTGTAGAAATACGTTGCTCCTCATTTCTCCAAGTTCTTGAGATGCCCAATTGATGAGGCATTCGGAGAACCCGGGTGCATTTGTGAGCCCAAAATGTAATCGCCCAGTCCCAAATCAGCCTGAAATAGTCCATAAAGCAGCTTTCTTAGGGCCAGTCTAATCTCTCCTCGATTCCTTGCGTCACCAGGTCCTTGTGATGATGTCCTTGTGATGACACATACAGTTGTGTGTGTGTATCTGTGTGTACACAGTTGTGTGTGTGTACAAAGTAGTGTGTGTGTACACAGTTGTGCGTGTGTGTGTGTACACAGTGTGTGTGTGATACACAGTTGTGTGTGTGTACACAGTTGTGTGTGTGTGTGTGTGTACACAGTTGTGTGTGTGTGTGTGCACTGTTGTTTATGTGTGTACACAGTTGTGTGTGTGTGTGTACACAGTTGTGTGTGTGTGTACCCAGTTGTGTGTGTGTGTACACAGTTGTGTGAGTGTATGTGTGTGTGTACACAGTTGTGTGTGTGTTTGTGTACACTGTGTGTGTACACTATGTGTGTGTGTACACTGTGTGTTTTTGTGTACACTGTGTGTGTGTGTTTGAGTTCACTGTTGTGTGTGTGTGCATACACATTTGTGTGTGTGTGTATGTTCACAGTGAGTGTGTGTGTGTACGCAGTGTTTGTGAGTGTGTACAACGTTGTGTGTGTGTGTCAACACAGTGTGTGTGTGTACACAGTGTGTGTATGTACGCAGTGTGTGTGTGCGTGTACAAAGTGTGTGTGTGGCAACACAGTGTGTGTGTGTACACAGTGTGTGTGTCTACACAGTTGTGTGTGTGTACACAGTTGTTTGTGTGTGTGTATATACACTGTGTGTGTGTGGACGCATTGTATATGTGTACACAGTTGTGTGTGTGTACACAGTCGTGTGTGTGTGTACACAGATGTGTGTCTGTACACAGTTGTGTTTGTGTGCGGGTACACTGTTGTGTGTGTGTGCGTGTACACAGTTGTGTGTGTGTGTGTGTCAGTACCCAGCTGTGTGTGTGTGTGTACACAGTTGTGTGTGTGTGTACACAGTTGTGTGTGGGTGGGTGTGTGTGTACACAGTTGTGTGTGCTTGTGTGTACACTGTTGTGCGTGTTTGTGTGTGTATACACAGTGTGTGTGTGTGTGTGTGTGTGTGTATACACAGTGTGTGTGTACACAGTTGTGTTTGTGTTTGTACACAGTTGTGTGTGGGCGGGTGTGTGTGTACACAGCTGTGTGTGTGTATACACTTTTGCATGTGTACACAGTTGTGCTTGTGTGTACACAATTGTGTGTGTGAATGTATACAGTTGTGTGTGTGTGTACACAGTTGTGTCTGTGTGTGTACACAGTTGGTTATGTGTGTACACAGTTGTGTGTCTGTGTCTGTGTACACAGCTGAGTGTGTGTGTACACAGTTATGTGTGTGTACACAGTTGTGTGTGTGTGTACACAGTTTTGTGTGTGTGTGTACACAGTTGTGTGTGTTTGAGTGTGTGTGTGTGTGTGTGTGTGTACACAGTTGCGTGTGTGTGTTTAGACTGTTGTGTACTGAGTGTGTACACAGTTTTCTATGTACACAGTTTGGTGTGTGGGTTTGTGTGTACACAGTTGTTTATGTGTGTACACGTTTGTGTGTGTGTGCGTACACAGTCCTGTGTGTGTACACAGTTGTGTGTGTGTGTGTGTGTACACAGTTGTGTTTGTACACAGTCGTCTGTGTCTGTGTACACAGCTCTGTGTGTTTGTTTACACTGTTGTGTGTGTGTGTGTGTACAAAGTTGTCTGTGTGTGTACACAGTTGTGTGTGGGCGGGTGTGTGTGTACACAGTTGTGTGTGTTTGTACACAGTTGTGTGTGTGTGTACACAGTTGTGCGTGTGTACACAGTTGTGTTTGTGTGTACACAGTTGTGTGTGGGCGGGTGTGTGTGTACACAGCTGTGTGTGTGTGTATACACAGTTGTGCGTGTGTACACAGTTGTGCTTGTGTGTACACAGTGTGTGTGTGGCAACACAGTGTGTGTGTCTACACAGTTGTGTGTGTGTACACAGTTGTTTGTGTGTGTGTATATACACTGTGTGTGTGTACGCATTGTATATGTGTACACAGTTGTGTGTGCGTACACAGTCGTGTGTGTGTGTACACAGATGTGTGTCTGTACACAGTTGTGTTTGTGTGCGTGTACACAGTTGTGTGTGTGTGCGTGTACACAGTTGTGTGTGTTTGTCGGTACACAGCTGTGTGTGTGTGTAAACAGTTGTGTGTGTGTGTACACAGTTGTGTGTGTGTGTACACAGTTGGGTGTTGGTGGGTGTGTGTGTACACAGTTGTGTGTGCTTGTGTGTACACTGTTGTGTGTGTATACACAGTGTGTGTGTGTGTGTGTGTGTGTACACAGTGTGTGTGTGTACACAGTTGTGTTTGTGTTTGTACACAGTTGTCTGTGTCTGTGTACACAGCTCTGTGCGTGTGTGTTTGTTTACTCTGTTGTGTGTGTGTGTGTGTGTGTGTGTACACAGTTGTCTGTGTGTATACACAGTTGTGTGGGCGGGTGTGTGTGTGTACACAGTTGTGTGTGTGTGTGTACACAGTTGTGCGTGTGTACACAGTTGTGTTTGTGTGTACACAGTTGTGTGTGTGAATGTATACAGTTGTGTGTGTGTGTGTGTACACAGTTGTGTCTGTGTGTGTACACAGTTGTGTGTGTGTGTACACAGTTGTGTGTCTGTGTCTGTGTACACAGCTGTGTGTGTGTGTGCACAGTTATGTGTGTGTGTACACAGTTATGTGTGTGTACACAGTTGTGTGTGTGTGTGTACACAGTTTTGTGTGTGTGTGTGTACACAGTTGTGTGTGTTTGAGTGTGTCTGTGTGTACACAGTTGCGTGTGTGTGTTTAGACTGTTGTGTACTGAGTGTGTACACAGTTAACTATGTACACAGTTTGGTGTGTGGGTTTGTGTGAACACAGTTGTTTGTGTGTGTACACGTTTGTGTGTGTGTGCGTACACAGTCCTATGTGTGTGTGTGTGTACACAGTTGTGTGTGTGTACACAGTTGTGTGTGTGTGTACACAGTTGTGTGTGTGTACACAGTTGTGTGTGTGTGTACACAGTTGTGTGTCTATGTACACATTTGTGTGTTTGTGTGTAACCAGTTGTGTGTGTGTGTGTACACAGTTGATTCTGTGTGTAACCAGTTGTGTGTGTGTGTGTACAAAGTTGTGTGTGTGTGTACACAGTTGTCTGTGTGTGTGTGTACACAGTTGTGTCTGTGTGTGTGCACAGTTGTGTGTGTGTACATAGTTGTGCGTGTGTGTGTACACAGTTGTGTGTGTTTGTCTGTACACGGTTGAGTGTGTGTACACAGTTTTGTGAGTGTGTGTGTGTGCGTACACAGTTGTGTGTGTGTGTGTACACAGTTGTGTGTGTGTGTGTGTGTGTGTGTACACAGTTGTGTGTGCATGTACACAGTTGTGTTTTTGTGTGTACACAGTTGTGTGAGTGTGTTGTACACAGTTGTGTGTGGGAGCGTGTTTACACAGTTCAGTGTGTGTGTTAGCAGTTGTGTGTGTGTGTACACAGTAGTGCGTGTGTACACAGTTGTGTGTGTGTCTACACAGTTGTGGTATTGTGTGTACACTGTTGTGTGTGCCTGGGTACACAGTTGTGTTTGTGTGTGTGGGTTGGTGTGTGTGTACAGTTGTGTGTGTGTACACAGTTTGTGTGTTTGTACACAGTGTGTATGTGAGTGTGTGTGTACACAGTGCGTGTGTTTGCATTGTGTGTGTGTGTCACAGTGTGTGTGTGTGTATACACAGTTGTGTGTGTATGTACACTGTTGTGCATGTGTGTGTACACTTGTGCGTGTTTGTGTGTACACAGTTGTGCGTGTGTCTATACACAGTAGTGTGTCTGTGTGTACACAGTTTTGTGTGTGTACACATTTTGGTGTGTATGTGTGTGTACACAGTTGCGTGTGTGTGTACGCAGTTGTGTGTGTGTACAAAGTTGTGGGTGTGTACACAGTTGTGTGTGTACACAGTTGTGTGTGTGTGTACGCTGTGTGTGTGTACACTGTGTGTGTGTGTACACTGTTGTGTGTGTGTACACGGTTGTGTGTGTGTACACAGTGCGTGTGTGTGTACGCTGTGTGTGTGTGAACACTGTTGTGTGTGTGTACACTGCGTGTGTGTGTGTGTGTGTGTGTACACTGTGTGTGTGTACACTGTTGTGTGTGTTTGTGTGTACGTTTTGTGTGTGTTTGCACTGTGTGTGTGTACACTGTGTGTGTGTACACTGTTGTATGTGTGTGTACACTGTGTGTGTGTGTAATGTGTGTGTGTGTACACTGTGTGTGTGTGTGTGTGTGTGTGTGTGTGTGTGTGTGCATACAGTGTGTGTGTGTATACACTGTGTGTGTGCACTGTGTGTGTGTATGAGCACTATGTGTGTGTATGTGTGTGTACACTGTTGTGTTTGTGTGTGTACACTGTGTGTGTGTGTGTGTGTGTATACACTGTGTGTGTGCGTGTACACAGTGTGTGTGTGTGCACGCTGTGTGTGTGTGAACACTGTTGTGTGTGTGTACACTGCGTGTGTGTGTGTGTGTACACTGTGTGTGTGTGTGTACACTGTGTGTGTGTGTTTGTGTGTACGTTTTGTGTGTGTTTGCACTGTGTGTGTGTGTGTGTGTACACTATGTGTGTGTACACTGTTGTATGTGTGTGTACACTGTGTGTGTGTGTAATGTGTGTGTGTGTACACTGTGTGTGTGTGTGTGTGTGTGCATACAGTGTGTGTGTGTATACACTGTGTGTGTGCACTGTGTGTGTGTATGTGCACTATGTGTGTGTGTGTGTGTGTACACTGTTGTGTTTGTGTGTGTGTACACTGTGTGTGTGTGTATACACTGTGTGTGTGCGCGTACACTGTGTGTGTGTGTACACTGTGTGTGTATATACTGTGTGTGTGTGTGTGTACACTGACTGTGTGTGTGTGTGTGTACACTGTGTGTGTGAGTGTGTATACACTGTGTGTGTTATTACACTGTGTGTGTCTGTGTGGATACACTGTGTGTGTGTATACACGGTGTGTGTGTATACACTGTGTGTGTTAAACTGTGTGTGTGTGTACGCTGTGTGTGTGTACACTGTGTGTGCGTGTATACATTGTGTTTGTGTGTGTTTATACACAGTGTGTGTGTACACTTTGTGTGTGTATACACTGTGTGTGTGTATACACTGTGTGTGTACACAGTGTGTGTGTGTGTGTGTGCATACACTGTGTGTGTGTATACACGGTGTGTGTGTGTACACTGTGTGTGTATACACTGTGTGTGTACACTGTGTGTGTGTACACTGTGTGTGTACACTGTGTGTGTATACACTGTGTTTGTTTGTGTGTATACACTGTGTGTGTGTACATTGTGTGTGTGTGTATACAGTGTGTGTATACACTCTGTGTGTTTGTACACTGTGTGTATGTTGTGTGTGTGTGTGTGCATACACAGTATGTGTGTGTGTACACAGTGTGTGTGTGTGTCTGTACGCTGTGTGTGTGTATACACTGTGTTTGTGTGTGTGTACACACTGTGTGTGTGTGTACACTGTGTGTGTGTATACACTCTGTGTGTGTGTTTGTGTATAAACTGTGTGTGTGAGTGTGTTCACTGTGTGTGTGTGTTTACACTGTGTGTGTGTATACAATGTGTGTGTGTGTACACTGTGTATGTGTACACTGTGTGTGTGCGTGTGTGTGTGTATACACTATGTGTGTGTGTGTGTGCACACTGTGTGTGTGTACACTGTGTGTGTTTGTGTATAGTGTGTGTACACTGTGTGTGTGTTTACACTGTGTGTGTGTGTACACTGTGTGTGTGTGTGTGCACACTGTGTGCGTGTGTGTACACTGTGTGTGTGTGTGTACACTGTGTGTGTGTGTGTGTACACTGTGTGTGTATACGCTGTGTTTGTGTGTGTGTGTGTACACTGTGTGTGTGTGTATACACTGTGTGTGTGTGTACACTGTGTGTGTGTACACAGTGTGTGTGTGTATACACTGTGTGTGTGTGTATAGTGTGTGTGTGTGTATACACTATGTGTGTGTATACACGGTGTGTGTGTGTACACTGTGTGTGTGTGTATACACTATGTGTGTGTATACACGGTGTGTGTGTGTACACTGTGTGTGTGTATACACTGTGTGTGTGTACACTGTGCGTGTGTGTACACTGTGTGCATGTGTATACACTGTGTTTGTGTGTGTGTATACACTGTGTGTATGTGTGTGTGTACACTGTGTGTGTATACACTGTGTCTGTGTATACACTGTGTGTGTGTACACTGTGTGTGTGTGTATATACACTGTGTGTGTGTATACACGGTGTGTGTACACTGTGTGTGTGTGTGTACACTGTGTGTGTGTATACGCTGTGTGTGTGTGTACATTGTGTGTGTGTACACTGTGTGTGTGTGTATGTGTATACTGTGTGTGTGTGCATGCACTTTGTGTGTGTGTGTACACAGTTCTGTGTGTGTACACAGTTGTGTGTGTGTGTGTACAGTGTGTGTGTACACAGTCATGTGTGTGTGTGTACACAGTTTTGTGTGTGTGTGTGCACAGGTGTGTGTGTTTGTACGCAGTTGTGTGTGTGTGTATACTGTTTGTGTGTGTACGCTGTGTGCGTGTGTACACTGTGTGTGTGTACACTGTGTGAGTGTACACAGTTGTGTGTGTGTACACGGTTGTGTGTGTGTACACAGTGTGTGTGTGTACACAATGTGTGTGTATACATAGTGTGTCTGTGTATACACAGTGTGTTTGTGTGTGTACAATGTTGTGTGTGTGTTTGTGTGTATACACAGTGTGTGTGTATACAGTGTGTGTGTGTGTGTACACAGTGTGTGTGTGTGTGTAAACACATTGTGTATGTGTGTGTGTGTACACAGTGTGTGTGTTTGCATTGTGTGTGTGTGTGTGTACAAAGTGTGTGTGTGTATACACAGTTGTGAGTGTGTGTACACTGTTGTGCATGTGTGTGTACAGTTGTGCGTGTTTGTGTGTACACAGTTGTGTGTGTGTGTCTGTACACAGTCGTGTGTCTGTGTGTACACAGTTTTGTGTGTGTACACAGTTGTGTGTGTATGTGTGTGTACACAGTTGCATGTGTGTGTACGCAGTTTTGTGTGTGTACAAAGTTGTGGGTGTGTGTGTGTGTACACAGTTGTGTGTGAACACAGTTGTGTGTTTGTGTGTGTACGCTGTGTGTGTGTACACTGTGTGTGTGTGTGTACACTGTTGTGTGTGTACACGGTGGTGTGTGTGTGTGTACACAGTGTGTGTCTGTGTGTACGCTGTGTGTGTGTGAACACTGTTGTGTGTGTGTACACTGTGTGGTTGTGTACACTGTTGTGTGTGTGTACACACTGTGTGTGTGTGTGTGTACACTGTGTGTGTGTACACTGTTGTGTGTGTTTTTGTGTACGTTTTGTGTGTGTTTGCACTGTGTGTGTGTGTACACTGTGTGTGTGTACACTGTTGTATGTGTGTGTACACTGTGTGTGTGTGTAACGTGTGTGTGTACACTGTGTGTGTGTGCATACAGTGAGTGTGTGTATACACTGTGTGTGTGTGCACTGTGTGTGTGCACTATGTGTGTGTGTGTGTACACTATTGTGTTTGTGTGTGTGTACACTGTGTGTGTGTGTGTGTGCGTACACAGTTGTGTGTCTGTGTGTACACCGTTTTATTTGTGTGTGTACACAGTTGTGTGTGTATGTGTGTGTAGACAGTTGTGTGTGTGTACACAATTGTGTGTGTGTGTGTGCGCGCACACAGTTGTTTGTGTGTGTGAGTGCACAGATGTGTGTGTGTAAGCAGTTGTGTGTGTGTCTGTACACAGATGTGTATGTGTACACAGTTGTGTGTGTGTGTACACAGTTGTGTGTGTGTGTACAGTGTGTGTGTAAACAGTCGTGTGTGGTGTGTACACAGTTTTGTGTGTGTGTGTACACAGGTATGTGGGTGTGTTTGTACGCAGTTGTGTGTATGTGTGTGTACTGTGTGTGTGTACACTGTGTGTGTGTACACTGTGTGTGTACAATGTGTGTGTGTGTACACTGTTGTATGTGTGTGTACACAGTGTGTGTGTCTGTACACAGTGTGTGTGTGTATACACTGTGTGTGTGTACACTGTGTGTGTGTATACACTCTGTGTGTGTGTTTGTGTATAAACTGTGTGTGTGAGTATGTTCACTGTGTGTGTGTGTTTACACTGTGTGTGTGTATACAATGTGTGTGTGTGTACACTGTGTATGTGTACACTGTGTGTGTGCGTGTGTGTGTGTATACACTATGTGTGTGTGTGTGTGCACACTGTGTGTGTGTACACTGTGTGTGTTTGTGTATAGTGTGTGTACACTGTGTGTGTGTTTACACTGTGTGTGTGTGTGTGTACACTGTGTGTGTGTGTGTGCACACTGTGTGCGTGTGTGTACACTGTGTGTGTGTGTGTACACTGTGTGTGTGTGTGTACACTGTGTGTGTATACGCTGTGTTTGTGTGTGTGTGTGTACACTGTGTGTGTGTGTATACACTGTGTGTGTGTGTACACTGTGTGTGTGTACACAGTGTGTGTGTGTATACACTGTGTGTGTGTGTGTATAGTGTGTGTGTGTGTGTATACACTATGTGTGTGTATACACGGTGTGTGTGTACACTGTGTGTGTGTGTATACACTATGTGTGTGTATACACGGTGTGTGTGTACACTGTGTGTGTGTATACACTGTGTGTGTGTACACTGTGCGTGTGTGTACACTGTGTGCATGTGTATACACTGTGTTTGTGTGTGTGTATACACTGTGTGTATGTGTGTGTGTACACTGTGTGTGTGTATACACTGTGTCTGTGTATACACTGTGTGTGTGTACACTGTGTGTGTGTGTATATACACTGTGTGTGTGTATACACGGTGTGTGTGTACACTGTGTGTGTGTGTGTACACTGTGTGTGTGTATACGCTGTGTGTGTGTGTACATTGTGTGTGTGTACACTGTGTGTGTGTATGTGTATACTGTGTGTGTGTGCATGCACTTTGTGTGTGTGTGTACACAGTTCTGTGTGTGTACACAGTTGTGTGTGTGTGTACAGTGTGTGTGTACACAGTCATGTGTGTGTGTGTACACAGTTTTGTGTGTGTGTGTGTGCACAGGTGTGTGTGTTTGTACGCAGTTGTGTGTGTGTATACTGTTTGTGTGTGTACGCTGTGTGCGTGTGTACACTGTGTGTGTGTACACTGTGTGAGTGTACACAGTTGTGTGTGTGTACACGGTTGTGTGTGTGTACACAGTGTGTGTGTGTACACAATGTGTGTGTATACATAGTGTGTCTGTGTATACATAGTGTGTTTGTGTGTGTACAATGTTGTGTGTGTGTTTGTGTGTATACACAGTGTGTGTGTATACAGTGTGTGTGTGTGTGTACACAGTGTGTGTGTGTGTAAACACATTGTGTATGTGTGTGTGTGTGTACACAGTGTGTGTGTTTGCATTGTGTGTGTGTGTGTACAAAGTGTGTGTGTGTATACACAGTTGTGAGTGTGTGTACACTGTTGTGCATGTGTGTGTACAGTTGTGCGTGTTTGTGTGTACACAGTTGTGTGTGTGTGTCTGTACACAGTCGTGTGTCTGTGTGTACACAGTTTTGTGTGTGTACACAGTTGTGTGTGTATGTGTGTGTACACAGTTGCATGTGTGTGTACGCAGTTTTGTGTGCGTACAAAGTTGTGGGTGTGTGTGTGTACACAGTTGTGTGTGAACACAGTTGTGTGTTTGTGTGTGTACGCTGTGTGTGTGTACACTGTGTGTGTGTGTGTGTGTACACTGTTGTGTGTGTACACGGTGGTGTGTGTGTGTGTACACAGTGTGTGTCTGTGTGTACGCTGTGTGTGTGTGAACACTGTTGTGTGTGTGTACACTGTGTGGTTGTGTACACTGTTGTGTGTGTGTACACACTGTGTGTGTGTGTGTGTACACTGTGTGTGTGTACACTGTTGTGTGTGTTTTTGTGTACGTTTTGTGTGTGTTTGCACTGTGTGTGTGTGTACACTGTGTGTGTGTACACTGTTGTATGTGTGTGTACACTGTGTGTGTGTGTAACGTGTGTGTGTACACTGTGTGTGTGTGTGCATACAGTGAGTGTGTGTATACACTGTGTGTGTGTGCACTGTGTGTGTGCACTATGTGTGTGTGTGTACACTATTGTGTTTGTGTGTGTGTACACTGTGTGTGTGTGTGTGCGTACACAGTTGTGTGTCTGTGTGTACAGTTTTATTTGTATGTGTACACAGTTGTGTGTGTATGTGTGTGTAGACAGTTGTGTGTGTGTACACAATTGTGTGTGTGTGTGTGCACGCACACAGTTGTTTGTGTGTGTGAGTGCACAGATGTGTGTGTGTAAGCAGTTGTGTGTGTGTCTGTACACAGATGTGTATGTGTACACAGTTGTGTGTGTGTGTACACAGTTGTGTGTGTGTGTACAGTGTGTGTGTAAACAGTCGTGTGTGTGTACACACAGTTTTGTGTGTGTGTGTACACAGGTATGTGGGTGTGTTTGTACGCAGTTGTGTGTATGTGTGTGTACTGTGTGTGTGTACACTGTGTGTGTGTACACTGTGTGTGTACAATGTGTGTGTGTGTACACTGTTGTATGTGTGTGTACACAGTGTGTGTGTCTGTACACAGTGTGTGTGTGTATACACAGTGTGTCCGTGTACACAGTGCGTGTGTGTGTACAATGATGTGTGCGTGTGTGTGTGTACACAGTGTGTGTGTGTATACAGTGTGTGTGTGTGTGTGAGTACACAGTTTGTGTGTGTGTATACAGTGTGTGTGTGTGTACACAGTGTGTGTGTTTGTACACAGTTGTGTGTGTGTGTGTACACAGTTGTGTGTGTGTGTGTACAGTGTGTGTGTGTGAGTACACTGTGTGTGTATACAGTGTGTGTGTGTACACAGTGTGTGTGTTTGTAGACAGTTGTGTGTGTGTACACAGTTGTGTGTGTGTACACTGTTGTGTGTGTGTACACAGTGTGTGTGTCTGTACACAGTGTGTGTGTGTATACACAGTGTGTCTGTGTGTACACAGTGTGTGTGTGTACAATGTGTGTGTGTGTGTACACTGTGTGTGTGTATACACAGTGTGTGTGTGTGTGAGTACACAGTGTGTGTGTGTATACAGTGTGTGTGTGTACACAGTGTGTGTTTGGACACAGTGTGTGTGTGTGTGTGTGTGTGTGTGTGTGTGTGTGTACACAGTTCTGTGTGTGTGTGTACAGGGTGTCTGTGTGTGTGTACTGTGTGTGTGTGTGTGTGTGTGTGTGTGTGTGTGTGTGTGTGTGTGTGTGTGTGTGTGTGTGTGTGTGTACACTGTGTGTGTGTGTACACTGTGTGTGTGTACATGGTGTGTGTGTGTGTACACTGTGTGTGTGTTTGTGTGTGTACACTGTGTGTGTGTGTGTGTACACTGTCTGTGTGTGTGTGTACATTGTGTGTGTGTGTACAGAATTGTGTGTGTGTGTGTGCGTACACAGCTGTGTGTGTGTGTGACTGCAAAGTTGTGTGTGTGTGTAAGCAGTGGTGTGTGTGTCTGTACACAGTTGTGTATGTGTACACAGTTTTGTGTGTGTGTGTGTACACAGTAGTGTGTGTGTGTGTGTACACAGTGTGTGTGTGTGTACACAGTTGTGTGTGTGTGTACACAGTTGTGTGTGTGTGTACACAGTTGTGTGTGTGTACAGTGTGTGTGTAAACAGTCGTGTATGTGTGTGTGTACACATTGTGTGTGTGTGTGTGTACACAGGTATGTGGGTGTGTTTGTACGCAGTTGTGTGTATGTGTGTATACTGTGTGTGTGTACACTGTGTGTGTGTACACTGTCTGTGTACAATGTGTGTGTGTACACTGTTGTGTGTGTGTGTACACTGTTGTGTTTGTGTACACAGTGTGTGTGTGAACACAGTGTGTGTGTATATACACAGTGTGTGTGTGTGTATATACAGTGTGTGTTTGTACACTGTTGTGTGTGTGTGTGTGTACACAATGTGTGAGTGTGTGTATAGACAGTGTGTGTGTGTGAGTACACAGTGTGTGTGTGTGGATACAGTGTCTGTGTTTGTGTATACAGTGTGTGTGTGTGTGTGTGTAAGTGTGTACACAGTTGTGTGTGTACACAGGTGTGTGTGTGTGTACACAACTGTGTGTGTATGTACACAGTTTGTGTGTGTGTACACAATTGTGTGTGTGTGTGTGAGTACACAATTGTGTGTGTGTGTGTGAGTGCACAGTTGTGTGTGTGTACGCAGTTGTGTGTGTGTGTGTGTACACAATTGTGTGTGTGTACACAGTTTTGTATATGTGTGTGTGTACACAGTTGTGTGTTTGTGTACAGTGTGTGTGTGTGTTTGTACACAGTTGTGTGTGTGTGTACACAGTTGTGTGTCTGTACAGTGTGTGTGTGTACACAGTTGTGTGCGTGTGTGTACACTGTTTTGTGTGTGAGTGTGTGCACAGGTGTGTGTGTGTTTGTACGCAGTTGTGTGTGTGTATACTGTTTGTGTGTGTACACTGTGTGTGTGTGTACACTGTGTGTGCGTACACTGTGTGTGTACACTGTTTTGTGTAGGTGTATACTGTTGTGTGTGTGCACACAGTGTGTGTGTGTACACACTGTGTGTGTTTATACACAGTTTGTCTGTGTATACAAAGTGTGTGTGTGTGCACAATGTGGTGTGCGTGTGTGTGTGTGCACACTGTGTGTGTGTGAATACACAGTGTGTGTGTGTGCGTACACAGTGTGTGTGTCTGTGTGTATACAGTGTGTGTGTGTACACAGTGTGTGTGTTTGTACACAGTTGTGTGTGTGTGTACACAGTTGTGTGTGTGTACACTGTTGTGTGTGTGTACACAGTGTGTGTGTCTGTACACAGTGTGTGTGTGTCTGTGTGTATACACAGTGTGTCTGTGAATACACAGTGAGTGTGTGTGTACAATGTTGTGTGCGTGTGTGTGTGTACACTGTGTGTGTGTGTGTGTATACACAGTGTGTGTGTGTGTGTGTGTGTGAGTACACTGTGCGTGTGTGTATACAGTGTGTGTGTGTGTACACAGTGTGTGTGTTTGTACACAGTTGTATGTGTGTGTACACTGTGTGTGTGTGTGTACAGGGTGTGTGTGTGTGTACTGTGTGTGTGTGTGTGTACACTGTGTGTGTGTACACTGTGTGTGTGTGTACACTGTGTGTGTGTACACTGTGTGTGTGTGTACACTCTGTGTGTGTTTGTGTGTGTACACTGTGTGTGTGTGTGTACACTGTCTGTGTGCGTGTACACTGTGTGTGTGTGTACACTGTGTGTGTATACGCTGTGTGTGTGTGCGTGTGTACACTTTGTGTGTGTGTATACACTGTGTGTGTGTACACTGTGTGTGTGTGTACACTGTGTGTGTGTATACGGTGTGTGTGTACACTGTGTGTGTGTTTAAACTGTGTATGTGTGTGTACACTGTGTGTGTGTGTACACTGTGTGTGTACACTGTGTTTGTACACGCTGTGTGTGTATGTGTGCATGTGTACACTGTGTGTGTATACATTGTGTGTGTGTGTGTACACTGTGTGTGTGTATACTGTGTGTGTGTGTGCATACACTGTGTGTCTGTGTGTACACAGTTGTGTGTGTGTGCACAGTTTTGTATGTGTGTGTGTGTGTACACAGTTGTGTGTGTGTGCAGTGTGTGTGTACACAGTCGTGTGTGTGTGTACACAGTTTTGTGTGTGTGTGTGTGCACAGGTGTGTGTTTTTGTACGCAGTTGTGTGTGTGTATACTGATTGTGTGTGTACAATGTGTGCGTGTGTACACTGTGTGTGTGTACACTGTGTGCGTGTACACTTTTGTGTGTGTGTACACTGTTGTGTGTGTGTACACAGTGTGTGTGTACACAGTGTGTGTGTATACACAGTGTGTCTGTGTATACACAGTGTGTGTGTGTGTACAATGTTGTGTGCATGTGTGTGTGTACACAGTGTGTGTGAGTGTGTGTATACACAGTGTGTGTGTGTGTGTACACAGTGTGTGTGTGCGTGTGTGTATACAGTGTGTGTGTGTACACAGTGTGTGTGTTTGTACACATTTGTGTGTGTGTACACAGTTGTGTGTGTGTACACTGTTGTGTGTGTGTACACAGTGTGTGTGTCTGTACACAGTTGTGTGTATTCACAGTGTGTCTGTGTATACACAGTGTGTGTGTGTGTGTACAATGTTGTGTGCGTGTGTGGGTGTACACTGTGTGTGTGTGTGTGTATACAGTGTGTGTGTGTGTGAGTACACAGTTTGTGTGTGTGTATACAGTGTGTGTGTGTGTACACAGTGTGTGTGTTTGTACACAGTGGTGTGTGTGTACACAGTTGTGTGTGTGTACAGTGTGTTTGTGTGTGTACACTGTGATTGTGTGTGTGTGTGCAGTGTGTGTGTACACTGTGTGTGTGTGTACACTGTGTGTGTGTGTGTACACTGTGTGTTTGTGTACACTGTGTGTGTGTGTACACTGTGTGTGTATACGCTGTGTGTGTGTGTGTACACTGAGTGTGTGTGTGTGTATACACTGTGTGTTAGTGTACACTGTGTGTGTGTACACTGTTGTATGTGTGTGTACACTGTGTGTGTGTGTAACGTGTGTGTGTACACTGTGTGTGTGTGTGCATACAGTGAGTGTGTGTATACACTGTGTGTGTGTGCACTGTGTGTGTGCACTATGTGTGTGTGTGTACACTATTGTGTTTGTGTGTGTGTACACTGTGTGTGTGTGTGTGCGTACACAGTTGTGTGTCTGTGTGTACAGTTTTATTTGTATGTGTACACAGTTGTGTGTGTATGTGTGTGTAGACAGTTGTGTGTGTGTACACAATTGTGTGTGTGTGTGTGCACGCACACAGTTGTTTGTGTGTGTGAGTGCACAGATGTGTGTGTGTAAGCAGTTGTGTGTGTGTCTGTACACAGATGTGTATGTGTACACAGTTGTGTGTGTGTGTACACAGTTGTGTGTGTGTGTACAGTGTGTGTGTAAACAGTCGTGTGTGTGTACACACAGTTTTGTGTGTGTGTGTACACAGGTATGTGGGTGTGTTTGTACGCAGTTGTGTGTATGTGTGTGTACTGTGTGTGTGTACACTGTGTGTGTGTACACTGTGTGTGTACAATGTGTGTGTGTGTACACTGTTGTATGTGTGTGTACACAGTGTGTGTGTCTGTACACAGTGTGTGTGTGTATACACAGTGTGTCCGTGTACACAGTGCGTGTGTGTGTACAATGATGTGTGCGTGTGTGTGTGTACACAGTGTGTGTGTGTATACAGTGTGTGTGTGTGTGTGAGTACACAGTTTGTGTGTGTGTATACAGTGTGTGTGTGTGTACACAGTGTGTGTGTTTGTACACAGTTGTGTGTGTGTGTGTACACAGTTGTGTGTGTGTGTGTACAGTGTGTGTGTGTGAGTACACTGTGTGTGTATACAGTGTGTGTGTGTACACAGTGTGTGTGTTTGTAGACAGTTGTGTGTGTGTACACAGTTGTGTGTGTGTACACTGTTGTGTGTGTGTACACAGTGTGTGTGTCTGTACACAGTGTGTGTGTGTATACACAGTGTGTCTGTGTGTACACAGTGTGTGTGTGTACAATGTGTGTGTGTGTGTACACTGTGTGTGTGTATACACAGTGTGTGTGTGTGTGAGTACACAGTGTGTGTGTGTATACAGTGTGTGTGTGTACACAGTGTGTGTTTGGACACAGTTGTGTGTGTGTGTGTGTGTGTGTGTGTGTGTGTGTGTGTGTGTGTGTGTGTACACAGTTCTGTGTGTGTGTGTACAGGGTGTCTGTGTGTGTGTACTGTGTGTGTGTGTGTGTGTGTGTGTGTGTGTGTGTGTGTGTGTGTGTGTGTACACTGTGTGTGTGTGTACACTGTGTGTGTGTACATGGTGTGTGTGTGTGTACACTGTGTGTGTGTTTGTGTGTGTACACTGTGTGTGTGTGTGTGTACACTGTCTGTGTGTGTGTGTACATTGTGTGTGTGTGTACAGAATTGTGTGTGTGTGTGTGCGTACACAGCTGTGTGTGTGTGTGACTGCAAAGTTGTGTGTGTGTGTAAGCAGTGGTGTGTGTGTCTGTACACAGTTGTGTATGTGTACACAGTTTTGTGTGTGTGTGTGTACACAGTAGTGTGTGTGTGTGTGTACACAGTGTGTGTGTGTGTACACAGTTGTGTGTGTGTGTACACAGTTGTGTGTGTGTGTACACAGTTGTGTGTGTGTACAGTGTGTGTGTAAACAGTCGTGTATGTGTGTGTGTACACATTGTGTGTGTGTGTGTGTACACAGGTATGTGGGTGTGTTTGTACGCAGTTGTGTGTATGTGTGTATACTGTGTGTGTGTACACTGTGTGTGTGTACACTGTCTGTGTACAATGTGTGTGTGTACACTGTTGTGTGTGTGTGTACACTGTTGTGTTTGTGTACACAGTGTGTGTGTGAACACAGTGTGTGTGTATATACACAGTGTGTGTGTGTGTATATACAGTGTGTGTTTGTACACTGTTGTGTGTGTGTGTGTGTACACAATGTGTGAGTGTGTGTATAGACAGTGTGTGTGTGTGAGTACACAGTGTGTGTGTGTGGATACAGTGTCTGTGTTTGTGTATACAGTGTGTGTGTGTGTGTGTGTGTGTAAGTGTGTACACAGTTGTGTGTGTACACAGGTGTGTGTGTGTGTACACAACTGTGTGTGTATGTACACAGTTTGTGTGTGTGTACACAATTGTGTGTGTGTGTGTGAGTACACAATTGTGTGTGTGTGTGTGAGTGCACAGTTGTGTGTGTGTACGCAGTTGTGTGTGTGTGTGTGTACACAATTGTGTGTGTGTACACAGTTTTGTATATGTGTGTGTGTACACAGTTGTGTGTTTGTGTACAGTGTGTGTGTGTGTTTGTACACAGTTGTGTGTGTGTGTACACAGTTGTGTGTCTGTACAGTGTGTGTGTGTACACAGTTGTGTGCGTGTGTGTACACTGTTTTGTGTGTGAGTGTGTGCACAGGTGTGTGTGTGTTTGTACGCAGTTGTGTGTGTGTATACTGTTTGTGTGTGTACACTGTGTGTGTGTGTACACTGTGTGTGCGTACACTGTGTGTGTACACTGTTTTGTGTAGGTGTATACTGTTGTGTGTGTGCACACAGTGTGTGTGTGTACACACTGTGTGTGTTTATACACAGTTTGTCTGTGTATACACAGTGTGTGTGTGTGCACAATGTGGTGTGCGTGTGTGTGTGTGCACACTGTGTGTGTGTGAATACACAGTGTGTGTGTGTGCGTACACAGTGTGTGTGTCTGTGTGTATACAGTGTGTGTGTGTACACAGTGTGTGTGTTTGTACACAGTTGTGTGTGTGTGTACACAGTTGTGTGTGTGTACACTGTTGTGTGTGTGTACACAGTGTGTGTGTCTGTACACAGTGTGTGTGTGTCTGTGTGTATACACAGTGTGTCTGTGAATACACAGTGAGTGTGTGTGTACAATGTTGTGTGCGTGTGTGTGTGTACACTGTGTGTGTGTGTGTGTATACACAGTGTGTGTGTGTGTGTGTGTGTGAGTACACTGTGCGTGTGTGTATACAGTGTGTGTGTGTGTACACAGTGTGTGTGTTTGTACACAGTTGTATGTGTGTGTACACTGTGTGTGTGTGTGTACAGGGTGTGTGTGTGTGTACTGTGTGTGTGTGTGTGTACACTGTGTGTGTGTACACTGTGTGTGTGTGTACACTGTGTGTGTGTACACTGTGTGTGTGTGTACACTCTGTGTGTGTTTGTGTGTGTACACTGTGTGTGTGTGTGTACACTGTCTGTGTGCGTGTACACTGTGTGTGTGTGTACACTGTGTGTGTATACGCTGTGTGTGTGTGCGTGTGTACACTTTGTGTGTGTGTATACACTGTGTGTGTGTACACTGTGTGTGTGTGTACACTGTGTGTGTGTATACGGTGTGTGTGTACACTGTGTGTGTGTTTAAACTGTGTATGTGTGTGTACACTGTGTGTGTGTGTACACTGTGTGTGTACACTGTGTTTGTACACGCTGTGTGTGTATGTGTGCATGTGTACACTGTGTGTGTATACATTGTGTGTGTGTGTGTACACTGTGTGTGTGTATACTGTGTGTGTGTGTGCATACACTGTGTGTCTGTGTGTACACAGTTGTGTGTGTGTACACAGTTTTGTATGTGTGTGTGTGTGTACACAGTTGTGTGTGTGTGCAGTGTGTGTGTACACAGTCGTGTGTGTGTGTACACAGTTTTGTGTGTGTGTGTGTGCACAGGTGTGTGTTTTTGTACGCAGTTGTGTGTGTGTATACTGATTGTGTGTGTACAATGTGTGCGTGTGTACACTGTGTGTGTGTACACTGTGTGCGTGTACACTTTTGTGTGTGTGTACACTGTTGTGTGTGTGTACACAGTGTGTGTGTACACAGTGTGTGTGTATACACAGTGTGTCTGTGTATACACAGTGTGTGTGTGTGTACAATGTTGTGTGCATGTGTGTGTGTACACAGTGTGTGTGAGTGTGTGTATACACAGTGTGTGTGTGTGTGTACACAGTGTGTGTGTGCGTGTGTGTATACAGTGTGTGTGTGTACACAGTGTGTGTGTTTGTACACATTTGTGTGTGTGTACACAGTTGTGTGTGTGTACACTGTTGTGTGTGTGTACACAGTGTGTGTGTCTGTACACAGTTGTGTGTATTCACAGTGTGTCTGTGTATACACAGTGTGTGTGTGTGTGTACAATGTTGTGTGCGTGTGTGGGTGTACACTGTGTGTGTGTGTGTGTATACAGTGTGTGTGTGTGTGAGTACACAGTTTGTGTGTGTGTATACAGTGTGTGTGTGTGTGTACACAGTGTGTGTGTTTGTACACAGTGGTGTGTGTGTACACAGTTGTGTGTGTGTACAGTGTGTTTGTGTGTGTACACTGTGATTGTGTGTGTGTGTGCAGTGTGTGTGTACACTGTGTGTGTGTGTACACTGTGTGTGTGTGTGTACACTGTGTGTTTGTGTACACTGTGTGTGTGTGTACACTGTGTGTGTATACGCTGTGTGTGTGTGTGTACACTGAGTGTGTGTGTGTGTATACACTGTGTGTTAGTGTACACTGTGTGTTCGTGTGTACACTGTGTGTGCGTATACACTGTGTGTGGGTGTACACTGTGTGTGTGTGTATACACTGTGTGTGTACACTGTGTGTGTGTGTGTACACTGTGTGTGTATACACTGTGTTTGTGTGTGTTTATACACTGTGTGAGTGTGTGTGTGTGTACACTTTGTGTGTGTATACACTGTGTGTGTGTGTATACACTGTGTGTGTGAACACTGTGTGTGTGTGTGTCTACACTGTGTGTGTGTATACACGGTGTGTGTATGTACACTGTGTGTGTATACACTGTGTGTGTGTGCACTGTGTGTGTGTGTACACTGTGTGTGTGTATACACTGTGTTTGTTTGTGTGTACACACTATGTGTGTGTGTGTGTGTACATTGTGTGTGTTTTAACACTGTGTGTGTGTGTACACTCTGTGTGTGTGTACACTGTGTGTGTGTGTATACTGTGTGTGTGTGTGTGCATACACTGTGTGTGTGTGTTTGTACACTGTGTGTATGTGTGTCTGTACACTGTGTGTGTGTATACACTGTGTGTGTGTGTACACTGTGTGTGTGTGTGTACACTGTGTGTGTGTGTACACGGTGTGTGTGTGTGTACACTGTGTGTGTGTTTGTGTGTGTACACTGTGTGTGTGTGTGTGCACTGTCTGTGTGTGTGTGTACATTGTGTGTGTGTGTGTGTGTACAGAATTGTGTGTGTGTGTGTGTGTGCGTACACAGCTGTGTGTGTGTGTGACTGCAAAGTTGTGTGTGTGTAAGCAGTGGTGTGTGTGTCTGTACACAGTTGTGTATGTGTACACAGTTTTGTGTGTGTGTGTGTGTACACAGTAGTGTGTGTGTGTGTGTGTGTGTGTACACAGTGTGTGTGTGTGTGTACACAGTTGTGTGTGTGTACACAGTTGTGTGTGTGTGTACACAGTTGTGTGTGTGTGTACAGTGTGTGTGTAAACAGTCGTGTATGTGTGTGTGTACACACTGTGTGTGTGTGTGTGTGTGTGTGTGTGTACACAGGTATGTGGGTGTGTTTGTACGCAGTTGTGTGTGTGTGTATACTGTGTGTGTGTACACTGTGTGTGTGTACACTGTCTGTGTACAATGTGTGTGTGTACACTGTTGTGTGTGTGTGTACACTGTTGTGCTTGTGTACACAGTGTGTGTGTGTACACAGTATGTGTGTATACACAGTGTGTGTGTGTGTATATATACAGTGTGTGTGTGTACACTGTTGTGTGTGTGTACACAATGTGTGAGTGTGTGTATAGACAGTGTGTGTGTGTGAGTACACAGTGTGTGTGTGTGGATACAGTGTCTGTGTTTGTGTACTGCGTGTGTGTGTGTGTGTGTGTGTGTGTGTACACAGTTGTGTGTGTACACAGGTGTGTGTGTGTACACAACTGTGTGTGTATGTACACAGTTTGTGTGTGTGTACACAATTGTGTGTGTGTGTGTGAGTACACAATTGTGTGTGTGTGTGAGTGCACAGTTGTGTGTGTGTGTACGCAGTTGTGTGTGTGTGTACACAATTGTGTGTGTGTACACAGTTTTGTTTATGTGTGTGTGTACACAGTTGTTTGTTTGTGTACAGTGTGTGTGTGTGTTTGTACACAGTTGTGTGTGTGTGTACACAGTTGTGTGTCTGTACAGTGTGTGTGTGTACACAGTTGTGTGCGTGTGTGTACACTGTTTTGTGTGTGTGTGTGTGTGCACAGGTGTGTGTGTGTTTGTACGCAGTTGTGTGTGTGTATACTGTTTGTGTGTGTACACTGTGTGTGTGTGTACACTGTGTGTGCGTACACTGTTTGTGTACACTGTTTTGTGTAGGTGTATACTGTTGTGTGTGTGCACACAGTGTGTGTGTGTACACACTGCGTGTGTTTATACACAGTGTGTCTGTGTATACACAGTGTGTGTGTGTGTGTGTGCACAATGTGGTGTGCGTGTGTGTGTGCACACTGTGTGTGTGTGTGTGAATACACAGTGTGTGTGTGTGCGTACACAGTGTGTGTGTGTGTATACAGTGTGTGTGTGTACACAGTGTGTGCGTTTGTACACAGTTGTGTGTGTGTGTACACAGTTGTGTGTGTGTGTACACTGTTGTGTGTGTGTACACAGTGTGTGTGTCTGTACACAGTGTGTGTGTGTGTGTGTATATACACAGTGTGTCTGTGAATACACAGTGAGTGTGTGTGTACAATGTTGTGTGCGTGTGTGTGTGTGTACACTGTGTGTGTGTGCGTACACAGTGTGTGTGTGTGTGTGTATACAGTGTGTGTGTGTACACAGTGTGTGTGTTTGTACACAGTTGTGTGTGTGTACACAGTTGTGTGTGTGTGTACAGGGTGTGTGTGTGTGTACTGTGTGTGTGTGTGTGTGTGTACACTGTGTGTGTGTACACTGTGTGTGTGTGTACACTGTGTGTGTGTACACTGTGTGTGTGTTTGTGTGTGTACACTGTGTGTGTGTACACTGTCTGTGTGTGTGTGTACACTGTGTGTGTGTGTACACTGTGTGTGTATACGCTGTGTGTGTGTGTGTGTACACTTTGTGTGTGTGTATACACTGTGTGTGTGTACACTGTGTGTGTGTGTACACTGTGTGTGTGTGTATACAGTGTGTGTGTACACTGTGTGTGTGTTTAAACTGTGTATGTGTGTGTGTACACTTTGTGTGTGTGTACACTGTGTGTGTACACTGTGTTTGTACACGCTGTGTGTGTATGTGTGCGTGTGTACACTGTGTGTGTGTATACATTGTGTGTGTGTGTACACTGTGAGTGTGTACACTGTGTGTGTGTATACTGTGTGTGTGTGTGCATACACAGTGTGTGTGTGTACACTGTTGTGTGTGTGTACACAGTGTGTGTGTCTGTACACAGTGTGTGTGTGTGTGTGTATATACACAGTGTGTCTGTGAATACACAGTGAGTGTGTGTGTACAATGTTGTGTGCGTGTGTGTGTGTGTACACTGTGTGTGTGTGCGTACACAGTGTGTGTGTGTGTGTGTATACAGTGTGTGTGTGTACACAGTGTGTGTGTTTGTACACAGTTGTGTGTGTGTACACAGTTGTGTGTGTGTGTACAGGGTGTGTGTGTGTGTACTGTGTGTGTGTGTGTGTGTGTACACTGTGTGTGTGTACACTGTGTGTGTGTGTACACTGTGTGTGTGTACACTGTGTGTGTGTTTGTGTGTGTACACTGTGTGTGTGTACACTGTCTGTGTGTGTGTGTACACTGTGTGTGTGTGTACACTGTGTGTGTATACGCTGTGTGTGTGTGTGTGTACACTTTGTGTGTGTGTATACACTGTGTGTGTGTACACTGTGTGTGTGTGTACACTGTGTGTGTGTGTATACAGTGTGTGTGTACACTGTGTGTGTGTTTAAACTGTGTATGTGTGTGTGTACACTTTGTGTGTGTGTACACTGTGTGTGTACACTGTGTTTGTACACGCTGTGTGTGTATGTGTGCGTGTGTACACTGTGTGTGTGTATACATTGTGTGTGTGTGTACACTGTGAGTGTGTACACTGTGTGTGTGTATACTGTGTGTGTGTGTGCATACACAGTGTGTGTGTGTACACAGTTGTGTGTGTGTACACAGTTTTGTATGTGTGTGTGTGTACACAGTTGTGTGTGTGTGCAGTGTGTGTGTACACAGTCGTGTGTGTGTGTACACAGTTTTGTGTGTGTGTGTGCACAAGTGTGTGTTTGTACGCAGCTGTGTGTGTGTGTATACTGTTTGTGTGTGTACAATGTGTGCGTGTGTACACTGTGTGTGTACACTGTGTGCGTGTACACTGTTGTGTGTGTGTACACTGTTGTGTGTGTGTACATAGTGTGTGTGTACACAGTGTGTGTGTATACACAGTGTGTCTGTGTATACACAGTGTGTGTGTGTGTACAATCTTGTGTGCATGTGTGTGTGTACACAGTGTGTGTGTGTATATACACAGTGTGTGTGTGTGAGTACACAGTGTGTGTGTGCGTGTGTGTATACAGTGTGTGTGTGTACACAGTGTGTGTGTTTGCACACAGTTGTGTGTGTGTACACAGTTGTGTGTGTGTACACTGTTGTGTGTGTGTACACAGTGTGTGTGTCTGTACACAGTTGTGTGTATTCACAGTGTGTCTGTGTATACACAGTGTGTGTGTGTGTGTGTACAATGTTGTGTGCGTGTGTGGGTGTACATTGTGTGTGTGTGTGTGTGTATACAGTGTGTGTGTGTGTGAGTACACAGTTTATGTGTGTGTATACAGTGTGTGTGTGTGTGTGTACACAGTGTGTGTGTTTGTACACAGTGGTGTGTGTGTGTGTACACAGTTGTGTGTGTGTACAGTGTGTGTGTGTGTGTGTGTGTGTGTACACTGTGATTGTGTGTGTGTGTGCACTGTGTGTGTGTACACTGTGTGTATGTACACTGTGTGTGTGTACACTGTGTGTGTGTGTGTGTGTACACTGTGTGTGTGTGTACACTGTGTGTGTGTGTGTACACTGCGTGTGTGTGTACACTGTGTGTGTATACGCTGTGTGTGTGTGTGTACACTGAGTGTGTGTGTGTGTATACACTGTGTGTTAGTGTACACTGTGTGTTCGTGTGTACACTGTGTGTGCGTATACACTGTGTGTGGGTGTACACTGTGTGTGTGTGTATACACTGTGTGTGTATACACGGTGTGTGTGTATACACTGTGTGTGTGTATACACTGTGTGTGTGTACACTGTGTGTGTGTACACTGTGTGTGTATACACTGTGTTTGTGTGTGTTTATACACTGTGTGAGTGTGTGTGTGTGTACACTTTGTGTGTGTATACACTGTGTGTGTGTGTATACACTGTGTGTGTGAACACTGTGTGTGTGTGTGTGTCTACACTGTGTGTGTGTATACACGGTGTGTGTATGTACACTGTGTGTGTATACACTGTGTGTGTGTGCACTGTGTGTGTGTGTATACTGTGTGTGTGTATACACTGTGTTTGTTTGTGTGCATACACTGTGTGTGTGCGTACATTGTGTGTGTTTTAACACTGTGTGTGTGTGTACACTCTGTGTGTGTGTACACTGTGTGTGTGTGTGTATACTGTGTGTGTGTGTGCATAAACTGTGTGTGTGTTTGTACACTGTGTGTATGTGTGTCTGTACACTGTGTGTGTGTATACACTGTGTGTGTGTGTGTGTGTGTACACACTGTGTGTGTGTGTGTACACTTAGTGTGTGTATACACTCTGTGTGTGTGTGTATACACTGTGTGTGTGAGTGTGTTCACTGTGTGTGTGTCTACACTGTGTGTGTGTATACACTGTGTGTGTACTCTGTGTGTGTGTGTACACTGTGTGTGTGTATACACTATGTGTGTGTGTGTGTGCACACTGCGTGTGTGTGTAAACTGTGTGTGTGTGTGTGTGTGTGCATAGTGTCTGTGTGTGTACACTGTGTGTGTGTTTAAACTGTGTATGTGTGTGTACACTGTGTGTGTGTACACTGTGTGTGTACACTGTGTTTGTATACGCTGTGTGTGTGTGTGTGTGCGTGTGTACACTGTGTGTGTGTATACATTGTGTATGTGTGTACACTGTGTGTGTGTACACTGTGTGTGTGTATACACTGTTTGTGTGGGTACACCGTGTGTGTGTGTATACACTGTGTGTGTGTATACACGGTGTGTGTGTATACACTGTGTGTGTGTATACACTGTGTGTGTGTGTACACTATGCGTGTGTGTACACTGTGTGTGCGTGTGTTTACACTGTGTTTGTGTGTGTGTATATACACTGTGTGTCTGTGTGTACACTGTGTGTGTATACACTGTGTGTGTGTATACACTGTGTGTGTGTGTACACTGTGTGTGTGTATACACTGTGTGTGTGTATACACGGTGTGTGTGTACACTGTGTGTGTACACTGTGTGTGTATACGCTGTGTGTGTGTGTACACTGTGTGTGTACACTGTGTGTGTGTATACTGTGTGTGTAGGTGCATACACTGCGTGTGTGTGTACACTGTGTGTGTGTGTGTGTACACAGCTGTGTGTGTGTGAACGCAGTTGTGTGTGTCTGTGTACACAATTGTGTGTGTATGTACACAGTTGTGTGTGTGTACAGAATTGTGTGTGTGTGTGTGCGTACACAGCTGTGTGTGTGTTTGTGACTGCACAGTTGTGTGTGTGTAAGCAGTGGTGTGTGTGTCTGTACACAGTTGTGTATGTGTACACAGTTTTGTGTGTGTGTGTACACAGTAGTGTGTGTGTGTGTGTGTACACAGTGTGTGTGTGTACACAGTTGTGTGTGTGTGTACACAGTTGTGTGTGTGTGTATACAGTGTGTGTGTAAACAGTTTTGTGTGTGTGTGTGTACACAGGTATGTGTGTGTGTGTGTGTACGCAGTTGTGTGTATGTGTGTATACTGAGTGTGTGTGTACACTGTGTGTGTGTACACTGTGTGTGTACAATGTGTGTGTGTGTGTAAACTGTTGTGTGTGTGTGTACACTGTTGTGTTTGTGTACACAGTGTGTGTGTGTGTACACAGTATGTGTGTGTGTGTGTGTGTATACACAGTGTGTGTGTATACAGTGTGTGTGTGTGTACACTGTTGTGTGTGTGTACACAATCTGTGAGTGTGTGTATAGACAGTGTGTGTGTGTGAGTACACAGTGTGTGTGTGTGGATACAGTGTCTGTGTTTGTGTACATAGTGTGTGTGTGTGTGTGTGTACACAGTTGTGTGTGTACACAGGTGTGTGTGTGTGTGTGTGTACACAACTGTGTGTGTATGTACACAGTTGTGTGTGTGTACACAATTGTGTGTGTGTGTGAGTACACAATTGTGTGTGTGTGTGTGAGTGCACAGTTGTGTGTGTGTGTACGCAGTTGTGTGTGTGTGTACACAATTTTGTGTGTGTACACAGTTTTGTATATGTGTGTGTGTACACAGTTGTGTGTTTGTATACAGTGTGTGTGTGTGTTTGTACACAGCTGTGTGTGTGTGTACACAGTTGTGTGTGTGTGTACACAGTCGTATGTGCGTGTGTGTGCACACAGTTTTGTGTGTGTGTGTGTGCACAGGTGTGTGTGTACACTGTGTGTGTGTACACTGTGTGTGTACACTGTTTTGTGAGTGTGTACACTGTTGTGTGTGTGCACACAGTGTGTGTGTGTGTACACAGTGTGTGTGTTTATACACAGTGTGTCTGTGTATACACAGTGTGTGTGTACAATGTTGTGTGCATGTGTGTGTGCACACAGTGTGTGTGTGTGTGTGTGAGCACACAGTGTGTGTGTGTGTGTGTGTGTGTGTATACAGTGTGTGTGTGTACACAGTTTGTGTGTTTGTACACAGTTGTGTGTGTGTGTGTGTACACAGTTGTGTGTGTGTGTACACTGTTGTGTGTGTGTACACAGTGTGTGTGTCTGTACACAGTGTTTGTGTGTATACACAGTGTGTCTGTGTGTACACAGTGTGTGTGTGTGTACAATGTTGTGTGCGTGTGTGTGTACACTGTGTGTGTGTATACACAGTGTGTGTGTGTGAGTACACAGTGTGTGTGTGTGTGTGTATACAGTGTGTGTGTGTACACAGTGTGTGTGTTTGTACACAGTTGTGTGTGTGTGTGTGTGTACACAGTTGTGTGTGTGTGTACAGGGTGTGTATGTGTGTGTACACTGTGTGTGTATACACTGTGTGTGTACACTGTGTGTGTGTCTGTGTGTACACTGTGTGTGTGTACACTGTGTGTGTGTGTTTACACTGTGTGTGTGTGTATACTCTGTGCGTGTGTACACTGTGTGTGTGTTTACACTATGTGCGTGTGCATGTGTACACTGTGTGTGTGTACACTGTGTGTGTGTTTACACTGTGTGTGTGTACACTGTGTGTGTGTACACTGAGTGTGCGTGTGTGTCTGTGTACACAGTGTGTTTGTGTCTGTTTACAGTTGTGTGTGTATGTGTGTGTACAGAGTTGTGTGTGTACAGTTGTGTGTGTGTCTGTGTACACAGTTGTGTGTGTGTGTCTGTGCACAGTTGTGTGTCTGTGCGTACACAGTTTTGTGTGTGTGTGTACACAGTTGTGTGTATGTGTGTGTACACAGCTGTGTGTGTGTGAACGCAGTTGTGTGTGTCTGTGTACACAATTGTGTGTGTATGTACACAGTTGCGTGTGTGTACAGAATTGTGTGTGTGTGTGTGCGTACACAGCTGTGTGTGTGTGTGTGTGACTGCACAGTTGTGTGTGTGTAAGCAGTGGTGTGTGTGTCTGTACACAGTTGTGTATGTGTACACAGTTTTGTGTGTGTGTGTACACAGTAGTGTGTGTGTGTGTGTACACAGTGTGTGTGTGTGTGTACACAGTTGTGTGTGTGTGTACACAGTTGTGTGTGTGTGTATACAGTGTGTGTGTAAACAGTTTTGTGTGTGTGTGTGTACACAGGTATGTGGGTGTGTTTGTACGCAGTTGTGTGTATGTGTGTGTACTGAGTGTGTGTGTACACTGTGTGTGTGTACACTGTGTGTGTACAATGTGTGTGAGTGTGTAAACTGTTGTGTGTGTGTGTACACTGTTGTGTTTGTGTACACAGTGTTTGTGTGTGTACACAGTGTGTTTGTGTGTGTATACACAGTGTGTGTGTATACAGTGTGTGTGTGTACACTGTTGTGTGTGTACACAATGTGTGAGTGTGTGTATAGACAGTGTGTGTGTGTGAGTACACAGTGTGTGTGTGTGGATACAGTGTCTGTGTTTGTGTACATAGTGTGTGTGTGTGTACACAGTTGTGTGTGTACACAGGTGTGTGTGTGTACACAACTGTGTGTGTATGTACACATGTGTGTGTATATGTGTGTACAGAGTTGTGTGTGTACAGTTGTGTGTGAGTCTGTGTACACAGTTGTGTGTGTGTGTCTGTGCACAGTTGTGTGTCTGTGCGTACACAGTTTTGTGTGTGTGTGTGTACACAGTTGCGTGTATGTGTATGTACACAGTTGTGTGTGTGTACAGAATTGTGTGTGTGTGTGTGCGTACACAGCTGTGTGTGTGTGTGTGTGTGACTGCACAGTTGTGTGTGTGTAAGCAGTGGTGTGTGTGTCTGTACACAGTTGTGTATGTGTACACAGTTTTTTTTTGTGTGTGTGTGTGTGTGTGTGTGTACACAGTAGTGTGTGTGAGTGTGTACACAGTGTGTGTGTGTGTGTACACAGTTGTGTGTGTGTGTACACAGTTGTGTGTGTGTGTATACATTGTGTGTGTAAACAGTTTTGTGTGTGTGTGTGTACACAGGTATGTGGGTGTATTTGTACGCAGTTGTGTGTATGTGTGTATACTGAGTGTGTGTGTACACTGTGTGTGTGTACACTGTGTGTGTACAATGTGTGTGTGTGTGTGTACACTGTTGTGTGTGTGTGTACACTGTTGTGTTTGTGTACACAGTGTGTGTGTGTGTACACAGTGTGTGTGTGTGTGTGTGTATACACAGTGTGTGTGTGTGTGTATACAGTGTGTGTGTGTACACTGTTGTGTGTGTGTGTGTACACATTGTGTGAGTGTGTGTATAGACAGTGTGTGTGTGAGTACACAGTGTGTGTGTGTGGATACAGTGTCTGTGTTTGTGTACACAGGTGTGTGTGTGTACACAACTGTGTGTGTATGTACACAATTGTGCGTGTGTGTGTGCACACAATTGTGTGTGAGTACACAATTGTGTGTGTGTGTGTGTGTGTGAGTGCACAGTTGTGTGTGTGTGTACGCAGTTGTGTGTGTGTGTGTGTACACAATTGTGTGTGTACACAGTTTTGTATATGTGTGTGTGTACACAGTTGTGTGTTTGTGTACAGTGTGAGTGTGTGTTTGTACACAGTTGTGTGTGTGTGTACACAGTTGTGTGTGTGTACAGTGTGTGTGTGTACACAGTCGTGTGTGTGTGTGTACACAGTTTTGTGTGTGTGTGTGTGCTCAGGTGTGTGGGTGTTTGTATGCAGTTGTGTGTGTGTGTATACTGTTTGTGTGCATACACTGTGTGTGTGTACACTGTGTGTGTGTACACTGTGTGTGTACACTGTTTTGTGTGGGTGTACACTGTTGTGTGTGCGTACACAGTGTGTGTGTGTATACACGGTGTGTGTGTGTGTGCACAATGTTGTGTGCGTGTGTGTGAGCACACAGAGTGTGTGTGTATACACAGTGTGTGTGTGTGCGTACACAGTGTGTGTGTGTATATAGTGTGTGTGTGTACAGTGTGTGTGTTTGTACACAGTTGTGTGTGTGTGTACACAGTTGTGTGTATGTGTACACTGTTGTGTGTGTATACACTGTGTGTGTGTGTACACTGTGTGTGTGTGTACACTGTGCTTGTGTATACACTGTGTGTGTACACTGTGTGTGTGTATACACTGTGTGTGTGTATACATGGTGTGTGTGTGTACACTGTGTGTGTGTATACACTGTGTGTGTACACTGTGTGTATACAATGTGTGTGTGTATACATTGTGTTTGTGTGTGTGTGTACACTGTGTGTGTGTGTACACTGTGTGTGTACACTGTGTGTGTCTGTGTGTGTACACTGTGTGTGTGTGTGTACACTGTGTGTGTATACGCTGTGTGTGTGTGTGTACACTGTGTGTGTGTACACTGTGTGTGTTTATACACTGTGTGTGTCTGTACACTGTGTGTGTGTGTACACTGCGTGTGTGTGTATACACTGTGTGTGTGAACACTGTGTGTGTCTGTGTATACACTGTGTGTGTGTATACACGGTGTGTGCGTGTACACCGTGTGTGTGTGTACACAGTGTGTCTGTGTATACACAGTGTGTGTGTGTGCACAATGTTGTGTGCGTGTGTGTGTGCACACAGTGTGTGTGTATACACAGTGTGTGTGTGTGAGTACACTGTGTGTTTGTGTATACAGTGTGTGTGTGTACACAGTGTGTGTGTTTGTACAAAGTTGTGTGTGTGTGTGTGTACACAGTTGTGTGTGTGTACACTGTTGTGTGTGTGTACACAGTGTGTGTGTCTGTACACAGTGTGTGTGTGTATACACAGTGTGTCTGTGTAAACACAGTGTGTGTGTGTGTACAATGTTGTGTGCGTGTGTGTGTGTACACTGTGTGTGTGTGTATACACAGTGTGTGTGTGTGTGAGTACACAGTGTGTGTGTGTGTGTATACAGTGTGTGTGTGTGTGTGTACACAGTGTGTGTTTGTACACAGTTGTGTGTGTGTGTGTACACTGTTGTGTGTGTGTGAACGCAGTTGTGTGTGTCTGTGTACACAATTGTGTGTGTATGTACACAGTTGTGTGTGTGTACAGAATTGTGTGTGTGTGTGTGTGCGTACACAGCTGTGTGTGTGTGTGTGTGTGTGACTGCACAGTTGTGTGTGTGTAAGCAGTGGTGTGTGTGTCTGTACACAGTTGTGTATGTGTACACAGTTTTGTGTGTGTGTGTGTGTACACAGTAGTGTGTGTGAGTGTGTACACAGTGTGTGTGTGTGTGTGTACACAGTTGTGTGTGTGTGTACACAGTTGTGTGTGTGTGTGTATACAGTGTGTGTAAACTGTTTTGTGTGTGTGTGTGTACACAGGTATGTGGGTGTGTTTGTACGCAGTTGTGTGTATGTGTGTATACTGAGTGTGTGTTTACACTGTGTGTGTGTACACTGTGTGTGTACAATGTGTGTGTGTGTACACTGTTGTGTGTGTGTGTACACTGTTGTGTTTGTGTACACAATGTGTGTGTGTGTACACAGTGTGTGTGTGTGTATATACAGTGTGTGTGTGTACACTGTTGTGTGTGTGTGTGTACACAATGTGTGAGTGTGTGTATAGACAGTGTGTGTGTGTGAGTACACTGTGTGTGTGTATACAGTGTGTGTGTGTGTACACAGTGTGTGTGTTTGTACACAGTTGTGTGTGTGTGTGTACACAGTTGTTTGTGTGTACACTGTTGTGTGTGTGTATACACAGTGTGTCTGTGTATACACAGTGTGTGTGTGTTTACAATGTTTTGTGCGTGTGTGTGGTAACACTGTGTGTGTGTGTACACAGTGTGTGTGTGAGTACACAGTGAGTGTGTGTATACAGTGTGTGTGTGTACACAGTGTGTGTTTGTACACAGTAGTGTGTGTGTGTGTACACAGTTGTGTGTGTGTGTACACAGTTGTGTGTGTGTGTATACAGTGTGTGTGTAAACAGTTTTGTGTGTGTGTGTGTACACAGGTATGTGGGTGTGTTTGTACGCAGTTGTGTGTATGTGTGTATACTGAGTGTGTGTGTACGCTGTGTGTGTGTACACTGTGTGTACAATGTGTGTGTGTGTGTACACTGTTGTGTGTGTGTATGTACACTGTTGTGTTTGTGTACACAGTGTGTGTGTGTGTACACAGTGTGTGTGTGTGTGTATATACACAGTGTGTGTGTGTGTGTATATACAGTGTGTGTGTGTACACTGTTGTGTGTGTGTGTGTACACAATGTGTGAGTGTGTGTATAGACAGTGTGTGTGTGTGGATACAGTGTCTGTGTTTGTGTACACAGTATGTGTGTGTGTGTACACAGTTTTGTGTGTGTGTGTGTGCTCAGGTGTGTGGGTGTTTGTACGCAGTTGTGTGTGTGTGTATACTGTTTGTGTGCATACACTGTGTGTGTGTACACTGTGTGTGTACACTGTGTGTGTACACTGTTTTGTGTGGGTGTACACTGTTGTGTGTGCGTACACAGTGTGTGTGTGTACACACTGTGTGTGTTTATACACAGTGTGTCTGTGTATACACGGTGTGTGTGTGTGTGTGCACAATGTTGTGTGCGTGTGTGTGAGCACACAGAGTGTGTGTGTATACACAGTGTGTGTGTGTGGATACAGTGTCTGTGTTTGTGTACACAATATGTGTGTGTGTGTACACAGTTGTGTGTGTACACAGGTGTGTGTGTGTGTGTACACAACTGTGTGTGTATGTACACAATTGTGTGTGTGTGTGCACACAATTGTGTGTGAGTACACAATTGTGTGTGTGTGTGTGTGAGTGCACAGTTGTGTGTGTGTGTGTACGCAGTTGTGTGTGTGTGTGTGTACACAATTGTGTGTGTACACAGTTTTGTATATGTGTGTGTGTACACAGTTGTGTGTTTGTGTACAGTGTGAGTGTGTGTTTGTACACAGTTGTGTGTGTGTACACAGTTGTGTGTATGTGTGTGTACACAGCTGTGTGTGTGTGAACGCAGTTGTGTGTGTCTGTGTACACAATTGTGTGTGTATGTACACAGTTGCGTGTGTGTACAGAATTGTGTGTGTGTGTGTGCGTACACAGCTGTGTGTGTGTGTGTGTGACTGCACAGTTGTGTGTGTGTAAGCAGTGGTGTGTGTGTCTGTACACAGTTGTGTATGTGTACACAGTTTTGTGTGTGTGTGTACACAGTAGTGTGTGTGTGTGTGTACACAGTGTGTGTGTGTGTGTACACAGTTGTGTGTGTGTGTACACAGTTGTGTGTGTGTGTGTATACAGTGTGTGTGTAAACAGTTTTGTGTGTGTGTGTGTACACAGGTATGTGGGTGTGTTTGTACGCAGTTGTGTGTATGTGTGTGTACTGAGTGTGTGTGTACACTGTGTGTGTGTACACTGTGTGTGTACAATGTGTGTGAGTGTGTAAACTGTTGTGTGTGTGTGTACACTGTTGTGTTTGTGTACACAGTGTTTGTGTGTGTACACAGTGTGTTTGTGTGTGTATACACAGTGTGTGTGTATACAGTGTGTGTGTGTACACTGTTGTGTGTGTACACAATGTGTGAGTGTGTGTATAGACAGTGTGTGTGTGTGAGTACACAGTGTGTGTGTGTGGATACAGTGTCTGTGTTTGTGTACATAGTGTGTGTGTGTGTACACAGTTGTGTGTGTACACAGGTGTGTGTGTGTACACAACTGTGTGTGTATGTACACATGTGTGTGTATATGTGTGTACAGAGTTGTGTGTGTACAGTTGTGTGTGAGTCTGTGTACACAGTTGTGTGTGTGTGTCTGTGCACAGTTGTGTGTCTGTGCGTACACAGTTTTGTGTGTGTGTGTACACAGTTGTGTGTATGTGTATGTACACAGTTGTGTGTGTGTACAGAATTGTGTGTGTGTGTGTGCGTACACAGCTGTGTGTGTGTGTGTGTGTGACTGCACAGTTGTGTGTGTGTAAGCAGTGGTGTGTGTGTCTGTACACAGTTGTGTATGTGTACACAGTTTTTTGTGTGTGTGTGTGTGTACACAGTAGTGTGTGTGAGTGTGTACACAGTGTGTGTGTGTGTGTACACAGTTGTGTGTGTGTGTACACAGTTGTGTGTGTGTGTATACAGTGTGTGTGTAAACAGTTTTGTGTGTGTGTGTGTACACAGGTATGTGGGTGTATTTGTATGCAGTTGTGTGTATGTGTGTATACTGAGTGTGTGTGTACACTGTGTGTGTGTACACTGTGTGTGTACAATGTGTGTGTGTGTGTGTGTACACTGTTGTGTGTGTGTGTACACTGTTGTGTTTGTGTACACAGTGTGTGTGTGTGTACACAGTGTGTGTGTGTGTGTGTGTATACACAGTGTGTGTGTGTGTGTATACAGTGTGTGTGTGTACACTGTTGTGTGTGTGTACACATTGTGTGAGTGTGTGTATAGACAGTGTGTGTGTGAGTACACAGTGTGTGTGTGTGGATACAGTGTCTGTGTTTGTGTACACAGGTGTGTGTGTGTGTACACAACTGTGTGTGTATGTACACAATTGTGCGTGTGTGTGTGCACACAATTGTGTGTGAGTACACAATTGTGTGTGTGTGTGTGTGTGTGTGAGTGCACAGTTGTGTGTGTGTGTACGCAGTTGTGTGTGTGTGTGTGTACACAATTGTGTGTGTACACAGTTTTGTATATGTGTGTGTGTACACAGTTGTGTGTTTGTGTACAGTGTGAGTGTGTGTTTGTACACAGTTGTGTGTGTGTGTACACAGTTGTGTGTGTGTACAGTGTGTGTGTGTACACAGTCGTGTGTGTGTGTGTACACAGTTTTGTGTGTGTGTGTGTGCTCAGGTGTGTGGGTGTTTGTACGCAGTTGTGTGTGTGTGTATACTGTTTGTGTGCATACACTGTGTGTGTGTACACTGTGTGTGTGTACACTGTGTGTGTACACTGTTTTGTGTGGGTGTACACTGTTGTGTGTGCGTACACAGTGTGTGTGTGTACACACTGTGTGTGTTTATACACAGTGTGTCTGTGTATACACGGTGTGTGTGTGTGTGCACAATGTTGTGTGCGTGTGTGTGAGCACACAGAGTGTGTGTGTATACACAGTGTGTGTGTGTGCGTACACAGTGTGTGTGTGTATATAGTGTGTGTGTGTACAGTGTGTGTGTTTGTACACAGTTGTGTGTGTGTGTACACAGTTGTGTGTATGTGTACACTGTTGTGTGTGTATACACTGTGTGTGTGTGTACACTGTGTGTGTGTGTACACTGTGCTTGTGTATACACTGTGTGTGTACACTGTGTGTGTGTATACACTGTGTGTGTGTATACATGGTGTGTGTGTGTACACTGTGTGTGTGTATACACTGTGTGTGTACACTGTGTGTATACAATGTGTGTGTGTATACATTGTGTTTGTGTGTGTGTGTACACTGTGTGTGTGTGTACACTGTGTGTGTACACTGTGTGTGTCTGTGTGTGTACACTGTGTGTGTGTGTGTACACTGTGTGTGTATACGCTGTGTGTGTGTGTGTACACTGTGTGTGTGTACACTGTGTGTGTTTATACACTGTGTGTGTCTGTACACTGTGTGTGTGTGTACACTGCGTGTGTGTGTATACACTGTGTGTGTGAACACTGTGTGTGTCTGTGTATACACTGTGTGTGTGTATACACGGTGTGTGCGTGTACACCGTGTGTGTGTGTACACAGTGTGTCTGTGTATACACAGTGTGTGTGTGTGCACAATGTTGTGTGCGTGTGTGTGTGCACACAGTGTGTGTGTATACACAGTGTGTGTGTGTGAGTACACTGTGTGTTTGTGTATACAGTGTGTGTGTGTACACAGTGTGTGTGTTTGTACAAAGTTGTGTGTGTGTGTGTGTACACAGTTGTGTGTGTGTACACTGTTGTGTGTGTGTACACAGTGTGTGTGTCTGTACACAGTGTGTGTGTGTATACACAGTGTGTCTGTGTAAACACAGTGTGTGTGTGTGTACAATGTTGTGTGCGTGTGTGTGTGTACACTGTGTGTGTGTGTATACACAGTGTGTGTGTGTGTGAGTACACAGTGTGTGTGTGTGTGTATACAGTGTGTGTGTGTGTGTGTGTACACAGTGTGTGTTTGTACACAGTTGTGTGTGTGTGTGTACACTGTTGTGTGTGTGTGAACGCAGTTGTGTGTGTCTGTGTACACAATTGTGTGTGTATGTACACAGTTGTGTGTGTGTACAGAATTGTGTGTGTGTGTGTGTGCGTACACAGCTGTGTGTGTGTGTGTGTGACTGCACAGTTGTGTGTGTGTAAGCAGTGGTGTGTGTGTCTGTACACAGTTGTGTATGTGTACACAGTTTTGTGTGTGTGTGTGTGTACACAGTAGTGTGTGTGAGTGTGTACACAGTGTGTGTGTGTGTGTGTACACAGTTGTGTGTGTGTGTACACAGTTGTGTGTGTGTGTATACAGTGTGTGTGTAAACTGTTTTGTGTGTGTGTGTGTACACAGGTATGTGGGTGTGTTTGTACGCAGTTGTGTGTATGTGTGTATACTGAGTGTGTGTTTACACTGTGTGTGTGTACACTGTCTGTGTACAATGTGTGTGTGTGTACACTGTTGTGTGTGTGTGTACACTGTTGTGTTTGTGTACACAATGTGTGTGTGTGTACACAGTGTGTGTGTGTGTATATACAGTGTGTGTGTGTACACTGTTGTGTGTGTGTGTGTACACAATGTGTGAGTGTGTGTATAGACAGTGTGTGTGTGTGAGTACACTGTGTGTGTGTATACAGTGTGTGTGTGTGTACACAGTGTGTGTGTTTGTACACAGTTGTGTGTGTGTGTGTACACAGTTGTTTGTGTGTACACTGTTGTGTGTGTGTATACACAGTGTGTCTGTGTATACACAGTGTGTGTGTGTTTACAATGTTTTGTGCGTGTGTGTGGTAACACTGTGTGTGTGTGTACACAGTGTGTGTGTGTGAGTACACAGTGAGTGTGTGTATACAGTGTGTGTGTGTACACAGTGTGTGTTTGTACACAGTTGTGTGTGTGTGTGTACACAGTTGTGTGTGTGTGTACACAGTTGTGTGTGTGTGTATACAGTGTGTGTGTAAACAGTTTTGTGTGTGTGTGTGTACACAGGTATGTGGGTGTGTTTGTACGCAGTTGTGTGTATGTGTGTATACTGAGTGTGTGTGTACGCTGTGTGTGTGTACACTGTGTGTACAATGTGTGTGTGTGTGTACACTGTTGTGTGTGTGTATGTACACTGTTGTGTTTGTGTACACAGTGTGTGTGTGTGTACACAGTGTGTGTGTGTGTGTATATACACAGTGTGTGTGTGTGTGTATATACAGTGTGTGTGTGTACACTGTTGTGTGTGTGTGTGTACACAATGTGTGAGTGTGTGTATAGACAGTGTGTGTGTGTGAGTACACAGTGTGTGTGTGTGGATACAGTGTCTGTGTTTGTGTACACAGTATGTGTGTGTGTGTGTACACAGTTTTGTGTGTGTGTGTGTGCTCAGGTGTGTGGGTGTTTGTACGCAGTTGTGTGTGTGTGTATACTGTTTGTGTGCATACACTGTGTGTGTGTACACTGTGTGTGTACACTGTGTGTGTACACTGTTTTGTGTGGGTGTACACTGTTGTGTGTGCGTACACAGTGTGTGTGTGTACACACTGTGTGTGTTTATACACAGTGTGTCTGTGTATACACGGTGTGTGTGTGTGTGTGCACAATGTTGTGTGCGTGTGTGTGAGCACATAGAGTGTGTGTGTATACACAGTGTGTGTGTGTGGATACAGTGTCTGTGTTTGTGTACACAATATGTGTGTGTGTGTACACAGTTGTGTGTGTACACAGGTGTGTGTGTGTGTGTACACAACTGTGTGTGTATGTACACAATTGTGTGTGTGTGTGCACACAATTGTGTGTGAGTACACAATTGTGTGTGTGTGTGTGTGAGTGCACAGTTGTGTGTGTGTGTACGCAGTTGTGTGTGTGTGTGTGTACACAATTGTGTGTGTACACAGTTTTGTATATGTGTGTGTGTACACAGTTGTGTGTTTGTGTACAGTGTGAGTGTGTGTTTGTACACAGTTGTGTGTGTGTACACAGTTGTGTGTATGTGTGTGTACACAGCTGTGTGTGTGTGAACGCAGTTGTGTGTGTCTGTGTACACAATTGTGTGTGTATGTACACAGTTGCGTGTGTGTACAGAATTGTGTGTGTGTGTGTGCGTACACAGCTGTGTGTGTGTGTGTGTGACTGCACAGTTGTGTGTGTGTAAGCAGTGGTGTGTGTGTCTGTACACAGTTGTGTATGTGTACACAGTTTTGTGTGTGTGTGTACACAGTAGTGTGTGTGTGTGTGTACACAGTGTGTGTGTGTGTGTACACAGTTGTGTGTGTGTGTACACAGTTGTGTGTGTGTGTATACAGTGTGTGTGTAAACAGTTTTGTGTGTGTGTGTGTACACAGGTATGTGGGTGTGTTTGTACGCAGTTGTGTGTATGTGTGTGTACTGAGTGTGTGTGTACACTGTGTGTGTGTACACTGTGTGTGTACAATGTGTGTGAGTGTGTAAACTGTTGTGTGTGTGTGTACACTGTTGTGTTTGTGTACACAGTGTTTGTGTGTGTACACAGTGTGTTTGTGTGTGTATACACAGTGTGTGTGTATACAGTGTGTGTGTGTACACTGTTGTGTGTGTACACAATGTGTGAGTGTGTGTATAGACAGTGTGTGTGTGTGAGTACACAGTGTGTGTGTGTGGATACAGTGTCTGTGTTTGTGTACATAGTGTGTGTGTGTGTACACAGTTGTGTGTGTACACAGGTGTGTGTGTACACAACTGTGTGTGTATGTACACATGTGTGTGTATATGTGTGTACAGAGTTGTGTGTGTACAGTTGTGTGTGAGTCTGTGTACACAGTTGTGTGTGTGTGTCTGTGCACAGTTGTGTGTCTGTGCGTACACAGTTTTGTGTGTGTGTGTGTACACAGTTGTGTGTATGTGTATGTACACAGTTGTGTGTGTGTACAGAATTGTGTGTGTGTGTGTGCGTACACAGCTGTGTGTGTGTGTGTGTGTGTGACTGCACAGTTGTGTGTGTGTAAGCAGTGGTGTGTGTGTCTGTACACAGTTGTGTATGTGTACACAGTTTTTTTTGTGTGTGTGTGTGTACACAGTAGTGTGTGTGAGTGTGTACACAGTGTGTGTGTGTGTGTACACAGTTGTGTGTGTGTGTACACAGTTGTGTGTGTGTGTATACAGTGTGTGTGTAAACAGTTTTGTGTGTGTGTGTGTACACAGGTATGTGGGTGTATTTGTACGCAGTTGTGTGTATGTGTGTATACTGAGTGTGTGTGTACACTGTGTGTGTGTACACTGTGTGTGTACAATGTGTGTGTGTGTGTGTGTACACTGTTGTGTGTGTGTGTACACTGTTGTGTTTGTGTACACAGTGTGTGTGTGTGTACAAAGTGTGTGTGTGTGTGTGTGTATACACAGTGTGTGTGTGTGTGTATACAGTGTGTGTGTGTACACTGTTGTGTGTGTGTGTACACATTGTGTGAGTGTGTGTATAGACAGTGTGTGTGTGAGTACACAGTGTGTGTGTGTGGATACAGTGTCTGTGTTTGTGTACACAGGTGTGTGTGTGTGTACACAACTGTGTGTGTATGTACACAATTGTGCGTGTGTGTGTGCACACAATTGTGTGTGAGTACACAATTGTGTGTGTGTGTGTGTGTGTGTGAGTGCACAGTTGTGTGTGTGTGTACGCAGTTGTGTGTGTGTGTGTGTACACAATTGTGTGTGTACACAGTTTTGTATATGTGTGTGTGTACACAGTTGTGTGTTTGTGTACAGTGTGAGTGTGTGTTTGTACACAGTTGTGTGTGTGTGTGTACAGTTGTGTGTGTGTACAGTGTGTGTGTGTACACAGTCGTGTGTGTGTGTGTAAACAGTTTTGTGTGTGTGTGTACACAGGTATGTGGGTGTGTTTGTACGCAGTTGTGTGTATGTGTGTGTACTGAGTGTGTGTGTACACTGTGTGTGTGTACACTGTGTGTGTACAATGTGTGTGAGTGTGTAAACTGTTGTGTGTGTGTGTACACAGTTGTGTGTATGTGTACACTGTTGTGTGTGTATACACTGTGTGTGTGTGTACACTGTGTGTGTGTGTACACTGTGCTTGTGTATACACTGTGTGTGTACACTGTGTGTGTGTATACACTGTGTGTGTGTGTATACATGGTGTGTGTGTGTATACACTGTGTGTGTACACTGTGTGTATACAATGTGTGTGTGTATACATTGTGTTTGTGTGTGTGTGTACACTGTGTGTGTGTGTGTATACACTGTGTGTGTTTATACACTGTGTGTGTCTGTACACTGTGTGTGTGTACACTGCGTGTGTGTGTATACACTGTGTGTGTGAACACTGTGTGTGTCTGTGTATACACTGTGTGTGTGTATACACGGTGTGTGCGTGTACACCGTGTGTGTGTGTGTACACAGTGTGTCTGTGTATACACAGTGTGTTTGTGTGCACAATGTTGTGTGCGTGTGTGTGTGCACACAGTGTGTGTGTATACACAGTGTGTGTGTGTGAGTACACTGTGTGTTTGTGTATACAGTGTGTGTGTGTACACAGTGTGTGTGTTTGTACAAAGTTGTGTGTGTGTGTGTGTACACAGTTGTGTGTGTGTACACTGTTGTGTGTGTGTACACAGTGTGTGTGTCTGTACACAGTGTGTGTGTGTATACACAGTGTGTCTGTGTAAACACAGTGTGCGTGTGTGTGTACAATGTTGTGTGCGTGTGTGTGTGTACACTGTGTGTGTGTGTATACACAGTGTGTGTGTGTGTGAGTACACAGTGTGTGTGTGTGTATACAGTGTGTGTGTGTGTACACAGTGTGTGTGTTTGCATACAGTTGTATGTGTGTGTGTACACAGTGCTGTGTGTGTGTACAGGGTGTGTATGTGTGTGTACACTGTGTGTGTATACACTGTGTGTGTGTACACTGTGTGTGTGTGTGTACACTATGTGTGTGTGTGTACACTGTGTGTGTGTGTGTACACTGTGTGTGTGTACCATGAGTGTGTGTGTGTGTGTGTGTGTGTGTGTGTGTGTGTACACAGTGTGTTTGTGTCTGTTTACAGTTGTGTGTGTATGTGTGTGTACAGAGTTGTGTGTGTACAGTTGTGTGTGAGTCTGTGTACACAGTTGTGTGTGTGTGTCTGTGCACAGTTGTGTGTATGTGTGTGTACACAGCTGTGTGTGTGTGAACGCAGTTGTGTGTGTCTGTGTACACAATTGTGTGTGTATGTACACAGTTGTGTGTGTGTACAGAATTGTGTGTGTGTGTGCGTACACAGCTGTGTGTGTGTGTGTGTGTGTGACTGCACAGTTGTGTGTGCGTAAGCAGTGGTGTGTGTGTCTGTACACAGTTGTGTATGTGTACACAGTTTTGTGTGTGTGTGTGTGTGTGTACACAGTAGTGTGTGTGAGTGTGTACACAGTGTGTGTGTGTGTGTGTGTGTGTACACAGTTGTGTGTGTGTGTACACAGTTGTGTGTGTGTGTACACAGTTGTGTGTGTACACAGGTGTGTGTGTGTGTACACAACTGTGTGTGTATGTACACAATTGTGTGTGTGTGCGTGTGTGTGTGTGTGAGTGCACAGTTGTGTGTGTGTGTACGCAGTTGTGTGTGTGTGTACACAATTGTGTGTGTACACAGTTTTGTATATGTGTGTGTACACAGTTGTGTGTTTGTGTACAGTGTGAGTGTGTGTTTGTACACAGTTGTATGTGTGTGTACACAGTTGTGTGTGTGTACACAGTCGTGTGTGTGTGTGTACACAGTTTTGTGTGTGTGTGTGTGCTCAGGTGTGTGGGTGTTTGTACGCAGTTGTGTGTGTGTGTATACTGTTTGTGTGCATACACTGTGTGTGTGTACACTGTGTGTGTGTACACTGTGTGTGTACACTGTTTTGTGTGGGTGTACACTGTTGTGTGTGTGTGTGTACACACTGTGTGTGTTTATACACAGTGTGTCTGTGCATACACAGTGTCTGTGTGTGCACAATGTTGTGTGCGTGTGTGTGAGCACACAGAGTGTGTGTGTGTATACACAGTGTGTGTGCGTGTGCGTACACAGTGTGTGTGTGTGTACATAGTGTGTGTGTACAGTGTGTGTGTTTGTACACAGTTGTGTGTGTGTGTACACAGTTGTGTGTATGTGTACACTGTTGTGTGTGTATACACTGTGTGTGTGTGTACACTGTGTGTGTGTGTACACTGTGCTTGTGTATACAGTGTGTGTGTGTGTACACTGTGTGTGTGTGTATACACTGTGTGTGTGTATACATGGTGTGTGTGTACACTGTGTGTGTTTATACACTGTGTGTGTGTACACTGTGTGTATACAATGTGTGTGTGTATACATTGTGTTTGTGTGTGTGTGTACACTGTGTGTGTGTGTGTACACTGTGTGTGTACACTGTGTGTGTCTGTGTGTGTACACTGTGTGTGTGTGTGTGTGTGTACACTGTGTGTGTATACGCTGTATGTGTGTGTGTACACTGTGTGTGTGTACACTGTGTGTGTTTATACACTGTGTGTGTCTGTACACTGTGTGTGTGTGTACACTGCGTGTGTGTGTATACACTGTGTGTGTGAACACTGTGTGTGTCTGTGTATACACTGTGTGTGTGTATACATGGTGTGTGCGTGTACACCGTGTGTGTGTACACAGTGTGTCTGTGTATACACAGTGTGTGTGTGCACAATGTTGTGTGCGTGTGTGTGTGCACACAGTGTGTGTGTATACACAGTGTGTGTGTGTGTGAGTACACTGTGTGTTTGTGTATACAGTGTGTGTGTGTACACAGTGTGTGTGTTTGTACACAGTTGTGTGTGTGTGTGTACACAGTTGTGTGTGTGTACACTGCGTGTGTGTGTACACAGTGTGTGTGTCTGTACACAGCGTGTGTGTGTATACACAGTGTGTCTGTGTAAACACAGTGTATGTGTGTGTACAATGTTGTGTGCGTGTGTGTGTGTACACTGTGTGTGTGTGTATACACAGTGTGTGTGTGTGTGAGTACACAGTGTGTGTGTGTATACAGTGTGTGTGTGTGTACACAGTGTGTGTTTGTACACAGTTGTGTCTGTGTGTGTGTACACTGTTGTGTGTGTGTGTACAGGGTGTGTGTGTGTGTGTACTGTGTGTGTGTGTGTACACTGTGTGTGTGCACACTGTGTGTGTGTGTGTGTACACTGTGTGTGTGTGTACACTGTGTGTGTATACGCTGTGTGTGTGTGTGTATACTGTGTGTGTGTATACACTGTGTGTGTGTGTACACTGTGTGTGTGTATACACTGTGTGTGTGAACACTGTGTGTGTGTGTATACACTGTGTGTGTGTATACACGGTGTGTGCGTGTACACTGTGTGTATACGCTGTGTGTGTGTACACTTTGTGTGTGTGTACACACTGTGTGTGTGTGTACACTGTGTGTGTACACTGTGTGTGTGTATGCACTGTGTGTGTGTGTACACTGTGTGTGTGTGTGTACACTGTGTGTGTGTGTGTACACTGTGTGTGTGTACCATGAGTGTGTGTGTGTGTGTGTGTGTGTGTGTGTGTGTGTGTGTGTGTGTACACAGTGTGTTTGTGTCTGTTTACAGTTGTGTGTGTATATGTGTGTACAGAGTTGTGTGTGTACAGTTGTGTGTGAGTCTGTGTACACAGTTGTGTGTGTGTGTCTGTGCACAGTTGTGTGTCTGTGCGTACACAGTTTTGTGTGTGTGTGTGTACACAGTTGTGTGTATGTGTATGTACACAGTTGTGTGTGTGTACAGAATTGTGTGTGTGTGTGTGTGCGTACACAGCTGTGTGTGTGTGTGTGTGTGACTGCACAGTTGTGTGTGTGTAAGCAGTGGTGTGTGTGTCTGTACACAGTTGTGTATGTGTACACAGTTTTTTGTGTGTGTGTGTGTGTACACAGTAGTGTGTGTGAGTGTGTACACAGTGTGTGTGTGTGTGCACACAGTTGTGTGTGTGTGTACACAGTTGTGTGTGTGTGTATACAGTGTGTGTGTAAACAGTTTTGTGTGTGTGTGTGTACACAGGTATGTGGGTGTGTTTGTACGCAGTTGTGTGTATGTGTGTATACTGAGTGTGTGTGTACACTGTGTGTGTGTACACTGTGTGTGTACAATGTGTGTGTGTGTGTACACTGTTGTGTGTGTGTGTACACTGTTGTGTTTGTGTACACAGTGTGTGTGTGTGTACACAGTGTGTGTGTGTGTGTGTGTGTATACACAGTGTGTGTGTGTGTGTGTGTGTATACAGTGTGTGTGTACACTGTTGTGTGTGTGTGTGTACACAATGTGTGAGTGTGTGTATAGACAGTGTGTGTGTGAGTACACAGTGTGTGTGTGGATACAGTGTCTGTGTTTGTGTACACAGGTGTGTGTGTGTGTACACAACTGTGTGTGTATGTACACAATTGTGTGTGTGTGTGTGTGCACACAATTGTGTGTGAGTACACAATTGTGTGTGTGTGTGTGTGAGTGCACAGTTGTGTGTGTGTGTGTACGCAGTTGTGTGTGTGTGTGTGTACACAGTTTTGTATATGTGTGTGTGTACACAGTTGTGTGTTTGTGTACAGTGTGAGTGTGTGTTTGTACACAGTTGTGTGTGTGTGTACACAGTTGTGTGTGTGTACAGTGTGTGTGTGTACACAGTCGTGTGTGTGTGTGTACACAGTTTTGTGTGTGTGTGTGTGTGCTCAGGTGTGTGGGTGTTTGTACGCAGTTGTGTGTGTGTGTATACTGTTTGTGTGCATACACTGTGTGTGTGTACACTGTGTGTGTACACTGTGTGTGTACACTGTTTTGTGTGGGTGTACACTGTTGTGTGTGCGTACACAGTGTGTGTGTGTACACACTGTGTGTGTTTATACACAGTGTGTCTGTGTATACACGGTGTGTGTGTGTGTGCACAATGTTGTGTGCGTGTGTGTGAGCACACAGAGTGTGTGTGTATACACAGTGTGTGTGTGTGCGTACACAGTGTGTGTGTGTATATAGTGTGTGTGTGTACAGTGTGTGTGTTTGTACACAGTTGTGTGTGTGTGTACACAGTTGTGTGTATGTGTACACTGTTGTGTGTGTATACACTGTGTGTGTGTGTACACTGTGTGTGTGTGTACACTGTGCTTGTGTATACACTGTGTGTGTACACTGTGTGTGTGTATACACTGTGTGTGTGTGTATACATGGTGTGTGTGTGTGTACACTGTGTGTGTGTATACACTGTGTGTGTACACTGTGTGTATACAATGTGTGTGTGTATACATTGTGTTTGTGTGTGTGTGTGTGTACACTGTGTGTGTACACTGTGTGTGTCTGTGTGTGTACACTGTGTGTGTGTGTGTACACTGTGTGTGTATACGCTGTGTGTGTGTGTACACTGTGTGTGTGTACACTGTGTGTGTTTATACACTGTGTGTGTCTGTACACTGTGTGTGTGTGTACACTGCGTGTGTGTGTATACACTGTGTGTGTGAACACTGTGTGTGTCTGTGTATACACTGTGTGTGTGTATACACGGTGTGTGCGTGTACACCGTGTGTGTGTGTACACAGTGTGTCTGTGTATACACAGTGTGTGTGTGTGCACAATGTTGTGTGCGTGTGTGTGTGCACACAGTGTGTGTGTATACACAGTGTGTGTGTGTGAGTACACTGTGTGTTTGTGTATACAGTGTGTGTGTGTACACAGTGTGTGTGTTTGTACAAAGTTGTGTGTGTGTGTGTGTACACAGTTGTGTGTGTGTACACTGTTGTGTGTGTGTACACAGTGTGTGTGTCTGTACACAGTGTGTGTGTGTATACACAGTGTGTCTGTGTAAACACAGTGTGTGTGTGTGTACAATGTTGTGTGCGTGTGTGTGTGTACACTGTGTGTGTGTGTATACACAGTGTGTGTGTGTGTGAGTACACAGTGTGTGTGTGTGTATACAGTGTGTGTGTGTGTGTACACAGTGTGTGTTTGTACACAGTTGTGTGTGTGTGTGTACACTGTTGTGTGTGTGTGAACGCAGTTGTGTGTGTCTGTGTACACAATTGTGTGTGTATGTACACAGTTGTGTGTGTGTACAGAATTGTGTGTGTGTGTGTGTGCGTACACAGCTGTGTGTGTGTGTGTGTGACTGCACAGTTGTGTGTGTGTAAGCAGTGGTGTGTGTGTCTGTACACAGTTGTGTATGTGTACACAGTTTTGTGTGTGTGTGTGTGTGTGTGTGTACACAGTAGTGTGTGTGAGTGTGTACACAGTGTGTGTGTGTGTGTACACAGTTGTGTGTGTGTGTACACAGTTGTGTGTGTGTGTATACAGTGTGTGTGTAAACAGTTTTGTGTGTGTGTGTGTACACAGGTATGTGGGTGTGTTTGTACGCAGTTGTGTGTATGTGTGTATACTGAGTGTGTGTTTACACTGTGTGTGTGTACACTGTGTGTGTACAATGTGTGTGTGTGTACACTGTTGTGTGTGTGTGTACACTGTTGTGTTTGTGTACACAGTGTGTGTGTGTGTACACAGTGTGTGTGTGTGTATATACACAGTGTGTGTGTGTGTGTGTATACAGTGTGTGTGTGTACACTGTTGTGTGTGTGTGTGTACACAATGTGTGAGTGTGTGTATAGACAGTGTGTGTGTGTGAGTACACAGTGTGTGTGTGTGGATACAGTGTCTGTGTTTGTGTACACAATATGTGTGTGTGTGTACACAGTTGTGTGTGTACACAGGTGTGTGTGTGTGTGTACACAACTGTGTGTGTATGTACACAATTGTGTGTGTGTGTGCACACAATTGTGTGTGAGTACACAATTGTGTGTGTGTGTGTGTGAGTGCACAGTTGTGTGTGTGTGTGTACACAGTTGTGTGTGTGTGTGTACACAATTGTGTGTGTACACAGTTTTGTATGTGTGTGTGTGTACACAGTTGTGTGTTTGTGTACAGTGTGAGTGTGTGTTTGTACACAGTTGTGTGTGTGTGTACACAGTTGTGTGTGTGTACAGTGTGTGTGTGTACACAGTCGTGTGTGTGTGTGTACACAGTTTTGTGTGTGTGTGTGTGCTCAGGTGTGTGGGTGTTTGTACGCAGTTGTGTGTGTGTATACTGTTTGTGTGCATACACTGTGTGTGTGTACACTGTGTGTGTGTACACTGTGTGTGTACACTGTTTTGTGTGGGTGTACACTGTTGTGTGTGTGTACACAGTGTGTGTGTGTACACACTGTGTGTGTTTATACACAGTGTGTCTGTGTATACACAGTGTGTGTGTGTGTGCACAATGTTGTGTGCGTGTGTGTGAGCACACAGAGTGTGTGTGTGTATACACAGTGTGTGTGTGTGTGTGTACACAGTATGTGTGTGTATATATAGTGTGTGTGTGTACAGTGTGTGTGTTTGTACACAGTTGTGTGTGTGTGTACACAGTTGTGTGTATGTGTACACTGTTGTGTGTGTATACACTGTGTGTGTGTGTACACTGTGTGTGTGTGTACACTGTGCTTGTGTATACACTGTGTGTGTGTACACTGTGTGTGTATGTATACACTGTGTGTGTGTATACATGGTGTGTGTGTACACTGTGTGTGTGTATACACTGTGTGTGTGTACACTGTGTGTATACAATGTGTGTGTGTATACATTGTGTTTGTGTGTGTGTGTACACTGTGTGTGTGTGTGTGTACACTGTGTGTGTACACTGTGTGTGTCTGTGTGTGTACACTGTGTGTGTGTGTACACTGTGTGTGTATACGCTGTGTGTGTGTGTGTACACTGTGTGTGTGTGTACACTGTGTGTGTTTATACACTGTGTGTGTCTGTACACTGTGTGTGTGTGTACACTGCGTGTGTGTGTATACACTGTGTGTGTGAACACTGTGTGTGTCTGTGTATACACTGTGTGTGTGTATACATGGTGTGTGCGTGTACACCGTGTGTGTGTGTACACAGTGTGTCTGTGTATACACAGTGTGTGTGTGTGCACAATGTTGTGTGCGTGTGTGTGTGCACACAGTGTGTGTGTATACACAGTGTGTGTGTGTGAGTACACTGTGTGTTTGTGTATACAGTGTGTGTGTGTACACAGTGTGTGTGTTTGTACACAGTTGTGTGTGTGTACACTGTTGTGTGTGTGTACACAGTGTGTGTGTCTGTACACAGTGTGTGTGTGTATACACAGTGTGTCTGTGTAAACACAGTGTGTGTGTGTACAATGTTGTGTGCGTGTGTGTGTGTGTACACTGTGTGTGTGTGTGTGTATACACAGTGTGTGTGTGTGTGAGTACACAGTGTGTGTGTGTATACAGTGTGTGTGTGTGTGTACACAGTGTGTGTTTGTACACAGTTGTGTGTGTGTGTGTACACTGTTGTGTGTGTGTGTACAGGGTGTGTGTGTGTGTGTGTGTACTGTGTGTGTGTGTACACTGTGTGTGTGTACACTGTGTGTGTGTGTACACTGTGTGTGTGTGTACACTGTGTGTGTATACGCTGTGTGTGTGTATACTGTGTGTGCGTATACACTGTGTGTGTGTGTACACTGTGTGTGTGTATACACTGTGTGTGTGAATACTGTGTGTGTGTGTGTATACACTGTGTGTGTGTATACACGGCGTGTGCTTGTACACTGTGTGTATACGCTGTGTGTGTGTGTGTGTACTCTTTGTGTGTGTGTACACACTGTGTGTGTGTACACTGTGTGTGTACACTGTGTGTGTGTATGCACTGTGTGTGTGTGTACACTGTGTGTGTGTGTGTGTACACTGTGTGTGTGTGTCACTATGTGTGTATACGCTGTGTGTGTGTGTGTACGTTGTGTGTGTGTATACACTGTGTGTGTCTGTACACTGTGTGTGTGTACACTGTGTGTGTGTATACACTGTGTGTGTGAACACTGTGTGTGTGTGTGTATACACTGTGTGTGTGTATACACGGTGTGTGCGTGTACACAGTGTGTGTGTGTACACAGTGTGTGTGTTTATACACAGTGTGTCTGTGTATGCACAGTATGTGTGTGTGTGCACAATATTGTGTGTGTGTGTGTGTGTGCACACAGTGTGTGTGTGTGTGTGTATACACAGTGTGTGTGTGTGAGTACACTGTGTGTGTGTATACAGTGTGTGTGTGTACACAGTGTGTGTGTTTGTACACAGTTGTGTGTGTGTGTGTACACAGTTGTTTGTGTGTACACTGTTGTGTGTGTGTACACAGTGTGTGTGTCTGTACACAGTGTGTGTGTATACACAGTGTGTCTGTGTATACACAGTGTGTGTGTGTTTACAATGTTTTGTGCGTGTGTGTGGTAACACTGTGTGTGTGTGTGTGTACACAGTGTGTGTGTGTGAGTACACAGTGAGTGTGTGTATACAGTGTGTGTGTGTACACAGTGTGTGTTTGTACACAGTTGTGTGTGTGTGTACACAGTTGTGTGTGTGTGTGTACAGGGTGTGTGTGTGTGTGTGTGTACTGTGTGTGTGTGTGTACACTGTGTGTGTGTGTACACTGTGTCTGTGTGTAAACTGTGTGTGTGTACACTGTGTGTGTGTTTGTACACAGTTGTGTGTGTGTGTACACAGTTGTGTGTGTGTGTGTGTACAGGGTGTGTATGTGTGTGTACACTGTGTGTGTATACACTGTGTGTGTGTGTACACTGTGTGTGTGTCTGTGTGTACACTGTGTGTGTGTGTTTACACTGTGTGTGTGTATACTCTGTGTGTGTGTACACTGTGTGTGTGTTTACACTATGTGCGTGTGCATGTGTACACTGTGTGTGTGTACACTGTGTGTGTGTGTGTTTACACTGTGTGTGTGTGTGTACACTGTGTGTGTGTACACTGAGTGTGTGTGTGTGTGTGTGTGTGTGTGTGTGTGTGTGTGTGTGTACACAGTGTGTTTGTGTCTGTTTACAGTTGTGTGTGTATGTGTGTGTACAGAGTTGTGTGTGTACAGTTGTGTGTGTGTCTGTGTACACAGTTGTGTGTGTGTGTCTGTGCACAGTTGTGTGTCTGTGCGTACACAGTTTTGTGTGTGTGTGTGTACACAGTTGTGTGTATGTGTGTGTACACAGCTGTGTGTGTGAACGCAGTTGTGTGTGTCTGTGTACACAATTGTGTGTGTATGTACACAGTTGTGTGTGTGTACAGAATTGTGTGTGTGTGTGTGTGCGTACACAGCTGTGTGTGTGTGTGTGACTGCACAGTTGTGTGTGTGTAAGCAGTGGTGTGTGTGTCTGTGCACAGTTGTGTATGTGTACCCAGTTTTGTGTGTGTGTGTGTACACAGTAGTGTGTGTGTGTGTACACAGTTGTGTGTGTGTGTACACAGTTGTGTGTGTGTGTACACAGTTGTGTGTGTGTGTATACAGTGTGTGTGTAAACAGTTTTGTGTGTGTGTGTGTACACAGGTATGTGGGTGTGTTTGTACGCAGTTGTGTGTATGTGTGTATAATGAGTGTGTGTGTACACTGTGTGTGTGTACACTGTGTGTGTACAATGTGTGTGTGTGTGTACACTGTTGTGTGTGTGTGTACACTGTTGTGTTTGTGTACACAGTGTGTGTGTGTACACTGTGTGTGTGTGTACACTGTTGTGTGTGTGTGTATACAGTGTGTGTGTGTACACTGTTGTGTGTGTGTGTACACAATGTGTGAGTGTGTGTATAGACAGTGTGTGTGTGTGAGTACACAGTGTGTGTGTGTGGATACAGTGTCTGTGTTTGTGTACACAGTGTGTGTGTGTGTGTGTGTGTGTGTACACAGTTGTGTGTGTACACAGGTGTGTGTGTGTACACAACTGTGTGTGCATGTACACAGTTGTGTGTGTGTACACAATTGTGTGTGTGTGTGTGTGAGTACACAATTGTGTGTGTGTGTGTGTGAGTGCACAGTTGTGTGTGTGTGTACGCAGTTGTGTGTGTGTGTACAGTGTGAGTGTGTGTTTGTACACAGTTGTGTGTGTGTGTACACAATTGTGTGTGTACACAGTTTTGTATATGTGTGTGTGTACACAGTTGTGTGTTTGTGTACAGTGTGAGTGTGTGTTTGTACACTGTTGTGTGTGTGTGTACACTGTTGTGCGTGTGTACACAGTGTGTGTCTGTGTACACAGTGTGTGTGTGTATACACAGTGTGTCTGTGTATACACAGTGTGTGTGTGTGTGTGTACAATGTTGCGTGCGTGTTTGTGTGTACACAGTGTGTGTGTGAGTGTGTATACAGTGTTTGTGTGTGTGTGAGTACACAGTGTGTGTGTGTATACAGTGTGTTTGTGTGTACACAGTGTGTGTGTTTGTACACAGTTGTGTGTGTGTGTGTACACAGTTGTGTGTGTGTGTACACTGTTGTGTGTGTGTGTACACAGTGTGTGTGTCGGTAAACAGTGTGTGTGTGTATACACAGTGTGTCTGTGTATACACAGTGTGTGTGTGTGTGTACAATGTTGTGTGTGTGTGTACACTGTTGTGATTGTGTACACAGTGTGTGTGTGTGTACACAGTGTGTGTGTGTATACACAGTGTGTGTGTGTGTGTATACACTGTGTGTGTGTACACTGTGTGTGTGTGTATACACTATATGTGTGTGTGTGCACAGTGTGTGTATGTGTGTACACTATGTGTGCGTGTGTATAGTATGTGTGTGTGTGTGTACACTGTGTGTGTGTGTGTACACTGTGTGTGTGTGCACTGTGTGTGTGTACACTGTGTGTGTGTGTACACTGTGTGTGTGTATACACTGTGTGTGTGAACACTGTGTCTGTGTATACACTGTGTGTGTGTATACACGGTTTGTGTGTATACACTTTGTGGGTGTACACTGTGCGTGTGTGTACACTGTGTGTGTGTGTATACACTGTGTTTGTTTGTGTGTATACACTGTGTGTGCGTGTGTGTGTACACTGTGTGTGTATACACTGTGTGTGTGTGTGTACACAGTGTGTGTCTGTGTACACAGTGTGTGTGTTTATACACAGTGTGTCTGTGTATACACAGTGTGTGTGTGTGTGTACAATGTTGTGTGCGTGTTTGTGTGTACACAGTGTGTGTGTGAGTGTGTATACAGTGTTTGTGTGTGTGTGAGTACACAGTGTGTGTGTATACAGTGTGTTTGTGTGTACACAGTGTGTGTGTTTGTACACAGTTGTGTGTGTGTGTACACAGTTGTGTGTGTGTGTACACTGTTGTGTGTGTGTGTACACAGTGTGTGTGTCGGTAAACAGTGTGTGTGTGTATACACAGTGTGTCTGTGTATACACAGTGTGTGTGTGTGTGTACAATGTTGTGTGTGTGTGTACACTGTTGTGTTTGTGTACACAGTTTGTGTGTGTGTATACACAGTGTGTGTGTGTATACACAGTGTGTGTGTGTGTGTGTGTGTGTGTGTGTGTACACAGTGTGTTTGTGTCTGTTTACAGTTGTGTGTGTATGTGTGTGTACAGAGTTGTGTGTGTACAGTTGTGTGTGTGTCTGTGTACACAGTTGTGTGTGTGTGTCTGTGCACAGTTGTGTGTCTGTGCGTACACAGTTTTGTGTGTGTGTGTGTACACAGTTGTGTGTATGTGTGTGTACACAGCTGTGTGTGTGAACGCAGTTGTGTGTGTCTGTGTACACAATTGTGTGTGTATGTACACAGTTGTGTGTGTGTACAGAATTGTGTGTGTGTGTGTGTGCGTACACAGCTGTGTGTGTGTGTGTGACTGCACAGTTGTGTGTGTGTAAGCAGTGGTGTGTGTGTCTGTGCACAGTTGTGTATGTGTACCCAGTTTTGTGTGTGTGTGTGTACACAGTAGTGTGTGTGTGTGTACACAGTTGTGTGTGTGTGTACACAGTTGTGTGTGTGTGTACACAGTTGTGTGTGTGTGTATACAGTGTGTGTGTAAACAGTTTTGTGTGTGTGTGTGTACACAGGTATGTGGGTGTGTTTGTACGCAGTTGTGTGTATGTGTGTATAATGAGTGTGTGTGTACACTGTGTGTGTGTACACTGTGTGTGTACAATGTGTGTGTGTGTGTACACTGTTGTGTGTGTGTGTACACTGTTGTGTTTGTGTACACAGTGTGTGTGTGTACACTGTGTGTGTGTGTACACTGTTGTGTGTGTGTGTATACAGTGTGTGTGTGTACACTGTTGTGTGTGTGTGTACACAATGTGTGAGTGTGTGTATAGACAGTGTGTGTGTGTGAGTACACAGTGTGTGTGTGTGGATACAGTGTCTGTGTTTGTGTACACAGTGTGTGTGTGTGTGTGTGTGTACACAGTTGTGTGTGTACACAGGTGTGTGTGTGTACACAACTGTGTGTGCATGTACACAGTTGTGTGTGTGTACACAATTGTGTGTGTGTGTGTGTGAGTACACAATTGTGTGTGTGTGTGTGTGAGTGCACAGTTGTGTGTGTGTGTACGCAGTTGTGTGTGTGTGTACAGTGTGAGTGTGTGTTTGTACACAGTTGTGTGTGTGTGTACACAATTGTGTGTGTACACAGTTTTGTATATGTGTGTGTGTACACAGTTGTGTGTTTGTGTACAGTGTGAGTGTGTGTTTGTACACTGTTGTGTGTGTGTGTACACTGTTGTGCGTGTGTACACAGTGTGTGTCTGTGTACACAGTGTGTGTGTGTATACACAGTGTGTCTGTGTATACACAGTGTGTGTGTGTGTGTGTACAATGTTGCGTGCGTGTTTGTGTGTACACAGTGTGTGTGTGAGTGTGTATACAGTGTTTGTGTGTGTGTGAGTACACAGTGTGTGTGTGTATACAGTGTGTTTGTGTGTACACAGTGTGTGTGTTTGTACACAGTTGTGTGTGTGTGTGTACACAGTTGTGTGTGTGTGTACACTGTTGTGTGTGTGTGTACACAGTGTGTGTGTCGGTAAACAGTGTGTGTGTGTATACACAGTGTGTCTGTGTATACACAGTGTGTGTGTGTGTGTACAATGTTGTGTGTGTGTGTACACTGTTGTGATTGTGTACACAGTGTGTGTGTGTGTACACAGTTTGTGTGTGTATACACAGTGTGTGTGTGTGTGTATACACTGTGTGTGTGTACACTGTGTGTGTGTGTATACACTATATGTGTGTGTGTGCACAGTGTGTGTATGTGTGTACACTATGTGTGCGTGTGTATAGTATGTGTGTGTGTGTGTACACTGTGTGTGTGTGTGTACACTGTGTGTGTGTGCACTGTGTGTGTGTACACTGTGTGTGTGTGTACACTGTGTGTGTGTATACACTGTGTGTGTGAACACTGTGTCTGTGTATACACTGTGTGTGTGTATACACGGTTTGTGTGTATACACTTTGTGGGTGTACACTGTGCGTGTGTGTACACTGTGTGTGTGTGTATACACTGTGTTTGTTTGTGTGTATACACTGTGTGTGCGTGTGTGTGTACACTGTGTGTGTATACACTGTGTGTGTGTGTGTACACAGTGTGTGTCTGTGTACACAGTGTGTGTGTTTATACACAGTGTGTCTGTGTATACACAGTGTGTGTGTGTGTGTACAATGTTGTGTGCGTGTTTGTGTGTACACAGTGTGTGTGTGAGTGTGTATACAGTGTTTGTGTGTGTGTGAGTACACAGTGTGTGTGTATACAGTGTGTTTGTGTGTACACAGTGTGTGTGTTTGTACACAGTTGTGTGTGTGTGTACACAGTTGTGTGTGTGTGTACACTGTTGTGTGTGTGTGTACACAGTGTGTGTGTCGGTAAACAGTGTGTGTGTGTATACACAGTGTGTCTGTGTATACACAGTGTGTGTGTGTGTGTACAATGTTGTGTGTGTGTGTACACTGTTGTGTTTGTGTACACAGTTTGTGTGTGTGTATACACAGTGTGTGTGTGTATACACAGTGTGTGTGTGTGTGTGTGTGTGTGTGTGTATACACTGTGTGTGTGTACACTGTGTTTCTGTGTATACACTATATGTGTGTGTGTGCACAGTGTGTGTATGTGTGTACACTGTGTGTGCGTGTGTATAGTATGTGTGTGTGTGTGTACACTGTGTGTGTGTGTGTGTGTGTGTGTATACACAGTGTGTGTGTGAGTACACTGTGTGTGTGTATACAGTGTGTGTGTGTACACAGTGTGTGTGTTTGTACACAGTTGTGTGTGTGTGTACACAGTTGGGTGTGTGTACACTGTTGTGTGTGTGTACACAGTGTGTGTGTCTGTACACAGTGTGTGTGTGTATAAACAGTGTGTGTGTGTGTGTGTGAGTACACAGTGAGTGTTTGTATATAGTGTGTGTGTGTTTACACAGTGTGCGTTTGTACACAGTTGTGTGTGTGTGTGTGTGTACACAGTTGTGTGTGTGTGTACAGGGTGTGTGTGTGTGTGCATTGTGTGTGTGTGTGTGTGTGTACACTGTGTGTGTGTTTACACTGTGTGTGTGTGTACACTGTGTGTGTGTGTACACTGTGTGTGTGTGTGTGTGTGTACACTGTGTGTGTGTTTACACTGTGTGTGTGTGTACACTGTGTGTGTGTGTACACTGTGTGTGTGTTTGTGTGTGTACACTGCTGTGTGTGTGTACACTGTGTGTGTGTGTACACTGTGTGTGTATACGCTGAGTGTGTGTACAATTTGTGTGCGTGTATACACTGTGTGTGTGTACACTGTGTGTGTGTGTACACTGTGTGTGTGTGTATACACTGTGTGTGTGTACACTGTCTATGTGTGTGTATACACTGTGTGTCTGTATACACGGTGTGTGTGTGTACACTGTGTGTGTGTGTATACAATGTGTGTGTGTGTACACTGTGTGTTTGTACAATGTGTGTGTGTATACACTGTGTTTGTGTGTGTGTGTACACTGTGTGTGTGTGCGTGTGTGTGTACACTGTGTGTGTGTACACTGTGTGTGTGTGTACACTGTGTGTGTTTGTGTACACTGTGTGTGTATACGCTGTGTGTGTGTACACTGTGTGTGTGTATACACTGTGTGTGTGTATACACTGTGTGTGTACACTGTGTGTGTGTGTACACTGTGTGTGTGTATACACTTTGTGAGTGAACATTGTCTGTGTGTGTGTATACACTGTGTGTGTGTATACACGGTGTGTGTGTGTATACACTGTGTGTGTGTGTACACTGTGTGTGTGTACACTGTGTGTGTGTGTCTGTACACTGTGTGTGTGTATACACTGTGTGTGTGTACACACTGTGTGTGTGTACACTGTGTGTGTGTATACACTCTGTGTGTGTGTGTACACACTGTGTGTGTGTGTACACTGTGTGTGTGTATACACTCTGTGTGTGTGTATACACTGTGTGTGTGAGTGTGTACACTGTGTGTGAGTGTTTACACTGTGTGTGTATACACTGTGTGTGTGTGTACGCTGTGTATGTGTACGCTGTGTGTGTGTGTGTATACACTATGTGTGTGTGTGCACAGTGTGTGTGTGTGTACACTGTGTGTGTGTGCATACTGTGTGTGTGTGTGTATACACTGTGTGTGTGAGTGTGTACACTGTGTGTGAGTGTTTACACTGTGTGTATACACTGTGTGTGTGTACACTGTGTGTGTGTACACTGTGTGTGTGTACACTGTGTGTGCGTGTGTGTGTACACTGTGTGTATGTGTGTGAACACTGTGTGTGTGTGTGTGTACACTGTGTGTGTGTGTATACACTGTGTGTGTGTACACTGTGTGTGTGTATGTGTGTACAAAGTGTGTGTGTATACACTGTGTGTGTGTACACTGTGTGTGTGTGTACACTGTGTGTGTGTCTGTGTGTGTGTGTACACTGTGTATATGTGTGTACACTGTGTGTGTGTATACTCTGTGTGTGTGTGTACACTGTGTGTGTGTTTACACTGTGTGTGTGTACACTGTGTGTGTGTGTTTACACTGTGTTTGTGTGTGTGTACACTGTGTGTGCACACTGATTGTTTGTGTGTGTGTACACAGTGTGTTTGTGTCTGTTTACATTTGTGTGTGTATGTGTGTGTACAGAGTTGTGTGTGTATAGTTGTGTGTGATTCTGTGTACACAGTTGTGTGTGTGTTTCTGTACACAGTTGTGTGTCTGTGTGTACACAGTTTTGTGTGTGTGTGTACACAGTTGTGTCTGTATGTGTGTGTACACAGTTGTGTGTGTGTGAACGCAGTTGTGTGTGTGTGTACACAAATGTGTGTGTATGTACACAGTTGTGTGTGTGTACAGAATTGTGTGTGTGTGTTGGCGTAGACAGCTGTGTGTGTGTGTGACTGCACAGTTGTGTGTGTGTAAGCAGTTGTGTGTGTGTCTGTACACAGTTGTGTATGTGTACACAGTTTTGTGTGTGTGTGTACACAGCAGTGTGTGTGTGTGTTCAGTGTGTGTGTGTGTGTACACAGTTGTGTGTGTGTGTACAAGGTGTGTAAACAGTCGTGTATGTGTGTGTGTACACAGTTTTGTTTGTGTGTGTGTGTACACAGGTATGTGGGTGTGTTTGTACGCAGTTGTGTGTATGTGTGTATACTGTGTGTGTGTGTACACTGTGTGTACAATGTGTGTGTGTGTACACTGTTGTGTGTGTGTGTACACTGTTGTGTTTGTGTACACAGTGTGTGTGTGTATATACACAGTGTGTGTGTGTATATACACAGTGTGTGTGTGTACACTGTTGTGTGTGTGTACACAATGTGTGAGTGTTTGTATAGACAGTGTGTGTGTGTGAGTACACAGTGTGTGCGTGTGGATACAGTGTCTGTGTTTGTGTACACAGTGTGTGTGTGTGTGTGTACACAGTTGTGTGTGTACACAGGTGTGTGTGTGTGTACACAACTGTGTGTGTATGTACACAGTTGTGTGTGTGTGTACACAATTGTGTGTGTGTGTGTGTGAGTACACAGTTGTGTGTGTGTGTGCGCAGTTGTGTGTGTGTGTACACAGTTGTGTGTGTACACAGTTTTGAATGTGTGTGTGTGTACACAGTTGTGTGTTTGTGTACAGTGTGTGTGATTGTGTGTACACAGTTGTGTGTGTGTACACAGTTGTGTGTGTAGTGTGTGTGTGTACACAGTCGTGTGTGTGTGTGTGTGTACACAGTTGTGTGTGTGTGTGCGCACAGGCGTGTGTGTGTTTGTACGCAGTTGTGTGTGTGTGTATACTGTTTGCGTGTGTACACTGTGTGTGTGTGTACACTGTGTGTGTGTACACTGTTGTGTGTGTGTGTGTACACTATTGTGTGTGTGTGTACACAGTGTGTATCTGTGTACACAGTGTGTGTGTGTATACACAGTGTGTCTGTGTATACACAGTGTGTGTGTGTGTGTACAATGTTGTGTGCGTGTTTGTGTGTACACAGTGTGTGTGTGAGTGTGTATACAGTGTTTGTGTGTGTGTGAGTACACAGTGTGTGTGTGTATACAGTGTGTTTGTGTGTACACAGTGTGTGTGTTTGTACACAGTTGTGTGTGTGTGTGTACACAGTTGTGTGTGTGTGTACACTGTTGTGTGTGTGTGTACACAGTGTGTGTGTCGGTAAACAGTGTGTGTGTGTATACACAGTGTGTCTGTGTATACACAGTGTGTGTGTGTGTGTGTGTGTACAATGTTGTGTGTGTGTGTACACTGTTGTGTTTGTGTACACAGTGTGTGTGTGTACACAGTGTGTGTGTGTATACACAGTGTGTGTGTGTGTGTGTATACACTGTGTGTGTGTACACTGTGTGTGTGTGTATACACTATATGTGTGTGTGTGCACAGTGTGTGTATGTGTGTACACTGTGTGTGTGTGTGTATAGTATGTGTGTGTGTGTACACTGTGTGCGTGTGTGTACACTGTGTGTGTGTGCACTGTGTGTGTGTACACTGTGTGTGTGTGTACACTGTGTGTGTGTATACACTGTGTGTGTGAACACTGTGTGTGTGTATACACTGTGTGTGTGTATACACGGTTTGTGTGTATACACTTTGTGGGTGTACACTGTGCGTGTGTGTACACTGTGTGTGTGTGTATACACTGTGTTTGTTTATGTGTATACACTGTGTGTGCGTGTGTGTGTACACTGTGTGTGTGTATACACTGTGTGTGTGTGTATACACTGTGTGTGTGTACACGGTGTGTGTGTGTATATACACTGTGTGCGTGTATATATGGTGTGTGTGTGTACACTGTGTGTGTGTATACACTGTGTGTGTATACACTGTGTTTGCGTGTGTGTATACACTGTGTGTGTGTGTACACTGTGTGTATATACACTGTGTGTGTGTACACTGTGTGTGTACACTGTGTGTGTGTACACTGTGTGTGTGTATACTCTGTGTGTGTGTGTGTGTGCATACACTGTGTGTGTGTACACTGTGTGTGTGTCTGTACACTGTGTTTGTGTGTATACACTGTGTGTGTACACACTGTGTGTGTGTACACTGTGTGTGTATACACTCTGTGTGTGTGTGTGCACACTGTGTGTGTGTATACACTGTGTGTGTGAGTGTGTTCACTGTGTGTTTGTGTTTACACTGTGTGTGTGTATACACTGTGTGTGTGGGTACACTGTGTGTGTGTCTGTACACTGTGTGTCTGTATACACTGTGTGTGTGTGTACACACTGTGTGTGTGGGTACACTGTGTGTGTGTGTACACACTGTGCGTGTTTGTATACGCTGTGTGTGTGTGTACACTGTGTGTGTGTACACTGCGTGTGTGTGTACACTGTGTGTGTGTGTACACTGTGTGTGTGTTTGTGTGTGTACACTGTGTGTGTGTGTACACTGTCTGTGTGTGTGTACACTGTGTGTGTACACTGTGTGTATACGCTGTGTGTGTGTGTGTACACTTTGTGTGTGTGTATACACTGTGTGTGTGTACAAAGTGTGTGTGTGTGTACACTGTGTGTGTATACACTGTGTGTGTGTACACTGTGTGTGTGTGTGTATACACTGTGTGTGTGTATACACGGTGGGTGTGTATGTACACTGTGTGTGTGTATACACTGTGTGTGTGTACACTGTGTGTGTGTACAATGTGTGTGTGTATACACTGTGTTTGTGTGTGTGTGTACACTGTGTGTGTGTGTGTACACTGTGTGTGTGTGTACACTGTGTGTGTGTGCACTGTGTGTGTGTACACTGTGTGTGTGTGTACACTGTGTGTGTGTATACACTGTTTGTGTGAACACTGTGTGTGTGTATACACTGTGTGTATATACACGGTGTGTGTGTGTATACACTTTGTGTGTGTACACTGTGCGTGTGTGTACACTTTGTGTGTGTATACACTGTGTTTGTTTGTGTGTATACACTGTGTGTGTGTGTGTACACTGTGTGTGTGTATACACTGTGTGTGTGTATACACTGTGTGTGTGTACACGGTGTGTGTGTGTATATACAAAGTGTGCGTGTATACACGGTGTGTGTGTGTGCACTGTGTGTGTGTATACACTGTGTGTGTGTATACACTGTGTTTGCATGTGTGTATACACTGTGTGTGTGTGTACAATGTGTGTATATACACTGTGTGTGTACACTGTGTGTGTGTGTGTACGCTGTGTGTGTGTGTGTACACTGTGTGTGTGTATACTGTGTGTGTGTGTGTGCATACACTGTGTGTGTACACTGTGTGTGTGTCTGTACACTGTGTTTGTGTGTGTACACTGTGTGTGTGCACACTGTGTGTGTGTGTGTACACTGTGTGTGTGTGTACACTGTGTGTGTATACGCTGTGTGTGTACACAACTGTGTGTGTATGTACACAATTGTGTGTGTGTGTGTGCACACAATTGTGTGTGAGTACACAATTGTGTGTGTGTGTGTGTGAGTGCACAGTTGTGTGTGTGTGTGTACGCAGTTGTGTGTGTGTGTGTGTACACAATTGTGTGTGTACACAGTTTTGTATATGTGTGTGTGTACACAGTTGTGTGTTTGTGTACAGTGTGAGTGTGTGTTTGTACACAGTTGTGTGTGTGTGTACACAGTTGTGTGTGTGTACAGTGTGTGTGTGTACACAGTCGTGTGTGTGTGTGTACACAGTTTTGTGTGTGTGTGTGTGCTCAGGTGTGTGGGTGTTTGTACGCAGTTGTGTGTGTGTGTATACTGTTTGTGTGCATACACTGTGTGTGTGTACACTGTGTGTGTACACTGTGTGTGTACACTGTTTTGTGTGGGTGTACACTGTTGTGTGTGCGTACACAGTGTGTGTGTGTACACACTGTGTGTGTTTATACACAGTGTGTCTGTGTATACACGGTGTGTGTGTGTGTGCACAATGTTGTGTGCGTGTGTGTGAGCACACAGAGTGTGTGTGTATACACAGTGTGTGTGTGTGCGTACACAGTGTGTGTGTGTATATAGTGTGTGTGTGTACAGTGTGTGTGTTTGTACACAGTTGTGTGTGTGTGTACACAGTTGTGTGTATGTGTACACTGTTGTGTGTGTATACACTGTGTGTGTGTGTACACTGTGTGTGTGTGTACACTGTGCTTGTGTATACACTGTGTGTGTACACTGTGTGTGTGTATACACTGTGTGTGTGTGTATACATGGTGTGTGTGTGTGTACACTGTGTGTGTGTATACACTGTGTGTGTACACTGTGTGTATACAATGTGTGTGTGTATACATTGTGTTTGTGTGTGTGTGTACACTGTGTGTGTGTGTACACTGTGTGTGTACACTGTGTGTGTCTGTGTGTGTACACTGTGTGTGTGTGTGTACACTGTGTGTGTATACGCTGTGTGTGTGTGTGTACACTGTGTGTGTGTACACTGTGTGTGTTTATACACTGTGTGTGTCTGTACACTGTGTGTGTGTGTACACTGCGTGTGTGTGTATACACTGTGTGTGTGAACACTGTGTGTGTCTGTGTATACACTGTGTGTGTGTATACACGGTGTGTGCGTGTACACCGTGTGTGTGTGTACACAGTGTGTCTGTGTATACACAGTGTGTGTGTGTGCACAATGTTGTGTGCGTGTGTGTGTGCACACAGTGTGTGTGTATACACAGTGTGTGTGTGTGAGTACACTGTGTGTTTGTGTATACAGTGTGTGTGTGTACACAGTGTGTGTGTTTGTACAAAGTTGTGTGTGTGTGTACACAGTTGTGTGTGTGTACACTGTTGTGTGTGTGTACACAGTGTGTGTGTCTGTACACAGTGTGTGTGTGTATACACAGTGTGTCTGTGTAAACACAGTGTGTGTGTGTGTACAATGTTGTGTGCGTGTGTGTGTGTACACTGTGTGTGTGTGTATACACAGTGTGTGTGTGTGTGAGTACACAGTGTGTGTGTGTGTGTGTATACAGTGTGTGTGTGTGTGTACACAGTGTGTGTTTGTACACAGTTGTGTGTGTGTGTGTACACTGTTGTGTGTGTGTGAACGCAGTTGTGTGTGTCTGTGTACACAATTGTGTGTGTATGTACACAGTTGTGTGTGTGTACAGAATTGTGTGTGTGTGTGTGCGTACACAGCTGTGTGTGTGTGTGTGTGACTGCACAGTTGTGTGTGTGTAAGCAGTGGTGTGTGTGTCTGTACACAGTTGTGTATGTGTACACAGTTTTGTGTGTGTGTGTGTGTGTGTGTGTACACAGTAGTGTGTGTGAGTGTGTACACAGTGTGTGTGTGTGTGTACACAGTTGTGTGTGTGTGTGTACACAGTTGTGTGTGTGTGTATACAGTGTGTGTGTAAACAGTTTTGTGTGTGTGTGTGTACACAGGTATGTGGGTGTGTTTGTACGCAGTTGTGTGTATGTGTGTATACTGAGTGTGTGTTTACACTGTGTGTGTGTACACTGTGTGTGTACAATGTGTGTGTGTGTACACTGTTGTGTGTGTGTGTACACTGTTGTGTTTGTGTACACAGTGTGTGTGTGCGTACACAGTGTGTGTGTGTGTATATACACAGTGTGTGTGTGTGTATATACAGTGTGTGTGTGTACACTGTTGTGTGTGTGTGTGTACACAATGTGTGAGTGTGTGTATAGACAGTGTGTGTGTGTGAGTACACAGTGTGTGTGTGTGGATACAGTGTCTGTGTTTGTGTACACAATATGTGTGTGTGTACACAGTTGTGTGTGTACACAGGTGTGTGTGTGTGTGTACACAACTGTGTGTGTATGTACACAATTGTGTGTGAGTACACAATTGTGTGTGTGTGTGTGTGAGTGCACAGTTGTGTGTGTGTGTGTACGCAGTTGTGTGTGTGTGTGTGTACACAATTGTGTGTGTACACAGTTTTGTATATGTGTGTGTGTACACAGTTGTGTGTTTGTGAACAGTGTGAGTGTGTGTTTGTACACAGTTGTGTGTGTGTGTACACAGTTGTGTGTGTGTACAGTGTGTGTGTGTACACGGTGTGTGTGTATACACTCTGTGTGTGTGTATACACTGTGTGTGTGAGTGTGTTCACTGTGTGTTTGTGTTTACACTGTGTGTGTGTATACACTGTGTGTGTGGGTACACTGTGTGTGTGTCTGTACACTGTGTGTCTGTATACACTGTGTGTGTGTGTACACACTGTGTGTGTGGGTACACTGTGTGTGTGTGTACACACTGTGCGTGTTTGTATACGTTGTGTGTGTGTGTACACTGTGTGTGTGTACACTGCGTGTGTGTGTACACTGTGTGTGTGTGTACACTGTGTGTGTGTTTGTGTGTGTACACTGTGTGTGTGTGTACACTGTCTGTGTGTGTGTACACTGTGTGTGTACACTGTGTGTATACGCTGTGTGTGTGTGTGTGTGTACACTTTGTGTGTGTGTATACACTGTGTGTGTGTACAAAGTGTGTGTGTGTGTACACTGTGTGTGTATACACTGTGTGTGTGTACACTGTGTGTGTGTGTGTATACACTGTGTGTGTGTATACACGGTGGGTGTGTATGTACACTGTGTGTGTGTATACACTGTGTGTGTGTACACTGTGTGTGTGTACAATGTGTGTGTGTATACACTGTGTTTGTGTGTGTGTGTACACTGTGTGTGTGTGTGTACACTGTGTGTGTGTGTACACTGTGTGTGTGTGCACTGTGTGTGTGTACACTGTGTGTGTGTGTACACTGTGTGTGTGTATACACTGTTTGTGTGAACACTGTGTGTGTGTATACACTGTGTGTATATACACGGTGTGTGTGTGTATACACTTTGTGTGTGTACACTGTGCGTGTGTGTACACTTTGTGTGTGTATACACTGTGTTTGTTTGTGTGTATACACTGTGTGTGTGTGTGTACACTGTGTGTGTGTATACACTGTGTGTGTGTATACACTGTGTGTGTGTACACGGTGTGTGTGTGTATATACAAAGTGTGCGTGTATACACGGTGTGTGTGTGTGCACTGTGTGTGTGTATACACTGTGTGTGTGTATACACTGTGTTTGCATGTGTGTATACACTGTGTGTGTGTGTACAATGTGTGTATATACACTGTGTGTGTACACTGTGTGTGTGTGTGTACGCTGTGTGTGTGTGTGTACACTGTGTGTGTGTATACTGTGTGTGTGTGTGTGCATACACTGTGTGTGTACACTGTGTGTGTGTCTGTACACTGTGTTTGTGTGTGTACACTGTGTGTGTGCACACTGTGTGTGTGTGTGTACACTGTGTGTGTGTGTACACTGTGTGTGTATACGCTGTGTGTGTACACAACTGTGTGTGTATGTACACAATTGTGTGTGTGTGTGTGCACACAATTGTGTGTGAGTACACAATTGTGTGTGTGTGTGTGTGTGAGTGCACAGTTGTGTGTGTGTGTGTACGCAGTTGTGTGTGTGTGTGTGTACACAATTGTGTGTGTACACAGTTTTGTATATGTGTGTGTGTACACAGTTGTGTGTTTGTGTACAGTGTGAGTGTGTGTTTGTACACAGTTGTGTGTGTGTGTACACAGTTGTGTGTGTGTACAGTGTGTGTGTGTACACAGTCGTGTGTGTGTGTGTACACAGTTTTGTGTGTGTGTGTGTGCTCAGGTGTGTGGGTGTTTGTACGCAGTTGTGTGTGTGTGTGTATACTGTTTGTGTGCATACACTGTGTGTGTGTACACTGTGTGTGTACACTGTGTGTGTACACTGTTTTGTGTGGGTGTACACTGTTGTGTGTGCGTACACAGTGTGTGTGTGTACACACTGTGTGTGTTTATACACAGTGTGTCTGTGTATACACGGTGTGTGTGTGTGTGCACAATGTTGTGTGCGTGTGTGTGAGCACACAGAGTGTGTGTGTATACACAGTGTGTGTGTGTGCGTACACAGTGTGTGTGTGTATATAGTGTGTGTGTGTACAGTGTGTGTGTTTGTACACAGTTGTGTGTGTGTGTACACAGTTGTGTGTATGTGTACACTGTTGTGTGTGTATACACTGTGTGTGTGTGTACACTGTGTGTGTGTGTACACTGTGCTTGTGTATACACTGTGTGTGTACACTGTGTGTGTGTATACACTGTGTGTGTGTGTATACATGATGTGTGTGTGTGTACACTGTGTGTGTGTATACACTGTGTGTGTACACTGTGTGTATACAATGTGTGTGTGTATACATTGTGTTTGTGTGTGTGTGTACACTGTGTGTGTGTGTACACTGTGTGTGTACACTGTGTGTGTCTGTGTGTGTACACTGTGTGTGTGTGTGTACACTGTGTGTGTATACGCTGTGTGTGTGTGTGTACACTGTGTGTGTGTACACTGTGTGTGTTTATACACTGTGTGTGTCTGTACACTGTGTGTGTGTGTACACTGCGTGTGTGTGTATACACTGTGTGTGTGAACACTGTGTGTGTCTGTGTATACACTGTGTGTGTGTATACACGGTGTGTGCGTGTACACCGTGTGTGTGTGTACACAGTGTGTCTGTGTATACACAGTGTGTGTGTGTGCACAATGTTGTGTGCGTGTGTGTGTGCACACAGTGTGTGTGTATACACAGTGTGTGTGTGTGAGTACACTGTGTGTTTGTGTATACAGTGTGTGTGTGTACACAGTGTGTGTGTTTGTACAAAGTTGTGTGTGTGTGTACACAGTTGTGTGTGTGTACACTGTTGTGTGTGTGTACACAGTGTGTGTGTCTGTACACAGTGTGTGTGTGTATACACAGTGTGTCTGTGTAAACACAGTGTGTGTGTGTGTACAATGTTGTGTGCGTGTGTGTGTGTACACTGTGTGTGTGTGTATACACAGTGTGTGTGTGTGTGAGTACACAGTGTGTGTGTGTGTGTGTATACAGTGTGTGTGTGTGTGTACACAGTGTGTGTTTGTACACAGTTGTGTGTGTGTGTGTACACTGTTGTGTGTGTGTGAACGCAGTTGTGTGTGTCTGTGTACACAATTGTGTGTGTATGTACACAGTTGTGTGTGTGTACAGAATTGTGTGTGTGTGTGTGCGTACACAGCTGTGTGTGTGTGTGTGTGACTGCACAGTTGTGTGTGTGTAAGCAGTGGTGTGTGTGTCTGTACACAGTTGTGTATGTGTACACAGTTTTGTGTGTGTGTGTGTGTGTGTGTGTACACAGTAGTGTGTGTGAGTGTGTACACAGTGTGTGTGTGTGTGTACACAGTTGTGTGTGTGTGTACACAGTTGTGTGTGTGTGTATACAGTGTGTGTGTAAACAGTTTTGTGTGTGTGTGTGTACACAGGTATGTGGGTGTGTTTGTACGCAGTTGTGTGTATGTGTGTATACTGAGTGTGTGTTTACACTGTGTGTGTGTACACTGTGTGTGTACAATGTGTGTGTGTGTACACTGTTGTGTGTGTGTGTACACTGTTGTGTTTGTGTACACAGTGTGTGTGTGCGTACACAGTGTGTGTGTGTGTATATACACAGTGTGTGTGTGTGTATATACAGTGTGTGTGTGTACACTGTTGTGTGTGTGTGTGTACACAATGTGTGAGTGTGTGTATAGACAGTGTGTGTGTGTGAGTACACAGTGTGTGTGTGTGGATACAGTGTCTGTGTTTGTGTACACAATATGTGTGTGTGTACACAGTTGTGTGTGTACACAGGTGTGTGTGTGTGTGTACACAACTGTGTGTGTATGTACACAATTGTGTGTGAGTACACAATTGTGTGTGTGTGTGTGTGAGTGCACAGTTGTGTGTGTGTGTGTACGCAGTTGTGTGTGTGTGTGTGTACACAATTGTGTGTGTACACAGTTTTGTATATGTGTGTGTGTACACAGTTGTGTGTTTGTGAACAGTGTGAGTGTGTGTTTGTACACAGTTGTGTGTGTGTGTACACAGTTGTGTGTGTGTACAGTGTGTGTGTGTACACGGTGTGTGTGTATACACTCTGTGTGTGTGTATACACTGTGTGTGTGAGTGTGTTCACTGTGTGTTTGTGTTTACACTGTGTGTGTGTATACACTGTGTGTGTGGGTACACTGTGTGTGTGTCTGTACACTGTGTGTCTGTATACACTGTGTGTGTGTGTACACACTGTGTGTGTGGGTACACTGTGTGTGTGTGTACACACTGTGCGTGTTTGTATACGTTGTGTGTGTGTGTACACTGTGTGTGTGTACACTGCGTGTGTGTGTACACTGTGTGTGTGTGTACACTGTGTGTGTGTTTGTGTGTGTACACTGTGTGTGTGTGTACACTGTCTGTGTGTGTGTACACTGTGTGTGTACACTGTGTGTATACGCTGTGTGTGTGTGTGTGTGTACACTTTGTGTGTGTGTATACACTGTGTGTGTGTACAAAGTGTGTGTGTGTGTACACTGTGTGTGTATACACTGTGTGTGTGTACACTGTGTGTGTGTGTATACACTGTGTGTGTGTATACACGGTGGGTGTGTATGTACACTGTGTGTGTGTATACACTGTGTGTGTGTACACTGTGTGTGTGTACAATGTGTGTGTGTATACACTGTGTTTGTGTGTGTGTGTACACTGTGTGTGTGTGTGTACACTGTGTGTGTGTGTACACTGTGTGTGTGTGCACTGTGTGTGTGTACACTGTGTGTGTGTGTACACTGTGTGTGTGTATACACTGTTTGTGTGAACACTGTGTGTGTGTATACACTGTGTGTATATACACGGTGTGTGTGTGTATACACTTTGTGTGTGTACACTGTGCGTGTGTGTACACTTTGTGTGTGTATACACTGTGTTTGTTTGTGTGTATACACTGTGTGTGTGTGTGTACACTGTGTGTGTGTATACACTGTGTGTGTGTATACACTGTGTGTGTGTACACGGTGTGTGTGTGTATATACAAAGTGTGCGTGTATACACGGTGTGTGTGTGTGCACTGTGTGTGTGTATACACTGTGTGTGTGTATACACTGTGTTTGCATGTGTGTATACACTGTGTGTGTGTGTACAATGTGTGTATATACTCTGTGTGTGTACACTGTGTGTGTGTGTGTACGCTGTGTGTGTGTGTGTACACTGTGTGTGTGTATACTGTGTGTGTGTGTGTGCATACACTGTGTGTGTACACTGTGTGTGTGTCTGTACACTGTGTTTGTGTGTGTACACTGTGTGTGTGCACACTGTGTGTGTGTGTGTACACTGTGTGTGTGTGTACACTGTGTGTGTATACGCTGTGTGTGTGTGTGTATACTGTGTGTGTGTATACACTGTGTGTGTGTGTACACTGTGTGTGTGTGTATACACTGTGTGTGTGAACACTGTGTGTGTGTGTGTATACACTGTGTGTGTGTATACACGGTGTGTGCGTGTACACTGTGTGTATACGCTGTGTGTGTGTACACTTTGTGTGTGTGTACACACTGTGTGTGTGTACACTGTGTGTGTACACTGTGTGTGTGTATGCACTGTGTGTGTGTGTACACTGTGTGTGTGTGTGTACACTGTGTGTGTGTGTGTACACTGTGTGTGTGTACCATGAGTGTGTGTGTGTGTGTGTGTGTGTGTGTGTACACAGTGTGTTTGTGTCTGTTTACAGTTGTGTGTGTATATGTGTGTACAGAGTTGTGTGTGTACAGTTGTGTGTGAGTCTGTGTACACAGTTGTGTGTGTGTGTCTGTGCACAGTTGTGTGTCTGTGCGTACACAGTTTTGTGTGTGTGTGTGTACACAGTTGTGTGTATGTGTATGTACACAGTTGTGTGTGTGTACAGAATTGTGTGTGTGTGTGTGTGTGCGTACACAGCTGTGTGTGTGTGTGTGTGTGACTGCACAGTTGTGTGTGTGTAAGCAGTGGTGTGTGTGTCTGTACACAGTTGTGTATGTGTACACAGTTTTTTGTGTGTGTGTGTGTGTACACAGTAGTGTGTGTGAGTGTGTACACAGTGTGTGTGTGTGTGCACACAGTTGTGTGTGTGTGTACACAGTTGTGTGTGTGTGTATACAGTGTGTGTGTAAACAGTTTTGTGTGTGTGTGTGTACACAGGTATGTGGGTGTGTTTGTACGCAGTTGTGTGTATGTGTGTATACTGAGTGTGTGTGTACACTGTGTGTGTGTACACTGTGTGTGTACAATGTGTGTGTGTGTGTACACTATTGTGTGTGTGTGTACACTGTTGTGTTTGTGTACACAGTGTGTGTGTGTGTACACAGTGTGTGTGTGTGTGTGTGTATACACAGTGTGTGTGTGTGTGTGTGTGTATACAGTGTGTGTGTACACTGTTGTGTGTGTGTGTGTACACAATGTGTGAGTGTGTGTATAGACAGTGTGTGTGTGAGTACACAGTGTGTGTGTGGATACAGTGTCTGTGTTTGTGTACACAGGTGTGTGTGTGTGTACACAACTGTGTGTGTATGTACACAATTGTGTGTGTGTGTGTGCACACAATTGTGTGTGAGTACACAATTGTGTGTGTGTGTGTGTGAGTGCACAGTTGTGTGTGTGTGTGTACGCAGTTGTGTGTGTGTGTGTGTACACAATTGTGTGTGTACACAGTTTTGTATATGTGTGTGTGTACACAGTTGTGTGTTTGTGTACAGTGTGAGTGTGTGTTTGTACACAGTTGTGTGTGTGTGTACACAGTTGTGTGTGTGTACAGTGTGTGTGTGTACACAGTCGTGTGTGTGTGTGTACACAGTTTTGTGTGTGTGTGTGTGTGCTCAGGTGTGTGGGTGTTTGTACGCAGTTGTGTGTGTGTGTATACTGTTTGTGTGCATACACTGTGTGTGTGTACACTGTGTGTGTACACTGTGTGTGTACACTGTTTTGTGTGGGTGTACACTGTTGTGTGTGCGTACACAGTGTGTGTGTGTACACACTGTGTGTGTTTATACACAGTGTGTCTGTGTATACACGGTGTGTGTGTGTGTGCACAATGTTGTGTGCGTGTGTGTGAGCACACAGAGTGTGTGTGTATACACAGTGTGTGTGTGTGTGCGTACACAGTGTGTGTGTGTATATAGTGTGTGTGTGTACAGTGTGTGTGTTTGTACACAGTTGTGTGTGTGTGTACACAGTTGTGTGTATGTGTACACTGTTGTGTGTGTATACACTGTGTGTGTGTGTACACTGTGTGTGTGTGTACACTGTGCTTGTGTATACACTGTGTGTGTACACTGTGTGTGTGTATACACTGTGTGTGTGTGTATACATGGTGTGTGTGTGTGTACACTGTGTGTGTGTATACACTGTGTGTGTACACTGTGTGTATACAATGTGTGTGTGTATACATTGTGTTTGTGTGTGTGTGTACACTGTGTGTGTGTGTACACTGTGTGTGTACACTGTGTGTGTCTGTGTGTGTACACTGTGTGTGTGTGTGTACACTGTGTGTGTATACGCTGTGTGTGTGTGTGTACACTGTGTGTGTGTACACTGTGTGTGTTTATACACTGTGTGTGTCTGTACACTGTGTGTGTGTGTACACTGCGTGTGTGTGTATACACTGTGTGTGTGAACACTGTGTGTGTCTGTGTATACACTGTGTGTGTGTATACACGGTGTGTGCGTGTACACCGTGTGTGTGTGTACACAGTGTGTCTGTGTATACACAGTGTGTGTGTGTGCACAATGTTGTGTGCGTGTGTGTGTGCACACAGTGTGTGTGTATACACAGTGTGTGTGTGTGAGTACACTGTGTGTTTGTGTATACAGTGTGTGTGTGTACACAGTGTGTGTGTTTGTACAAAGTTGTGTGTGTGTGTACACAGTTGTGTGTGTGTACACTGTTGTGTGTGTGTACACAGTGTGTGTGTCTGTACACAGTGTGTGTGTGTATACACAGTGTGTCTGTGTAAACACAGTGTGTGTGTGTGTACAATGTTGTGTGCGTGTGTGTGTGTACACTGTGTGTGTGTGTATACACAGTGTGTGTGTGTGTGAGTACACAGTGTGTGTGTGTGTGTGTATACAGTGTGTGTGTGTGTGTACACAGTGTGTGTTTGTACACAGTTGTGTGTGTGTGTGTACACTGTTGTGTGTGTGTGAACGCAGTTGTGTGTGTCTGTGTACACAATTGTGTGTGTATGTACACAGTTGTGTGTGTGTACAGAATTGTGTGTGTGTGTGTGCGTACACAGCTGTGTGTGTGTGTGTGTGTGACTGCACAGTTGTGTGTGTGTAAGCAGTGGTGTGTGTGTCTGTACACAGTTGTGTATGTGTACACAGTTTTGTGTGTGTGTGTGTGTGTGTGTGTGTACACAGTAGTGTGTGTGAGTGTGTACACAGTGTGTGTGTGTGTGTACACAGTTGTGTGTGTGTGTACACAGTTGTGTGTGTGTGTATACAGTGTGTGTGTAAACAGTTTTGTGTGTGTGTGTGTACACAGGTATGTGGGTGTGTTTGTACGCAGTTGTGTGTATGTGTGTATACTGAGTGTGTGTTTACACTGTGTGTGTGTACACTGTGTGTGTACAATGTGTGTGTGTGTACACTGTTGTGTGTGTGTGTACACTGTTGTGTTTGTGTACACAGTGTGTGTGTGCGTACACAGTGTGTGTGTGTGTATATACACAGTGTGTGTGTGTGTATATACAGTGTGTGTGTGTACACTGTTGTGTGTGTGTGTGTACACAATGTGTGAGTGTGTGTATAGACAGTGTGTGTGTGTGAGTACACAGTGTGTGTGTGTGGATACAGTGTCTGTGTTTGTGTACACAATATGTGTGTGTGTACACAGTTGTGTGTGTACACAGGTGTGTGTGTGTGTGTGTACACAACTGTGTGTGTATGTACACAATTGTGTGTGAGTACACAATTGTGTGTGTGTGTGTGTGAGTGCACAGTTGTGTGTGTGTGTGTACGCAGTTGTGTGTGTGTGTGTGTACACAATTGTGTGTGTACACAGTTTTGTATATGTGTGTGTGTACACAGTTGTGTGTTTGTGAACAGTGTGAGTGTGTGTTTGTACACAGTTGTGTGTGTGTGTACACAGTTGTGTGTGTGTACACAGTCGTGTGTGTGTGTGTACACAGTTTTGTGTGTGTGTGTGTGCTCAGGTGTGTGCGTGTTTGTACGCAGTTGTGTGTGTGTGTATACTGTTTGTGTGCATACACTGTGTGTGTGTACACTGTGTGTGTATACACTGTGTGTGTACACTGTTTTGTGTGGGTGTACACTGTTGTGTGTGTGTACACAGTGTGTGTGTGTACACACTGTGTGTGTTTATACACAGTGTGTCTGTGTATACACAGTGTGTGTGTGTGTGCACAATGTTGTGTGCGTGTGTGTGAGCACACAGAGTGTGTGTGTGTATACACAGTGTGTGTGTGTGTGCGTACACAGTGTGTGTGTGTATATATATAGTGTGTGTGTGTACAGTGTGTGTGTTTGAACTCAGTTGTGTGTGTGTGTACACAGTTGTGTGTATGTGTACACTGTTGTGTGTGTATACACTGTGTGTGTGTGTACACTGTGTGTGTGTGTACACTGTGCTTGTGTATACACTGTGTGTGTGTACACTGTGTGTGTGTGTATACACTGTGTGTGTGTATACATGGTGTGTGTGTACACTGTGTGTGTGTATACACTGTGTGTGTGTACACTGTGTGTATACAATGTGTGTGTGTATACATTGTGTTTGTGTGTGTGTGTACACTGTGTGTGTGTGTACACTGTGTGTGTACACTGTGTGTGTCTGTGTGTGTACACTGTGTGTGTGTGTGTACACTGTGTGTGTATACGCTGTGTGTGTGTGTACACTGTGTGTGTGTGTACACTGTGTGTGTTTATACACTGTGTGTGTCTGTACACTGTGTGTGTGTGTACACTGCGTGTGTGTGTATACACTGTGTGTGTGAACACTGTGTGTGTCTGTGTATACACTGTGTGTGTGTATACATGGTGTGTGCGTGTACACCGTGTGTGTGTGTACACAGTGTGTCTGTGTATACACAGTGTGTGTGTGTGCACAATGTTGTGTGCGTGTGTGTGTGCACACAGTGTGTGTGTATACACAGTGTGTGTGTGTGAGTACACTGTGTGTTTGTGTATACAGCGTGTGTGTGTACACAGTGTGTGTGTTTGTACACAGTTGTGTGTGTGTACACTGTTGTGTGTGTGTACACAGTGTGTGTGTCTGTACACAGTGTGTGTGTGTATACACAGTGTGTCTGTGTAAACACAGTGTGTGTGTGTACAATGTTGTGTGCGTGTGTGTGTGTGTACACTGTGTGTGTGTGTGTGTATACACAGTGTGTGTGTGTGTGAGTACACAGTGTGTGTGTGTATACAGTGTGTGTGTGTGTGTACACAGTGTGTGTTTGTACACAGTTGTGTGTGTGTGTACACTGTTGTGTGTGTGTGTACAGGGTGTGTGTGTGTGTGTGTACTGTGTGTGTGTACACTGTGTGTGTGTACACTGTGTGTGTGTGTACACTGTGTGTGTGTGTACACTGTGTGTGTATACGCTGTGTGTGTGTGTATACTGTGTGTGTGTATACACACTGTGTGTGTGTATACACACTGTGTGTGTGTGTACACTGTGTGTGTGTATACACTGTGTGTGTGAATACTGTGTGTGTGTGTGTATACACTGTGTGTGTGTATACACGGTGTGTGCTTGTACACTGTGTGTATACGCTGTGTGTGTGTGTGTGTACACTTTGTGTGTGTGTACACACTGTGTGTGTGTACACTGTGTGTGTACACTGTGTGTGTGTATGCACTGTGTGTGTGTACACTGTGTGTGTGTGTGTACACTGTGTGTGTGTGTCACTATGTGTGTATACGCTGTGTGTGTGTACGTTGTGTGTTTGTATACACTGTGTGTGTCTGTACACTGTGTGTGTGTACACTGTGTGTGTGTATACACTGTGTGTGTGAACACTGTGTGTGTGTGTGTATTCACTGTGTGTGTGTATACACGGTGTGTGCGTGTACACAGTGTGTGTGTGTACACAGTGTGTGTGTTTATACACAGTGTGTCTGTGTATGCACAGTATGTGTGTGTGTGCACAATATTGTGTGTGTGTGTGTGTGCACACAGTGTGTGTGTGTGTATACACAGTGTGTGTGTGTGAGTACACTGTGTGTGTGTATACAGTGTGTGTGTGTACACAGTGTGTGTGTTTGTACACAGTTGTGTGTGTGTGTGTACACAGTTGTTTGTGTGTACACTGTTGTGTGTGTGTACACAGTGTGTGTGTCTGTACACAGTGTGTGTGTATACACAGTGTGTCTGTGTATACACAGTGTGTGTGTGTTTACAATGTTTTGTGCGTGTGTGTGGTAACACTGTGTGTGTGTGTGTGTACACAGTGTGTGTGTGTGAGTACACAATGAGTGTGTGTATACAGTGTGTGTGTGTACACAGTGTGTGTTTGTACACAGTTGTGTGTGTGTGTGTGTGTACACAGTTGTGTGTGTGTGTGTACAGGGTGTGTGTGTGTGTGTGTACTGTGTGTGTGTGTGTACACTGTGTGTGTGTGTACACTGTGTCTGTGTGTAAACTGTGTGTGTACACTGCGTGTGTGTTTGTACACAGTTGTGTGTGTGTGTACACAGTTGTGTGTGTGTGTGTACAGGGTGTGTATGTGTGTGTACACTGTGTGTGTATACACTGTGTGTGTGTGTACACTGTGTGTGTGTCTGTGTGTACACTGTGTGTGTGTGTTTACACTGTGTGTGTGTATACTCTGTGTGTGTGTACACTGTGTGTGTGTTTACACTATGTGCGTGTGCATGTGTACACTGTGTGTGTGTACACTGTGTGTGTGTGTTTACACTGTGTGTGTGTGTGTACACTGTGTGTGTGTACACTGAGTGTGTGTGTGTGTGTGTGTGTGTGTGTGTGTGTACACAGTGTGTTTGTGTCTGTTTACAGTTGTGTGTGTATGTGTGTGTACAGAGTTGTGTGTGTACAGTTGTGTGTGTGTCTGTGTACACAGTTGTGTGTGTGTGTCTGTGCACAGTTGTGTGTCTGTGCGTACACAGTTTTGTGTGTGTGTGTGTACACAGTTGTGTGTATGTGTGTGTACACAGCTGTGTGTGTGAACGCAGTTGTGTGTGTCTGTGTACACAATTGTGTGTGTATGTACACAGTTGTGTGTGTGTACAGAATTGTGTGTGTGTGTGTGTGCGTACACAGCTGTGTGTGTGTGTGTGTGACTGCACAGTTGTGTGTGTGTAAGCAGTGGTGTGTGTGTCTGTGCACAGTTGTGTATGTGTACCCAGTTTTGTGTGTGTGTGTGTACACAGTAGTGTGTGTGTGTGTACACAGTGTGTGTGTGTGTGTACACAGTTGTGTGTGTGTGTACACAGTTGTGTGTGTGTGTACACAGTTGTGTGTGTGTGTATACAGTGTGTGTGTAAACAGTTTTGTGTGTGTGTGTGTACACAGGTATGTGGGTGTGTTTGTACGCAGTTGTGTGTATGTGTGTATAATGAGTGTGTGTGTACACTGTGTGTGTGTACACTGTGTGTGTACAATGTGTGTGTGTGTGTACACTGTTGTGTGTGTGTGTACACTGTTGTGTTTGTGTACACAGTGTGTGTGTGTACACTGTGTGTGTGTGTACACTGTTGTGTGTGTGTGTATACAGTGTGTGTGTGTACACTGTTGTGTGTGTGTACACAATGTGTGAGTGTGTGTATAGACAGTGTGTGTGTGTGAGTACACAGTGTGTGTGTGTGTGGATACAGTGTCTGTGTTTGTGTACACAGTGTGTGTGTGTGTGTGTGTACACAGTTGTGTGTGTACACAGGTGTGTGTGTGTACACAACTGTGTGTGCATGTACACAGTTGTGTGTGTGTACACAATTGTGTGTGTGTGTGTGAGTACACAATTGTGTGTGTGTGTGTGTGAGTGCACAGTTGTGTGTGTGTGTACGCAGTTGTGTGTGTGTGTACAGTGTGAGTGTGTGTTTGTACACAGTTGTGTGTGTGTGTACACAATTGTGTGTGTACACAGTTTTGTATATGTGTGTGTGTACACAGTTGTGTGTTTGTGTACAGTGTGAGTGTGTGTTTGTACACTGTTGTGTGTGTGTGTACACTGTTGTGCGTGTGTACACAGTGTGTGTCTGTGTACACAGTGTGTGTGTGTATACACAGTGTGTCTGTGTATACACAGTGTGTGTGTGTGTGTACAATGTTGCGTGCGTGTTTGTGTGTACACAGTGTGTGTGTGAGTGTGTATACAGTGTTTGTGTGTGTGTGAGTACACAGTGTGTGTGTGTATACAGTGTGTTTGTGTGTACACAGTGTGTGTGTTTGTACACAGTTGTGTGTGTGTGTGTACACAGTTGTGTGTGTGTACACTGTTGTGTGTGTGTGTACACAGTGTGTGTGTCGGTAAACAGTGTGTGTGTGTATACACAGTGTGTCTGTGTATACACAGTGTGTGTGTGTGTGTGTGTGTACAATGTTGTGTGTGTGTGTACACTGTTGTGTTTGTGTACACAGTGTGTGTGTGTGTACACAGTGTGTGTGTGTATACACAGTGTGTGTGTGTGTATACACTGTGTGTGTGTACACTATGTGTGTGTGTATACACTATATGTGTGTGTGTGCACAGTGTGTGTATGTGTGTACACTGTGTGTGCGTGTGTATAGTATGTGTGTGTGTGTGTACACTGTGTGTGTGTGTGTACACTGTGTGTGTGTGCACTGTGTGTGTGTACACTGTGTGTGTGTGTACACTGTGTGTGTGTATACACTGTGTGTGTGAACACTGTGTCTGTGTATACACTGTGTGTGTGTATACACGGTTTGTGTGTATACACTTTGTGGGTGTACACTGTGCGTGTGTGTACACTGTGTGTGTGTGTATACACTGTGTTTGTTTGTGTGTATACACTGTGTGTGCGTGTGTGTGTACACTGTGTGTGTGTATACACTGTGTGTGTGTGTGTACACAGTGTGTGTCTGTGTACACAGGGTGTGTGTTTATACACAGTGTGTCTGTGTATACACAGTGTGTGTGTGTGTACAATGTTGTGTGCGTGTTTGTGTGTACACAGTGTGTGTGTGAGTGTGTATACAGTGTTTGTGTGTGTGTGAGTACACAGTGTGTGTGTGTATACAGTGTGTTTGTGTGTACACAGTGTGTGTGTTTGTACACAGTTGTGTGTGTGTGTACACAGTTGTGTGTGTGTGTACACTGTTGTGTGTGTGTGTACACAGTGTGTGTGTCGGTAAACAGTGTGTGTGTGTATACACAGTGTGTCTGTGTATACACAGTGTGTGTGTGTGTGTACAATGTTGTGTGTGTGTGTACACTGTTGTGTTTGTGTACACAGTTTGTGTGTGTGTATACACAGTGTGTGTGTGTATACACAGTGTGTGTGTGTGTGTGTGTGTATACACTGTGTGTGTGTACACTGTGTTTGTGTGTATACACTATATGTGTGTGTGTGCACAGTGTGTGTATGTGTGTACACTGTGTGTGCGTGTGTATAGTATGTGTGTGTGTGTACACTGTGTGTGTGTGTGTGTGTGTGTATACACAGTGTGTGTGTGAGTACACTGTGTGTGTGTATACAGTGTGTGTGTGTACACAGTGTGTGTGTTTGTACACAGTTGTGTGTGTGTGTACACAGTTGGGTGTGTGTACACTGTTGTGTGTGTGTACACAGTGTGTGTGTCTGTACACAGTGTGTGTGTGTATAAACAGTGTGTGTGTGTGTGTGTGAGTACACAGTGAGTGTTTGTATATAGTGTGTGTGTGTTTACACAGTGTGCGTTTGTACACAGTTGTGTGTGTGTGTGTGTGTACACAGTTGTGTGTGTGTGTACAGGGTGTGTGTGTGTGTGCACTGTGTGTGTGTGTGTGTGTACACTGTGTGTGTGTTTACACTGTGTGTGTGTGTGTACACTGTGTGTGTGTGTACACTGTGTGTGTGTTTGTGTGTGTACACTGCTGTGTGTGTGTACACTGTGTGTGTGTGTACACTGTGTGTGTATACGCTGAGTGTGTGTACAATTTGTGTGCGTGTATACACTGTGTGTGTGTACACTGTGTGTGTGTGTACACTGTGTGTGTGTGTATACACTGTGTGTGTGTACACTGTCTATGTGTGTGTATACACTGTGTGTCTGTATACACGGTGTGTGTGTGTACACTGTGTGTGTGTGTGTATACAATGTGTGTGTGTGCACACTGTGTGTTTGTACAATGTGTGTGTGTATACACTGTGTTTGTGTGTGTGTGTACACTGTGTGTGTGTGCGTGTGTGTGTACACTGTGTGTGTATACGCTGTGTGTGTGTACACTGTGTGTGTGTATACACTGTGTGTGTGTATACACTGTGTGTGTACACTGTGTGTGTGTGTACACTGTGTGTGTGTATACACTGTGTGAGTGAACATTGTCTGTGTGTGTGTATACACTGTGTGTGTGTATACACGGTGTGTGTGTGTATACACTGTGTGTGTGTGTACACTGTGTGTGTGTGTCTGTACACTGTGTGTGTGTATACACTGTGTGTGTGTACACACTGTGTGTGTGTACACTGTGTGTGTGTATACACTCTGTGTGTGTGTGTACACACTGTGTGTGTGTGTACACTGTGTGTGTGTATACACTCTGTGTGTGTGTATACACTGTGTGTGTGAGTGTGTACACTGTGTGTGAGTGTTTACACTGTGTGTGTATACACTGTGTGTGTGTGTACGCTGTGTATGTGTACGCTGTGTGTGTGTGTGTATACACTATGTGTGTGTGTGCACAGTGTGTGTGTGTGTACACTGTGTGTGTGTGCATACTGTGTGTGTGTGTATACACTGTGTGTGTGAGTGTGTACACTGTGTGTGAGTGTTTACACTGTGTGTATACACTGTGTGTGTGTACACTGTGTGTGTGTACACTGTGTGTGTGTACACTGTGTGTGTGTGTGTGTGTACACTGTGTGTATGTGTGTGAACACTGTGTGTGTGTGTGTACACTGTGTGTGTGTGTATACACTGTGTGTGTGTACACTGTGTGTGTGTATGTGTGTACAAAGTGTGTGTGTATACACTGTGTGTGTGTACACTGTGTGTGTGTGTACACTGTGTGTGTGTCTGTGTGTGTGTGTACACTGTGTATATGTGTGTACACTGTGTGTGTGTATACTCTGTGTGTGTGTGTACACTGTGTGTGTGTTTACACTGTGTGTGTGTACACTGTGTGTGTGTGTTTACACTGTGTTTGTGTGTGTGTACACTGTGTGTGCACACTGATTGTTTGTGTGTGTGTACACAGTGTGTTTGTGTCTGTTTACATTTGTGTGTGTATGTGTGTGTACAGAGTTGTGTGTGTATAGTTGTGTGTGATTCTGTGTACACAGTTGTGTGTGTGTTTCTGTACACAGTTGTGTGTCTGTGTGTACACAGTTTTGTGTGTGTGTGTACACAGTTGTGTCTGTATGTGTGTGTACACAGTTGTGTGTGTGTGAACGCAGTTGTGTGTGTGTGTACACAAATGTGTGTGTATGTACACAGTTGTGTGTGTGTACAGAATTGTGTGTGTGTGTTGGCGTAGACAGCTGTGTGTGTGTGTGACTGCACAGTTGTGTGTGTGTAAGCAGTTGTGTGTGTGTCTGTACACAGTTGTGTATGTGTACACAGTTTTGTGTGTGTGTGTACACAGCAGTGTGTGTGTGTGTTCAGTGTGTGTGTGTGTGTACACAGTTGTGTGTGTGTGTACAGTGTGTGTAAACAGTCGTGTATGTGTGTGTGTGTACACAGTTTTGTTTGTGTGTGTGTACACAGGTATGTGGGTGTGTTTGTACGCAGTTGTGTGTATGTGTGTATACTGTGTGTGTACACTGTGTGTACAATGTGTGTGTGTGTACACTGTTGTGTGTGTGTACACTGTTGTGTTTGTGTACACAGTGTGTGTGTGTGTGTATACACAGTGTGTGTGTGTATATACACAGTGTGTGTGTACACTGTTGTGTGTGTGTACACAATGTGTGAGTGTTTGTATAGACAGTGTGTGTGTGTGAGTACACAGTGTGTGCGTGTGGATACAGTGTCTGTGTTTGTGTACACAGTGTGTGTGTGTGTGTGTGTGTGTACACAGTTGTGTGTGTACACAGGTGTGTGTGTGTGTACACAACTGTGTGTGTATGTACACAGTTGTGTGTGTGTGTACACAATTGTGTGTGTGTGTGTGAGTACACAGTTGTGTGTGTGTGTGAGTGCACAGTTGTGTGTGTGTGCGCGCAGTTGTGTGTGTGTGTACACAGTTGTGTGTGTACACAGTTTTGAATGTGTGTGTGTGTACACAGTTGTGTGTTTGTGTACAGTGTGTGTGATTGTGTGTACACAGTTGTGTGTGTGTACACAGTTGTGTGTGTAGTGTGTGTGTGTACACAGTCGTGTGTGTGTGTGTGTACACAGTTGTGTGTGTGTGTGCGCACAGGCGTGTGTGTGTTTGTACGCAGTTGTGTGTGTGTGTATACTGTTTGCGTGTGTACACTGTGTGTGTGTGTACACTGTGTGTGTGTACACTGTTGTGTGTGTGTGTGTACACTATTGTGTGTGTGTGTACACAGTGTGTATCTGTGTACACAGTGTGTGTGTGTATACACAGTGTGTCTGTGTATACACAGTGTGTGTGTGTGTGTGTACAATGTTGTGTGCGTGTTTGTGTGTACACAGTGTGTGTGTGAGTGTGTATACAGTGTTTGTGTGTGTGTGAGTACACAGTGTGTGTGTGTATACAGTGTGTTTGTGTGTACACAGTGTGTGTGTTTGTACACAGTTGTGTGTGTGTGTGTACACAGTTGTGTGTGTGTGTACACTGTTGTGTGTGTGTGTACACAGTGTGTGTGTCGGTAAACAGTGTGTGTGTGTATACACAGTGTGTCTGTGTATACACAGTGTGTGTGTGTGTGTGTGTACAATGTTGTGTGTGTGTGTACACTGTTGTGTTTGTGTACACAGTGTGTGTGTGTACACAGTGTGTGTGTGTATACACAGTGTGTGTGTGTGTGTATACACTGTGTGTGTGTACACTGTGTGTGTGTGTATACACTATATGTGTGTGTGTGCACAGTGTGTGTATGTGTGTACACTGTGTGTGTGTGTGTATAGTATGTGTGTGTGTGTACACTGTGTGTGTGTGTGTACACTGTGTGTGTGTGCACTGTGTGTGTGTACACTGTGTGTGTGTGTGTACACTGTGTGTGTGTATACACTGTGTGTGTGAACACTGTGTGTGTGTATACACTGTGTGTGTGTATACACGGTTTGTGTGTATACACTTTGTGGGTGTACACTGTGCGTGTGTGTACACTGTGTGTGTGTGTATACACTGTGTTTGTTTGTGTGTATACACTGTGTGTGCGTGTGTGTGTACACTGTGTGTGTGTATACACTGTGTGTGTGTGTATACACTGTGTGTGTGTACACGGTGTGTGTGTGTATATACACTGTGTGCGTGTATATATGGTGTGTGTGTGTACACTGTGTGTGTGTATACACTGTGTGTGTATACACTGTGTTTGCGTGTGTGTATACACTGTGTGTGTGTGTACACTGTGTGTATATACACTGTGTGTGTGTACACTGTGTGTGTACACTGTGTGTGTGTACACTGTGTGTGTGTATACTGTGTGTGTGTGTGTGTGTGTGTGCATACACTGTGTGTGTGTACACTGTGTGTGTGTCTGTACACTGTGTTTGTGTGTATACACTGTGTGTGTACACACTGTGTGTGTGTACACTGTGTGTGTATACACTCTGTGTGTGTGTGTGCACACTGTGTGTGTGTGTACACGGTGTGTGTGTATACACTCTGTGTGTGTGTATACACTGTGTGTGTGAGTGTGTTCACTGTGTGTTTGTGTTTACACTGTGTGTGTGTATACACTGTGTGTGTGGGTACACTGTGTGTGTGTCTGTACACTGTGTGTGTGTATACACTGTGTGTGTGTGTACACACTGTGTGTGTGGGTACACTGTGTGTGTGTATACACACTGTGCGTGTTTGTATACGCTGTGTGTGTGTGTACACTGTGTGTGTGTGTACACTGCGTGTGTGTGTACACTGTGTGTGTGTGTACACTGTGTGTGTGTTTGTGTGTGTACACTGTGTGTGTGTGTACACTGTCTGTGTGTGTGTACACTGTGTGTGTACACTGTGTGTATACGCTGTGTGTGTGTGTGTGTAAACTTTGTGTGTGTGTATACACTGTGTGTGTGTACAAAGTGTGTGTGTGTGTACACTGTGTGTGTATACACTGTGTGTGTGTACACTGTGTGTGTGTGTGTATACACTGTGTGTGTGTATACACGGTGGGTGTGTATGTACACTGTGTGTGTGTATACACTGTGTGTGTGTACACTGTGTGTGTGTACAATGTGTGTGTGTATACACTGTGTTTGTGTGTGTGTGTACACTGTGTGTGTGTGTGTACACTGTGTGTGTGTGTACACTGTGTGTGTGTGCACTGTGTGTGTGTACACTGTGTGTGTGTGTACACTGTGTGTGTGTATACACTGTTTGTGTGAACACTGTGTGTGTGTATACACTGTGTGTGTATACACGGTGTGTGTGTGTATACACTTTGTGTGTGTACACTGTGCGTGTGTGTACACTGTGTGTGTGTATACACTGTGTTTGTTTGTGTGTATACACTGTGTGTGTGTGTACACTGTGTGTGTGTATACACTGTGTGTGTGTATACACTGTGTGTGTGTACACGGTGTGTGTGTGTATATACAAAGTGTGCGTGTATACACGGTGTGTGTGTGTGCACTGTGTGTGTGTATACACTGTGTGTGTGTATACACTGTGTTTGCATGTGTGTATACACTGTGTGTGTGTGTACAATGTGTGTATATACACTGTGTGTGTGTACACTGTGTGTGTGTGTGTACGCTGTGTGTGTGTGTGTACACTGTGTGTGTGTATACTGTGTGTGTGTGTGTGCATACACTGTGTGTGTGTCTGTACACTGTGTTTGTGTGTATACACTGTGTGTGTGTACACACTGTGTGTGTGTGTACACTGTGTGTGTATACACTCTCTGTGTGTGTGTACACACTGTGTGTGTGTGTACACGGTGTGTGTGTATACACTCTGTGTGTGTGTATATACACTGTGTGTGTGAGTGTGTTCACTGTGTGTTTGTGTTTACACTGTGTGTGTATACACTGTGTGTGGGTACACTGTGGTGTGTCTGTACACTGTGTGTGTGTATATACACTGTGTGTGTGTGTACACACTGTGTGTGTGGGTACACTGTGTGTGTGTGTATACACACTGTGTGTGTTTGTATACGCTGTGTGTGTGTGCACTGTGTGTGTGTACACTGCGTGTGTGTACACTGTGTGTGTGTGTACACTGTGTGTGTTTGTGTGTACACTGTGTGTGTGTACACTGTCTGTGTGTGTGTACACTTTTTGTGTGTGTACACTGTGTGTGTATACGCTGTGAGTGTGTGTGTACACTTTGTGTGTGTGTATACACTGTGTGTGTGTACAAAGTGTGTGTGTGTGTACACTGTGTGTGTATACACTGTGTGTGTGTACACTGTGTTTGTGTGTGTATACACTGTGTGTATGTATACACGGTGGGTGTGTATGTACACTGTGTGTGTGTATACACTGTGTGTGTGTACACTGTGTGTGTGTGTACAATGTGTGTGTGTATACACTGTGTTTGTGTGTGTGTGTACACTGTGTGTGCGTGTACACAGTGTGTGTGTGTACACAGTGTGTGTTTTTATACACAGTGTGTCTTGTATACACAGTGTGTGTGTTTGTGCACAATGTTGTGTGCGTGTGTGTGTGTGCACACAGTGTGTGTATGTGTGTGTATACACAGTGTGTGTGTGAGTACACTGTGTGTGTATACAATGTGTGTGTGTACACAGTATGTGTGTTTGTACACAGTTGTGTGTGTGTACACAGTTGTGTGTGTGTACACTGTTGTGTGTGTGTACACAGTGTGTGTGTCTGTACACAGTGTGAGTGTGTATACACAGTGTGTCTGTGTATACAGTGTGTGTGTACAATGTTTTGTGCGTGTGTGTGTGTACACTGTGTGTGTGTGTATACACAGTGTGTGTGTGTGAGTACACAGTGAGTGTGTGTATACAGTGTGTGTGTGTGTGCACACAGTGTGCGTTTGTACACAGTTGTGTGTGTATGTGTACACAGTTGTGTGTGTGTGTACAGGGTGTGTGTGTGTGTGTGCACTGTGTGTGTGTGTGTGTGTGTACACTGTGTGTGTTTACACTGTGTGTGTGTGTGTGTGTACACTGTGTGTGTGTGTACACTGTGTGTGTGTTTGTGTGTGTACACTGTGTGTGTATACGCTGTGTGTGTGTGTACACTGTGTATGTGTGTGTATACACTGTGTGTGTGTATACACGGTGTGTGTGTGTACACTGTGTGTGTGTGTATACACTGTGTGTGTATGTGTACACTGTGTGTGTGTACAATGTGTGTGTATACACTGTGATTGTGTGTGTGTGTACACTGTGTGTGTGTGTGTGTGTGTGTACACTGTGTGAGTGTGTACACTGTGTGTGTGTGTACACTGTGTGTGTTTGTGTGCACTGTTTGTGTGTGTACACTGTGTGTGTGTATACACTGTGTGTGTGTGTACACTGTGTATGTGTGTGTATACACTGTGTGTGTGTATACACGGTGTGTGTGTGTACACTGTGTGTGTGTATACACTGTGTGTGTGTGTGTACACTGTGTGTGTACAATGTGTGTGTATACACTGTGATTGTGTGTGTGTGTACACTGTGTGTGTGTGTGTGTGTGTACACTGTGTGAGTGTGTACACTGTGTGTGTGTACACTGTGTGTGTTTGTGTGCACTGTGTGTGTATACGCTGTGTGTGTGTACTGTGTGTGTGTATACACTGTGTGTGTGTACACTGTGTGTGTGTATACACTGTGTGTGTACACTGTGTGTGTGTACACTGTGTGTGTGTATACACTGTGTGTGTGAACATTGTGTGTGTGTGTGTATACACTGTGTGTGTGTATACACGGTGTGTGTGTATACACTGTGTGTGTGTACACTGTGTGTGTGTACACTGTGTGTGTGTGTGTGTGTGTCTGTACACTGTGTGTGTGTGTGTATACACTGTGTGTGTGTACACACTGTGTGTGTGTACACTGTGTGTGTACACACTCTGTGAGTGTGTGTACACACTGTGTGTGTGTACACTGTGTGTGTATACACTCTGTGAGTGTGTATACACTGTGTGTGTGAGTGTGTACACTGTGTGTGAGTGTTTACACTGTGTGTGTATACACTGTGTGGGTGTGTACACTGTGTGTGTGTACGCTGTGTGTGTGTGTATACACTATGTGTGTGTGTGCACAGTGTGTGTGTGTGTGTGTACACTGTGTGTGTGTGCATACTGTGTGTGTGTGCATACACTGTGTGTGTGAGTGTGTACACTGTGTGTGAGTGTTTACACTGTGTGTATACACTGTGTGTGTGTGTACACTGTGGGTGTGTACACTGTGTGTGTGTGTGTACACTGTGTGTATGTGTGTGAACACTGTGTGTGTGTGTGTGTACACTGTATGTGTGTATACACTGTGTGTGTGTACACTGTGTGTGTATGTGTGTACAATGTGTGTGTATACACTGTGTGTGTGTACACTGTGTGTGTGTGTACACTGTGTGTGTGTCTGTGTGTACACTGTGTGTGTTTGTGTACACTGTGTATATGTGTGTACACTGTGTGTGTGTGTATACTCTGTGTGTGTGTGAGTGTACACTGTGTGTGTGTTTACACTGTGTGTGTGCACACTGTGTGTGTGTGTTTACACTGTGTGTGTGTGTACACTGGGTGTGCACACTGAGTGTTTGTGTGTGTGTACACAGTGTGTTTGTGTCTGTTTATATTTATTTGTGTATGTGTGTGTACAGAGTTGTGTGTGTATAGTTGTGTGTGATTCTGTGTACACAGTTGTGTGTGTGTGTCTGTACACAGTTGTGTGTCTGTGTGTACACAGTTTTGTGTGTGTGTGTACACAGTTGTGTCTGTATGTGTGTGTACACAGTTGTGTGTGTGTGAACGCAATTGTGTGTGTGTGTGTGTGTACACAAATGTGTGTGTATGTACATAGTTGTGTGTGTGTACAGAATTGTGTGTGTGTGTTGGCGTAGACAGCTGTGTGTGTGTGACTGCACAGTTGTGTGTGTGTAAGCAGTTGTGTGTGTGTCTGTACACAGTTGTGTATGTGTACACAGTTTTGTGTGTGTGTGTACACAGCAGTGTGTGTGTGTGTGTTCAGTGTGTGTGTGTGTGTACACAGTTGTGTGTGTGTACAGTGTGTGTAAACAGTCGTGTATGTGTGTGTGTGTACACAGTTTTGTTTGTGTGTGTGTACACAGGTATGTGGGTGTGTTTGTACGCAGTTGTGTGTATGTGTGTATACTGTGTGTGTGTGTACACTGTGTGTACAATGTGTGTGTGTGTACACTGTTGTGTGTGTGTGTACACTGTTGTGTTTGTGTACACAGTGTGTGTGTGTGTGTACACAGTGTGTGTGTATACACAGTGTGTGTGTGTATATACACAGTGTGTGTGTGTACACTGTTGTGTGTGTGTACACAATGTGTGAGTGTTTGTATAGACAGTGTGTGTGTGTGAGTACACAGTGTGTGCGTGTGGATACAGTGTCTGTGTTTGTGTACACAGTGTGTGTGTGTGTACACAGTTGTGTGTGTACACAGGTGTGTGTGTGTGTGTACACAACTGTGTGTGTATGTACACAGTTGTGTGTGTGTGTACACAACTGTGTGTGTGTGTGTGAGTACACAGTTGTGTGTGTGTGTGTGCACAGTTGTGTGTGTGTGTGTGTGCAGTTGTGTGTGTGTGTACACATTTGTGTGTGTACACAGTTTTGAATGTGTGTGTGTGTACACAGTTGTGTGTTTGTGTACAGTGTGTGTGATTGTGTGTACACAGTTGTGTGTGTGTACACAGTTGTGTGTGTACAGTGTGTGTGTGTACACAGTCGTGTGTGTGTGTGTACACAGTTTTGTGTGTGTGTGCGCACAGGCGTGTGTGTGTTTGTACGCAGTTGTGTGTGTGTGTATACTGTTTGCGTGTGTACACTGTGTGTGTGTACACTGTGTGTGTGTACACTGTTGTGTGTGTGTGTGTACACTATTGTGTGTGTGTACACAGTGTGTGTGTGTGTGTGTACACTGTGTGAGTGTGTACACTGTGTGTGTACACTGTGTGTGTTTGTGTGCACTGTGTGTGTGTGTACACTGTGTGTGTGTATACACTGTGTGTGTGGGTACACTGTGTATGTGTGTGTATACACTGTGTGTGTGTATACACGGTGTGTGTGTGTACACTGTGTGTGTGTGTATACACTGTGTGTGTGTGTACACTGTGTGTGTGTACAATGTGTGTGTATACACTGTGATTGTGTGTGTGTGTACACTGTGTGTGTGTGTGTGTGTACACTGTGTGAGTGTGTACACTGTGTGTGTGTGTGTACACTGTGTGTGTTTGTGTGCACTGTGTGTGTATACGCTGTGTGTGTGTACACTGTGTGTGTATACACTGTGTGTGTGTGTACACTGTGTGTGTGTATACACTGTGTGTGTATACTGTGTGTGTGTGTACACTGTGTGTGTGTATACACTGTGTGTGTGAACATTGTGTGTGTGTGTGTATACACTGTGTGTGTATACACGGTGTGTGTGTATACACTGTGTGTGTGTACACTGTGTGTGTGTGTGTGTGTGTCTGTACACTGTGTGTGTGTATACACTGTGTGTGTACACACTGTGTGTGTGTACACTGTGTGTGTACACACTCTGTGAGTGTGTGTACACACTGTGTGTGTGTACACTGTGTGTGTATACACTCTGTGAGTGTGTATACACTGTGTGTGTAAGTGTGTACACTGTGTGTGAGTGTTTACACTGTGTGTGTATACACTGTGTGGGTGTGTACACTGTGTGTGTACGCTGTGTGTGTGTGTATACACTATGTGTGTGTGTGTACACTGTGTGTGTGTGTGTGTGTGTGTACACTGTGTGTGTGTGTGTGTACACTGTGTGTGTGTGTGTGTGTACACTGTGTGTGTGTGTGTGTGTGTACACTGTGTGTGTGTGTACACTGTGTGTGTGTGTGTGTGTGTGTGTACACTGTGTGTGTGTGTGTGTGTACACTGTGTGTGTGTGTGTGTGTGTGTGTGTACACTGTGTGTGTGTGTGTGTGTGTGTGTGTACACTGTGTGTGTGTGTACACTGTGTGTGTGTGTGTGTGTGTGTACACTGTGTGTGTGTGTGTGTGTACACTGTGTGTGTGTGTACACTGTGTGTGTGTGTGTGTGTGTGTGTACACTGTGTGTGTGTGTGTGTGTGTGTGTACACTGTGTGTGTGTGTGTGTGTGTGTGTGTACACTGTGTGTGTGTGTGTGTGTGTGTACACTGTGTGTGTGTGTACACTGTGTGTGTGTGTGTGTGTGTGTACAC